>CM063511.1:141810238-141812738 GCA_032207245.1 Pardosa pseudoannulata | reverse complement strand
GAGGAAGAAAACAATCTACATGTCTGAACAAAACTGAAATTATCATTTTTCTAATGAGGTGCCACTTATAAACTTATAAGTGATTTGTTTCTAAAATATGAATAATAAATGCGCATTGCATTTCAAAATAGAACTCCAGAACCGACGGTTATTAATTAAAGATTAAATAAAACTTTTGCCTATCATCTACACTTCTCTGTAAAGCTGAGTGACTCATGCTGCATTCTATAAACGTTATACACCCTCAAAACCTTGAAAACAGCAGACAAACCAGAATGTCTAAAAACAATGAACAATCGAGATAAATTTAGAGCTTGTCGAACTTCGAATTTACGTCCTTTGGCTGTCAGCCACTGAGTTGTGGAAAGCATTTCTCAGATGCATTATGACTCGAAATGTTCATCTTTTGCCGTCAGCCTCAAAAATAACCCTGTTGGCTGGAGGGATGATGTAGAATAGATGTGGCAAGATCTTCATATCTATATAATGATATTAACACCAAAAATATTTTCTTCTATTTGAATCTCGGTATCAGTTCGTATTCTGCAAAAAACATGATAATTTGTTTTATGGAGTTCTGCATTATATTTTGCTTTAAACTGCAATTTTTATAGAAGGCTAAAACATGAAATGAGGCTATAGTTTAAAGAAAACAAGTGTTCTTGAATCTTAATTAAAATATTCAACGTTTAATTGTATTCTAAAAACCAGCATATATATTGCTATTACATATAACGTACAACTCACTAAAATTTGGTAAAATATTCAAGAATAAAATTTAAGGTTATAATACAAAACATTTACGTAAGTTTGAGCCATTGATACAGTTCCTTAAAATTATCTTATCACTCTGCAACTTAGTGAAATATTCTCATTTTTTACTATATGTATATAGAAATAGTAACTTAGTAATAGTAATATAGTAGTTTATAGTAATTTTATATAATTTTATAGTAAATTTATAGTAATTTAATAGTAGTTTAATAGTAATTTTTTTTACTATATGTATATAATATAGTAAGTATATAGAAAAATAAAATGTGCATACATTTTCACTTATGTGAAATGTAGTATATAAAATAATTACTTCAAGTTAAAAGACGTTTTGGCTGTTATTTTCGCCGTTTTTCGGTGTTAAACTTTCGGTGGCTTAACAAAGTACTTGAAGTTCTAAAGAATGTATATTTAGTTTTATGACAAATACATTAATAGACTAATATTAATTTTATTACATTTGTACTCTGTAAAATATGTGACAATTTTTTATGGACATCTGCATTATATTTTGCTTTATATTGAAATTTTTGCAGAAGATTTAATTAATAGTTCGGATGTAGTTTTTCAGTAATTTTAAGGGAACAAGTATCCTTGAATCTGAGATTTAAAAAAATTCAACTTTTAACTGTGTTCTTAAAACAAATATAATAATGCTGTTTCATATAACGTATAAGTCATATTACTGTGCAAGACCTATAAGTTTACAAGAATAGAACTTATGGTTACAATGCAAAACATTTACATAAGTTTGAGGCGTTGATAGCATTTCTTAAAAATTCTCTTATTGCACTGCAAATTAGTTAAATATTTTAATTTTTTTTCACAATGTGTTTAGTATGCATATAGGAAAAGAAACTGTGCGTACATTTTCACTTTCACGTGAAATGTAGTTTATATGAAATAATTACTTCAAGTTAAAAGACGTTTTGGCTGTTATTTTAGTCATTTTTTGGTGTTAAACCATCGGTGGCTTAACCAAGTACTTGACGTTTTAAAAAATACATATTTAGTTTTATGCCAAATACATCAATAGACAAATAGTAGTTTTGTTACATTTGTATTCTGTAAAATATGTGATAATTTTTTATGGACATCTGCAGTATATTTTGCTTTATAGGGAAATTTTTGCAGAAGATTGAATAAGTAGTTCGGATGAAGTTTTTCAGTAATTTTAAGGGAATAAGTGTTCATGAATCTGAATTTTTTAAATATTCAACTTTTAAATGTGTTCTTAAAACGAATATAATAATGCAGTTTCAAATAAAGTATAAGTCATATTACTCTATAAGACCTATAAGTCTACAAGAATAGAATTTTTGGTTAAAATACAAAACATTTTAGTAAAATTAAATTGTTGACATTGTTAATTAAATATGCTTTTATTTCACTGAATGTTAGTCAAATGTTGTCATCTTTCATATGTTTGGCATGCATATAGAAAAAGAAACTGTGTATCGATTTTCATTCCTGTAAAATGCAGTTTAATTGAAACAATTATTTCAAGTTATATAACTCTTTAAAAATTACTTTAATCGTTTGCGGCATAAATCTGTCTATAGCGCAAAGTACTTGATGTTTGAACAAAAGGTGTACCCAATTTTATGAGAGAACATTAATTGACGTAATAAAAATGCTGTAATATTGACATATAAGTCACTAAAGTCACGACAGTCAATGTATTTATTAAAACAACCTTAAAAAAATAAAATATTACAAAGGTCAT
>CM063511.1:141765238-141805238 GCA_032207245.1 Pardosa pseudoannulata | reverse complement strand
GAAATAGAGTATTAAATCAGTAATAATCAAATAATAACTAAACACTACAAGTTATCACTGATTGCTACAGACATGTTTTTCTTGGAAATTAATACTACCCAGCACTTATTCCCGAAATGACAGAACAAAATAAAATGCATGGACTTATTTCTAATTCAATTTTAAATTTTCTTGTTATAGAAAGTAAAAGATTCTTCTTTGCTCTTCTTTTCTTTATCACCTAGAGTGAAAATTTTTCATTGGGGGTATCCTGGTAGAAAACTGGGAAATTTCTCTTGTGAAATCCCATTCACCAAAAGTATCTCATAATTTCACGTAAAATGTTCATTTTTCAAAAGTGTCACATAATTTCAAGATACTCTTTGTGAACTTTAGAAAAATTTAAAAGAAATCACACAATTAAATATGCTACAACATCAGTATTATCCAGATAAAAAAGTAATCCAATCAGAGTTTAAATATTGAATGCGAGAGAAATATTTATCCTGTAAATTCCTACTATTTAGAATTAATGCAAGAAACGACCAAAGAGAATAAAATGGTGTGGATTCACCTTTAAGTTCCGTTTTAAATTTAATTGTTATTGAAGATGAAAGGATGAATAAAAGGATTCCTCTTTCCTCTTTTTTCATCTAGATCGAAAATTTAGATATTAAGATTGGAGAAATGTTTCATGTGAAACTTTCCTTTTTTGAAAGTGTCATAACACTTCCATGATACTCTTTATGGACTTTAACAAGAACACACAATTCAATTGGTTATATCGTCAGTAATATCGAAATAAAAGAGATTTTCACATCAGAGCGTAATTACTGAATGTGAGAAAAATGTTTTACTTTCAAACATTATACATTCCAACACTAATTGTAGAAATGATCGAATAAAATTAAATACATACAATTATTTGTAGTGAAATATTAGGTTTAGTTTTAATCAATAATAAAAGGATTCTTCTTTATACCTTTCTCCTCTTGAGCAAAAGTTTGGGTAACTTGAAACACTCACTTGGTCTATAAGTGTCACGCAATTTCATAGTGATTTTTCAATAGATTTAACAAAATTTAGTAGAAAGAATAAACTTAAATAGTAGTCAGCATCAGCAATACCAAAACAAGAAGAGCATTTACATTAGACAAGTTTCTTTAAAGGAACAAAGACTTTCTTAAGCGCAATATTGAAAGGATTTCAGAGGTTTGTAGCGCTACTTTTTACAACAGGAGGGTTAATGAGACGGGAACCTACTGATTAAAATCGATTCCGAACGGCTACGACCAACCATGCTACAATGGGATTCGAATCCACGAACTGCTGTACCGAAGATCAGTGTCCTAACCATTCGGACATCAAAAGGACTCCAGAGAAGATAGCTATAGAATAAGGGGGGCCAAGATCCTTGATAGTCCTAGCCATTTTTCAAAATTCGAAAATTAAATACGTAATTAAAAGGTGTGAAAAAAAGGTATTAAAAATTTTTTTTTACAGAAATTATATTTGAGGAATGTCATTTGGAAGTTCTTCGTCCTTTAATTTTTCAAGGAATTATTTTAATTGTCGATGATTTTTTGCATTGGTGAGAATGTAATTTACAATGTGTTACATTGTTTTCATAACAGCAGGATATTTTAAATATTTTATAACGAGATTTTCTCGGCGAATTATGCAGTGAATCGGTATGAATTGTGGAATATGAGAATCGTCTCTTTAAAGGACAATAAGACCGATATTTTTAACCAACATTGCCGGAGTTCCATCAGTTGTAATATTTTTTAAAATATAGCAACACAAAAATGAAAAGGGGTACATTTATCGAGAGTCACAAATATTCCTTCAAAGAGCCGCATGTGGCTAGCGAGCCGCAGGTTGGTCAACCCTGGTATAGAATGTGTGGAACGGGGAAATTACTTTGCATTTACGCACAGAATAACTTTATTCAGTTTAACAGAAGCAATGTTCTTTATTTGCTTATTCAGTGTTAATTAAAAACACGACTACCGTAAAATTCAAGGCACTGTTTTTTAAAAAGAGAGACCGCTTCATTATGCCATGGGTTTTTAAAATTTATTTTTGTATCAGTACACAATAAGAGTTAATATATTTTACTTCTCATATCTGGACTGATATTGTATAACCAGATATAACTCCAAAAATATATGAAGTGCGTTATCATTTACTGTAAGTGTCTTATCTGTATAGTCAGCACCCTTCAGTTTCTCAGAGAGGCAAAGTTCGCAGAAGAACTCGCTACTTTCTCCTCGGATGTAAGTAAATAAAGAAAAGGAACAATATAGCCAGGCATTTTCGGACATCTTGAAAACTTCATCACTTAGCTTCTCTCTTCTTTTTTTTTTACCTTTTTTTCTCCAATCTGTACGCGAAAGTGTCACAACTGTTCTAGCTTGAAGCGCGTGGGAGTGATTCTTGGACCTTCCAATTGAGCAGTCGACAAAAAACATATATAACGAAATAAACAAACATTAACTCAATAAGTGGGGGGCGGATACTCTCTCGAGGGCGGGTCATGCTTGCGACCTAAATAAAGGTCAGGTCAGGTCACCGACAGTGATATGCAAACACGAAAGAGAAAGAGAAAAAAATTTTTTTTTACATTTCTTAATGGCCTCCGACACATGCTATGTACGGACATGGCGCTGTGTGATACGCTGTCGCTCTTGATTGGCAGATGGCACTTAGAAGGAAATGGATGACCCAGGCAGGGTCGTGTTTCTGACGTCGTCAACCCTTTGCTTCTCTTAGACAAGACCGATATCCATACAGTTGCGCTACGTTTTTTATTTGACGTTTCTCCCAATAATCTCTGAAAGCAAAGTTTAAGATTTCGAGGCCAGAGATGAGAAGCGAGCGGTAGCTGGCTCGGATTTAGAGATTTTTTGCTTCTTATACGGTGGATGAATTTGTCTATCAAGCTCTTTTATGAAATGAACACCGCGTTAAAGGCTCCGCTAACTTTTTTTTTTTTTTTTTTTTTTACTACTTCTTTCCAATACCTTTCTTGATTAGTAAATGAAAAAAAAAATCTAAAAAGATGGTTAAGAATGACAATTAAAGATTAAATTGTGAAAGTAAATTAAAGTGGGGTTGTGTATATCATAAAAGTTTCCTCTCGCTCTATATTAACCTATGGAAAGATAAAATTCCCCCTGGACATCACCCATTTTTAAAATTCTTTAAACAAATTTTACAACTTGATAGAACAGCAATATCTCTAGGATGTTATCTTTTCTCTTCTTGAAAAACACCTAGAAAAAATATATTTACTTTTAAATTATTAATGAGAAATTGTAGTGTACTCTTTTCCAAATGAAATTAAAAATATCTTATATAATATATATATATATATATATATATATATATATATATATATATATATATATATATATATATATATATATATATATATATATATATATATATATATATATATATATATATATATATATATATATATATATATATATATATATATATATATTTATTTATTTATAAATATATATGTTAGGGAAAAGAACTGGATCGGGAAACTAATGTAAGCATTTTGTATAAAACTCTTAAGACAGCCCGAGAAAATTCTCAGGGTTTTTCAAAACTTAAGTCTAAAAATTTCCGCGTTCTTTTGCTTTCCCCTTTTTAGGTTAAGGGTTAATACCCTTAACCTAAATTGACCACTGGGGCTACAGTTTAGGCCCTCAGAGAAGGGTCTAATAAATTATAACTCTTCATTGCCCTAACAGACAATTTGGGAAATTTCCAAACAAAAAAGAGATGCACACTATCGGAGGCAGATTTTCCTAGAGATTTTCCCACAGATGTTGACGAGGTGTTAATGGCATTTTACTTATAACTTCATGCTAGCTGACCCCTCAGTTTGTCCTGTTCTTATGATGAAGTGGGAACCCATCCTCCAACGTTATATTAACAAAGGTCTTTAGCTGAAACGGTGTCATTTTTATGGGACATGACTGCAACAACCAATCGTGAAGTCCGTCTTGTTATACATACATACATACACATATATATATATATATATATATATATATATATATATATATATATATATATATATATATATATAAAGAAATGATATTATTTTAAAGAGTTTTCTCTTCTGTCAAGTGGTATATTTTTTTTTAAATCCAAACCGGCCAGGGGAAATTTTATTTTCTCACAGTTTAATATTGAGCGAGATGAAACCAATCTTGCAGGTACAAACCCACCTTAAAAGAAATTGTAAGGCAATGATTCTCAACCTGTACCCTGTGGTACACTAGCACACCGTGAGAGATTCTCAAATGTGCCACTATGATTGTTAGTAAATAATTAAAGTCAATTGGCATTATATCATTAGAGTGAAATATTTCAATTTTTAAGACATAATTTCTTTTTCTTTTTCACTCCTTTCCCTATATCAGTGTTTAAAGCGCGTTTCTCTTTCTTTGGACGAATGGTAGAGAGCTGCTCTTTGGTACCGGAGTTCACGAGTTCCAATTCTGCTGAGTGCATGGATGTTCGTAGCCGTTCATAATCGGCACTAAGTAGTAGGTTCTGGTCTCATTAGCCCTTGTGTAGCAAAACAGTAGATCGCAGTGCTCCAAACCAAACCAAAATTCTTTTATTGATCCTACCAATAGGCGTTAGGTTTTCTTTTCATGCTATGAGTTTACTTTTAATACGCGAGCAGGCGTTTACATTAAAATATTTGGTAGGCATTTTTTTCACCTGCGAGCATACCGTGCATTTTCCTACTTGGAGTTTTAATTCAAGAAGAAGATATTATAAGGAGGTGTCGAAGCAAGACCAGGGGTGTAGCAATGTCTGGTTAACTCAGTTCCAAGCCCATGGCAGCCCATCTACATCGAAATACGCTCATGTCCAAAATCTTCAAACTTGGCAGCTCATGCACACCGAAATACATTCAAGTCCAAAATTATGTTTACATGGATAAATTTATGGATTTCTTAGAAATTGTGAACTATAATGAATTTTTCTAGAATGATACGTAACATTATGACGCATAAGAGGGTAAAAGTATAAGAGCCCTGCATATGAAATATTATTGCACTATAGCATGAAACAATAAAGATAGTAATAGAAAGTGACAAAGAGATGAATTTAGGAAAAAAAGTTTAACTCGGAAAATAAAGGATGCCTTACTATTTCATTATGGAATGTGATCTTCCGTGACTTGTATGCTCAAATCAAAACGTGTTTTCATGCTGGCAATAACAACGATAACCCAAGTTGGGGAACATGAATGATAAAGTCTTCCCACAGCAATCAAACCTTATTTACGAATCCTTGGAAATGAAGACATTGTGCTAATACTGTGGCCAGCAACATCTCTTGATCCTAACCCTATAGAAAACTTATGAAACTACATTAGAAGAGCAATTTCACTTAGATAATTTCACGTCCTTCTAACGATCTGAAAACGGCATTTCTGGAAGAGTGAGATTTAACTGTAGTTAACATCGTATGGCCAGCATAAAGCCAAGTTGTAATTTGTGGGTATACGTCACGGAAGATAATATTCCACTTTAAATTCAAACGGAATCCTATTTTTCTAAGTTAATCTTTTTTTTATGATCCCCCTTTGTCCCATTTTTTGCAGTGTTTCTCTTTTGTATTTATGTGTCATAATGTTATGTATCATTCCAGTAAAATTCATTAAATTATAGTTCACAGAGAAATCTGTGAATTTAACACTTTAATCATAGTGTTATGTATCATTACAGAAAAAATCATTATAGTTCACAGTTTCTGAGAAATCCATGAATTTATATATGTAAAGATAATTTTGGACTTGAATGAGTTTCTCTGTACATGGGCTGAGAAGTAAAGATAATTTTGCACATGAGTATACAAAATAAATTTATTGAGAAAGTAATTCTTTTATTTAATTGGTATAGTTGTTTTAATGAAAGTGTTTTATGAATTAATACACCTTTTTGTTACTAAGCCAGTATAACGCACATTATAAAAAGTCTTTTTCCACAGAAATAGTACCTACTGCATAACTTTATTATTATTATACAACTAGTTATTTCGCTGCCAGATTTTTAGTACAGTGAATTTTGACTGCTTTCAATCGAGAGTGGTTTGATGCCATTAAACCACTAAAATTAATGTCATTAAACCATTAAATTTTTGAAAGCATTTATTTAAAAAATTTTATTCATTATTTACTGAACTAAAAAATATTTATTAAATCAAAATATTGCTAATTTTATTGAAGTTTATTACTTTTTGCAACCATGCTATTTTGAATATTTAATAGGGATGAACGTAAATATCTACATTCATCATGTATACAGGAAAAGTAGTTACAAAAAATATTTTGCACTATATCTTTTCTTATGAGTTTCGAGTAAATGTAAATTAGTGCTGGATAAAATTATTTATTCATTGAATTGATGGTAACGTAAATTACCTTACAATTATCTAAAAAATATTGTAATATGATAAGCCGTCCTCTTTCTATGGGGAGAAAAAACAGCTGTTGTAAGTTGCTATCTATTATGATATTTATTTATTTTTTCCCTAGTTAATGCTGACACATTAATTATACCTTTACGAAATGGAAAATCATTAATTTCAATATGGAATTAACTGTCATTAAATCTCAGTGTAGTAATTGCTAATGCTAAGAAATTTTCTAATTATCAAATTAACACATTTGAATCTGATTAAAGTTCCTCTTTAAACGGTAAATGATTAAATTATAATATTAGCTTGGTGTTATAGTTTTTAAGAATGAAATTATTTTATTACTTCGTGATAAGTCAGAGGGAGTTAATTAAATTAAATAGTGACTCAAAAGGGAGAAAATGAAAGAGGGAAAAAAACGCGCCAAGTAGAAAGGAGCATCTGTAGAAAAAAATTACGTCATAGAATTCAAACTTAAATAATTTGCTCGCTTTCGTAAAGTTTGAGAATTCTCATTAAACACTGATGCTTAATTGTGCTGAGCCTTTTAAAAACTCCAGTAGTTTAAGCACATGCTTCTTACCCACGACTATAATTTGGGTAAAGAGGGGTTAGTAAAGTTTTATCCTACTGTTTGATTTTACTTCTGAACATTAATATAAATTTAAAAAATACATTTTTTTTATTTTGGTAAACATTTTACTTATTTTCAATATTTATATTTATTGTTATAAAACAAAATCAAATACAAGGATGGCTTTTCAAAGGACTGTTTTGTAGACAATCGGTGGCAAACATATAATAGCAGTTAAAGTAAAAATTTCACATGATCTCAATGTAAATTCAAAATTAAGTAATTTGCTTTTCTCCATTATCGTAATGTTTGGAGATTCTCACTTAACAATGGTATTTAGTTGTCGAAGCCTTTTCAAAACTCCAATTGTTTTAAGTAGATGTGCCTTGCCCAGGATTATAATTTGGGTAAAGAAGGGTTAATAAAGTGTGATCCCATTATTTGATTTTATTTGTTACTATTAATGTAAACTGTTAAAAAACTAATATTTTATTTTTAATTTTTGTCAGCATTTTATGTATTCTCAATATTTTTTACATAAAAACCAATATGATTTACAAGAATGTCTTTCTAAAGGACTGAGTGTTTTGTAGACAAAAGTGGCAAACTTATAGCAATAAAAGTAAAAAATTCACATAATCTCAATGTAAATCCAAATTAAGTAATTTGCTTTTCTCAAATGTCGTAATATTTGGATATTCTCACTAAACAATGGTACTTAGTTGTCGAAGCCTTTTCAAAACTCCAAATGTTTTAAGTACATGTTTCTTGCCCAGGACTATAATTTGGGTAAAGAGGATTTAATAAAGTGTGATCCTTTATTTGATTTTATTTGTTACTATTAATGTAAATTGTTAAACTAATATTTTATTTTTATTTTTTGTCAAAATTTTATGTATTCTCAATATTTATTACATATAAACCAATATGATTTGCAAGGATGTCTTTATAACGGACTGACTCTTTTGTAGACAATAGTGGCAAACATATGATAACAGTAAAAGTAAAAAATTCACATGATCTCAATGTAAATCCGAATTAAGTGATTTGCTTTTCTCAAATATCGTAATGTTTGAAAATTATCACTAAACAATGGTACTTAGTTGTAGAAGCCTTTTCAAAACTCCAATTGTTTTAAGATGATGTGTCTTGCTCAGGACTATAATTTAAATAAAGAGGACTAATAAAGTGTGATCCCATTGTTTGATTTTATTTGTTACTATTAATGTAAACTGTTAAAAAAACTAATATTTTATTTTTAATTTTTATGTATTCTCAATATTTATTACATATAAACCAATATGATTTACAAGCATGTCTTTCTAAAGGACTGACTGTTTTGTAGACAATAGTGGCAAACATATGATAGCAATAAAAGTAAAAAATTGACATGATTTCAATGTAAATTCAAACAATTAAGCATTGGCGATTAATTATCTGGCCCTTTTAAAATATCAAAGGTTTAAGCAGATGTTTGTTAACCGCGACAATTATTTGGGTAAAAAGAAGTTAGTAAAGTTTAATTCATTATTTGATTTCACTTGCAATCATTAATGTATATTGTTCAAAAAATACTTTTATACTATGCTCAACATTTAATAGCTGTATAAAAGTAAAAAATTCACATGATCTCAATGTAAATTCAAAATTAAGTAATTTACTTTTTTCCCATATCGTAATATTTGGAGATTCTCACTAAACAATGGTACTTATTTCTCGAAGCTTTTTCGAAACTCCAATTGATTTAAGTACTGTTTCTTGCCCTTTTTCCCTATAATTTGGGTAAAAAGGGGTTAATAAAGTGTGATCCCAGTATTTGGTTTTATTTGTTACTCAATGTTTATTACATATAAACTAATATGATTTACAAGGATGTCTTTCTAAAGAACTGACTCTTTTGTAAACAATAGTGGCAAACATATGATAGCAATAGAAGTAAAAAAAATTACAGAATTTCAATGAAAATTCAAAGTTAAACAATTAAACTTTGGTGTACAATTGTCTGGCTCTTTTTAAAACTTCAAAGGTGTAAGCACGTGTTTCTTAACAACAACAATTATTTGGGTAAAGAGAAATTATTAAAGTTTAATTCCATTATTTGATTTTACTTGCGACTATTAATGTATATTGTTAAAAAAATACTTTTTTACTATGCTCAACGTTTTACGTACTTTCAATAATTACTACATATAAACCAATATGATTTACAAGGATGTCTTTTGAAAGGAACTTTTTGTACACAATAGATGGTAAACATAAAGCAGCAGTAAAAGTAAAAAAAAATCACATAATTTCAATTTAAATTCAAGTTAAATAATGTTCTCACATTCATAATGTTTGGAGATTCTCATTAAATATTGGTGCTTAGCTGTACTAAACCTTTTTTAAAACTCGAATGGTTTAAGCACATGTTTCTTCTCCACTACAATAATTTGGGGAAAGATGGGTTAGTAAGGTTTTGTCCCACTATTTGATTATGCTTCTGAATATTAATGTAAATTTAAAAATACTTTTTTTATGAATTTGGTAAACATTTTATTTACTTTCAGTATTTATTACTATATACCAAAATCAAATATAAAGGTCTATTTTGTAGACAATAGGTGCCAAACATATGATGGGAGTAAATGTAAAAAATTCATATTATCTCAATGTAAATTCAAAGTTAAGTAATTTGCTTATCTCCAATATTGTAATAATTGGAAATACTTACTAAACAATGGTACTTACTTTTACTAATCCTTTCCAAAACTACAGTTGTTTTAAGTATATGTTTGTTACCTACGACAATGATTTGGGTAAAGTAGGGTTAATAAAGTTTGATCCCATTATTTGAATAAAATCAAATAATGGGATCAAACGACTTGTGACTATTAATTTAAATTATTAAAAAAATCTTATATTTTTATTTTTCTGAACATTTTACGTATTTTCAATATTTATTACATATAAACCAATATCAATTACAAGGATGTTTTTTAAAGGACTATTTTATAGACAACATTGGCAAACATGTGAGAGCAATAAAATTTTAAAAAATTACATGCTTTCAATGTAAATTCAATGTTAAATAATTTACTCACTTTCGTAATAGAGATTTTTATTAAGTACTTTTGCTTACTTATCTGAGCCTTTTTAGACACTTTAAAGGGCACATGCTTGTTACCCATGACAATTATTTGGGTAAAGAGATTTTAGTAAAGTTTTATACCATTATTTCATTTTACTTCTGACAATTAATTAAATTACCAAAAAAATCTACTTTGCTAATAAAATGCTCACATTTTGCGTTCCTTCAATATTTATTACATATAAACCAACATCAAATACAAGATTGTCTTTTTTAAAGGACTTTTGACATATGATAGCGGTAAAACAAATTATATCATCTCAATGAAAAAGTTAAATAATTTTCTCACTTTCATAATGTTTGGAGATTGTCATTAAACATTGGTGCTTAGCTGTTCTAAGCCTTTTTAAGGCTCCAGTGCTTTAAGAACATGCTTCGATAACTATAATTTGGTTTGGAGGCCTACATTTCTTGCAACCCGAGGTTACGTGAATTTCGGTTTTTGGTTTGGAGAGCTACGGTCTACTTTTTGCAACACAAGGGCTAACGAGATCGGGACCTACAGCTTAAAGCCGATTTCTAATGACTACGAACATCCATGCCACTGTAGGATTCGTATCCACAAACTCCGGTACCGAAGGACAGCACCCTAACCAATTGACCATCGGCAGGGTTACGTGAGACAGGGAGCTATTGCTTAAAGCCGATTCTGACAGGCAACGATCATCCGTGCCAAGTGGTGTTGAGAAGGAAAATATTTCAACTGAAGTGAAGTGATGCTGCCCAAATGTAAAATATAAACGACGCTGCTACTCAACAAACCGGCAGTTAGCTGGACTGTAATCGTTCGCACGAAATAAAGAATTTTGTTACTTTTCCTTGACTCTGGCAGAATTCTTAAAATATTTTTTAAAAGTAGGATTCGAACCCATGAATAGACGTCGAATGTATTGATTATCAGCATCATAACCTTTCGCCCGTCATTCGGCGACGTCAATTTCGATAAAGAGGGGTTACTAAAGTTTTATCCCATTATTTCATTTTAATGGGGATCATTAATTTGAACTGCAAAAAGGAAAAAAAATTCTACTTTCTTATTTATTTTGGTCAACATTTTACGTTCTTTCAATTTTCATTATTATTAACTAATATCAAATAAAAGCGTATCTTTTCAAAGGATATTTTTGTAGTCCATAGATCGCAAGAATATGATAGCAGTAAAAAGAATTCTAAAAATAAATCATATGTAATATCTATGGGAGGGAAGGGAGCGTAAGTGCATTTATACATGAGAGAGTTCTCTAGTGGGTATGCTAGTTCTAATTTATTTAGGATTCCCTCTGGCCATACTTCACGTCCTTTCAAAACTTATTAATATAAATCGATATCAAATATAAAGCGTATTTTTAAAGGATTGTTTTATAGATAAATAGTGGTAGACTTATAGCAGTAAAAAGTACACGAGATTTCAATATAAGTAATGGAATGATATTTGCTATAAGAAGAGGTCTGTGAGCAGAAAATGTTTTGCAACCACTGCTATAAATTAAATTAAATAGCTCGTATTAGTATAATCATATTTCACAGAATAATAAAGGTAATTAGCTTCTATTTGATTTATATATTTTTTTTTCATGTGGAGCAAATATTTTGTGGTTTTTTTAAATATTACTTTTTATAAAAGAATCAAACAACTTTTATAAAGTTAGGCTTTCATTGATAATTTAAAAAAATATTCTAAATAGATCAGAAGTTTTACTTTATGTAGAATTAAGAATAGATTGTTATAATAATGAAAGCTTTTCAGACCTGAAGATATTACGTCTCTTTATTAATAATAACAAAAATTCTAATGCAATCTATTGTGATTGTAATGTAATTTCAGATATATAGTTATGAGCTATTTCATGTTGGGTATATGGTGAGGTATTTGCTATAAGAAGAGGTCTATGAGCATAAAATGTTTTGCAAACCTTGCTATGAATTAAATTAGATAGCTCGTATTAATATAATCGAATTTCACAGAATAAAAAAGATAATTAGCTTCTATTTGATATAGAAAATGTAGTTTCTAATTTGCAAATTTTAGAAGTTATTTTGCGGGTAAGTGGATTTATATATTTTTTTTTTCATGTGGTGCAAACTTTTTTTGGTCCTTTTTTTTTTGGTCATGTGGTCTTTTTTTTTGGGGGGGGATTAAATATTACTTTTTATAGCAAAATCAAATAACTTTTATAATGTTAGGATTTCATTGATAATTTCAAAAAATATTCTAAGTAGAGCAGAAGTTTTACTTTATGTATAATTAAAAATAGATAGTTATTATAACGAAAGCTTTTCAGATCTGAAGGTACCACGTGTGGGGTAGATGGTGAAGTAATTGCTATAAGAAGAGGTCTATGAGCACAAAATGTTTTGCAACCACTGCTATGAATTAAATTAAATAACTCGTATTAATATAATAGAATTTCACAGAATAAAAAAGAAAATTAGCTTATATTTGATATAGAAAATGTAATTTCTAATTTGCAAATTTTAGAAGTTATTTTGCGGGAAGTGGATTTATATACATGTATAATAACACGCCTTACTCAGTCACTAAATTTTCTCGTGCTTATCTGATATACGGTAAATTGTCTTATAATAATTTAATTCCTAATCAAAGTATATACCCTCCAATAGAAGAGGCTAGAAACCTTGCAGTAACGAGAACAGATAAATATCATAATATTAAAAAAGCCCGATATGATACGCGTTTCAAACCAGCTAAATTTAAATTCGGAGGCAAATTTTTTCCCGCAGATTTTAACTGTGATGTTGACCTGGTGTTAAGGGTGTTTTACATATAACTTCATGCTAGCTGCCCCTCAGTTTGTCCTATCCCTATGATGAAGTGGGAACCCGTCCTCCAACATTATATTAATAAAGATCTTTAGCTAAACTTTTTATGAGCTATATAGCAAATCGTAATCTGTCTATTACACACAATTTATATATATTTATATATATATATATATATATATATTATATATATGTATGTAATGAAACGAACTTCTCGATGGGTGGTTGCAGTCATGGCCATAAAAATGATACCGTTTCAGCTAAAGACCTTTATTAAGATAACGTTGAAGAACGGGTTTCCATTTCATCATAGGGACAGGACAAACTGAAGGGTAGATTAGCATGAAGTTCTATGTACAAGACACGTAACACCTAACATCTGTGGGAAAATATCTCTAGAAAAATCTGTCTCCGACAGCGTGTATCTCCTTTTTATTTGGAAATTTCCTAAATTGTCCGATAGGGCCACGTAGGATTACAATTGGTCAGTCTCCTTCTCTGAGGGCGTAAACTGTAGCCCCAGTGGTCAATTTAGGTTAGGAGTTAAAAAGGGAAATGCAAAATGACGCGGAAATTTTTAGCCCTTGATTTAAGTTGTGTAAATGAGAATTTTCTATATATATATATATATATATATAATATATATATTTTACACACACACACACACACACACACATATATATATATATATATATATATATATATATATATATATATATATATATATATTATATATATATATTTTCATGTGGTGCAAATATTTTGTGTTTTTTAAATATTACTTTTTATAACAAAATCAAATAACTTTTTTAATGTTAGGATTTCATTTTTAATTTAAAAAATATTCTAAGTAGAGCCGAAGTTTTACTTTATGTAGAATTAAAAATAGATTGTTATTATAACGAAAGCTTTTCAGATCTGAATGTACTACGTCTCTTTATTAATAATAAAAAAAATTCTAATGCAATCTTTGCGATTGTAGGGTAATTTCAGACAAATGGTCGGAAGTAGGGCAAAAACGGGATTCTCAGAAATCAGGAGTGATTGCTTTGCTGTCCTTTTTTTTTCGGGGAAGTATTTTATCCCGGAGATGTCCTGTGCGATACCTATCACATTTCTACTAACTGTAACCGAGTTACGCCCTTAAATACATACAAGAATGAAAAAAAAAAGGAAAAATAAACCGAGCTGTTTCCAGACCAACCCTGAGAGCGATTTGGTCGGGGATAAAAGGGAAATATAGGCGTTCTCCGAGTGTGCTCGCAAATGCATGCAACACTGAAGACGAGTCTGCGACAAATAGTCGGCACACACGCGACATACGACATTCTGGAGCCACCCTCACTTCTTCCGAAATGCGGGGGTGGAACCCGTGACCCGAAACTCACAGTCCCATTGGTCGGACAGAACAAATCACGTGACAATTCGGGAAATTATTTTTTTTTCCTTTTTGTTACGTAGGGTGGATGACAGGAAAGGGGGCCCAAAAAGGGAAAGTTTTTCAGATCGTTTTTGTTCGAATTGTTATCTTTTTTTTTTCTTGCGGTACAATATGTTAGCTTTTTCATTTTTTATTTTTACTTCTCTGTCTTTCGCTTTGTTATTTTTGTATTTTCCGTGTGCATTACATTGATGTATTGACATAGATACACGTAAGTGTTTAAACTAGTGTGAGTGTTGTGAAAGATGATGACAGCTAGTTTTTATTTCTCCCTTTCGCTTATCTGGCCACCCACGGGTTGGAGGGCTCCTGTGGAATCATTGTCAAGGAATGGATAACTGTACTTAAATTTATTTCTCTACCTTCACTGTTGATAATTAGTGAGACAGTAAACTTTCAGCTGGGTGAAATCTGCCTGAAAGTTCCATATTTCTCGTTAGTGAATTGTGAATATTATCACATTATGTACATTTCGCAGCGTAATTATACCGAGAGCAAGCGTTTTGCGTGTAGATTTAGTTATTCAGTTAAATCTCAACATTTCAAAAATTATTTAATTTTTTAACGAACTTTTCGTATTTTATTTTGAAATATATGAACAAATATATAAATAGAAATATATATTTTAGTGGATAAATTTATAATAGTATCGTAAATATGAAAAACCAAATAGAAATAGTAGTATATAATTTTAGTTCTATCGACCTCCAGGGTGTAGTGGAAATGATAGTTTAATTCCTTTACTTCTATTAATTACTGTGTTAAAAAATTGGGAAGAATTTAACGATAATTTCGACGTATCTAAGAAATTTTGAATTATCTTTCTAAACGAATTCAACATGATTCTAAACGCTTTCCCAGTATCGAGAGACTTTAGAGAGTATAAAGATAATCAAATTATTGAGTTTGTACCAGATAATTCTCAGCCAAAGAAAATCAAACCATTTTTTTACCTGCCTCACATGATACTTTACAATTCTTTAAAAATAAAAATTTTACTGATCCCGTCGTATGACTGGCTATATGCTAGTAATAAATAATAATTCAAAGTGCTTCACCAATTATTATTTTTATTTAAATATCACACGAAAAGATTAAGATTGTTCTTTAATTAGTATACTTTTGTATACACACACATATATATGTAACCAGAGAAATTATTATCGCCTATTATACATCACATTAGCCACTATTATTTGAATTTTCCGGGCTTACTGGAAAATAAGAAAACCTAACTGATTTACAGTCGTAGCTGTATTAACGCATTGTGTGCGGGTATATTTCACAACGGAATTGTACCGGGAGCGGGCATTTTGCGCGTAAATTTAGTTATTCAGTTAAACCTCAATAGATCGCATATTATTTAATTTTTTTAACCAACTTTTCGTATTTTATATTGAAATATATATAAAAAATATATAAATAGAAATATATAAATAACAACCATAAGATTTTTTTAAGCAAAAAATATATATTTTAGTGGATAAATTTATAATAGTATTGTAAATATGAAAAATCAAATAGAAATAGTAGTATATAGTTTTAATTCTATCGACCTCCAGGGTGTAGTGGAAATGATCATTTCACTCCTTTACTTCCATTAATTACTGTGTTAAAAAAATTGGGAAGAATTTAACAATAATTTCGACCTATCTAAGAAATTTTGAAATATCTTTCTAAACGAATTCAACTTGATTCTAAACTGCATTCCCAGTATCGGGAGACTTGATAAACAAATTATTGAGCTTGTAGCAGATAATTCTAAATAAATAAATAAATAAATAAATAAAACCATTTTTTTTTACCTGCCTCACAGGGTACTTTACAATTCTGGAAAATTAAAAATTTTATTGATCCCGTCAAATGACGGACTATATGCTAGTAATAAATAATAATTCAAAGTGCTTCACCAATTATTATTTTTATTTAAATATCACACGAAAAGATTAAGATTGTTCTCTAATTAGCATACTTTTGTATACATCCACACATATATGTAACCAGAGAAATTATTCTTGTCTATTATTCATCACATTAGCCAAATTTCCCGGGCTTACTGGGCAATAAGAGAATCTAACAGTCGTAGCTGTATTAACACGTTGTGTGCGGGTACATTTCGCAGCGGAATTGTACCGGGAGAAGGCATTTTGCACGTAAATTTATTTGTTCAGTTAAATCTCAATAGATCGAAAATTATTTAATTTTTTAACCAACTTCTCGTATTTTATATTGAAATATATAAAAAAATATATAAATAGAAATATATAAATAACAACCATAAGATTTTTGTAAACAAAAAATATATATTTTAGTGGATAAATTTATAATAGTAAATTTAGTTATTTTGTTAAATCTTAATAGATCGAAAATTATTTAATATTTTAACCAACTTTTCGTAATTTGTATTGAAATCTATAAACAAATATATAAATAGAAATATATAAATAACAACCATAAGATTTTTGTAAACAAAAAATATATTTTTCAGGGATAAATTTATAATAGTGTCGTAAATATGAAAGATCAAATAGAAATAGTTGTATATAGTTTTAATTCAATCGACCTCCAGGGTGTAGTGGAAATGATAATTTCATTCCTTTACTTCCATTAATTACTGTGTTAAAAAAATTGGGAAGAATTTAACGATAATTTCGACGTATCTAAGAAATTTCGAATTATCTTTCTAAACGAATTCAACATGATTCTAAACGCATTCCCAGTATCGAAAGACTTTAGAGAGTATGAAGATAAACAAATTATTGAGCGTGTACTAGATAATTCTCAGAAAAAAAAAAAAAAAAAAAAATCAAACCATTTTTTTTACCTGCCTCATAGGATAATTTACAATTCTGGAAAATTAAAAATTTTCTGATCCCGTCGTATGATTCGCTATATGCAAGTAATAAATAAGAATGCAAAGTGCTTCACCGATTATTATCTTTATTTAAATATCACACGAAAAGATTAAGTTTGTTCTTTAATTAGTATACTTTTGTATACACACACATATATATGTAACCAGAGAAATTATTATCGCCTATTATACATCACATTAGCCACTATTATTTGAATTTTCCGGGCTTACTGGAAAATAAGAGAACCTAACTGATTTACAGTCGTAGCTGTATTAACGCATTGTGTGCGGGTATATTTCACAACGGAATTGTACCGGGAGCGGGCATTTTGCGCATAAATTTAGTTATTCAGTTAAACCTCAATAGATCGCATATTATTTAATTTTTTAACCAACTTTTCGTATTTTATATTGAAATATATATAAAAAATATATAAATAGAAATATATAAATAACAACCATAAGATTTTTTTAAGCAAAAAATATATATTTTAGTGGATAAATTTATAATAGTATTGTAAATATGAAAAATCAAATAGAAATAGTAGTATATAGTTTTAATTCTATCGACCTCCAGGGTGTAGTGGAAATGATCATTTCACTCCTTTACTTCCATTAATTACTGTGTTAAAAAAATTGGGAAGAATTTAACAATAATTTCGACCTATCTAAGAAATTTTGAAATATCTTTCTAAACGAATTCAACTTGATTCTAAACTACATTCCCAGTAATTTTCGTATTTCATATTGAAGTATGTAAACAAATATATAAATAGAAATATATAAATAACAACCATAAGGCTTTTGTAAACAAAAAATATATATTTTAGTGGATAAATTTATAATAGTATCGTAAATATGAAAAAACCAAATAGAAATAGTTGTATAAAATTTTAGTTCTATCGACCTCTAGGGTGTGGTGGAAATGATAGTTTCATTCCTTTACTTCCATTAATTATTGTGTTAAAAAATGGGAAAGATTTAACAATAATTTCGACGTATCTAAGAAATTTTGAATTAGCTTTCTAAACGAATTCAACCTGATTCTAAACTGCATTCCCAGTATCGGAAGTCTTAAGAGAGTATGAAGATAAACAAATTATTGAGCGTATATTAGATAATTCTCAGAAAAAAAAAAAAAAAAAATTTTTTTACCTGCCTCACAGGGCACTTTACAATTCTGGAAAATTAAAAATTTCACTGATCCCGGCATATGGCTAGTAATAAATAAGAATGGGAAGTGCTTCGTCGATTATTTTTATTTAAATATCACACGAAAAGATTAAGATTGTTCTCTAATTAGCTTACTTTTGTATACACACACATATAGGTATCCAGAGAAATAATTCTCGCCTATTATACATCACATTAGCCACTATTATTTGAATTTCCCGGGCTTACTGGGCAATAAGAGAACCTAACTGATTTACAGTCGTAGCTGTATTAACACATTGTGTGCGGGTACATTTCGCAGCGGAATTGTACCGGGAGCGGGCGTTTTGTGTGTAAATTTAGTTATTCAGTTAAATCTCAATAGATCGAAAATTATTTCATTTTTTAATCAACTTTTCGTATTTTATATTGAAATATATAAACAAATATATAAATAGAAATATATAAATAACAACCATAAGATTTTTGTAAACAAAAAATATATTTTTAGTGGATAAATTTATAATAGTATTGTAAATATAAAAAATCAAATAGAAATAGTAGTATATAGTTTTAATTTTTTCGAATTATGTTATATATAAACATTTTTACATTATAAAAAATGAAAAGAGCAATCATAAAACTAATAATATAAAAACTAGTTTTTATTTGTCTAAATTTTTCCAGAATCTATGTAGTAGACAAGAACATTCGGCTTCGTTTTCCTGTATATACAGTTATTTTTGTACCCACAAACAAACCATGCTGTTACACTATCCCGTACTAGTACGTGACCCGTGCTCAAGTATCAATCGTCAGAAAACGTACTAGTACGTGTCCCGTATACAATGTGTTAACTCTGAGAAGGAAATTTATTTTATTTAAATTATAGGGACGTAGTAACTTTTGAAGCAAAAACACATAAAACTGCCTCTATCTTTACTCATAGTAAAATGAAATAATGGGCTCCTTTTCGAAAAAAATCTTTTACAGTATCTTTAATAACACTCTAGCTTTAAAAATGTGTAAGGAAAACATATAAATGTACATGAAGGTATACACGTGTCTGTGATAATGCTTGATATTTGAATTATTACAGCGGGCTTCAGACCAAATCTACATTTAGTTTTGTCATTTTGTGTAATATATTCTTATCATAAAGTAGAAAATATACGCGAAATAAAAAAAAATGAAACCGCAACATAACTTTAGTAATATGATAAAAACTAAATTTTTATATGAAATTGAAATAAAATTTGAAAACTTAAATTTTAGAGGTATATAACATTTTAAAAATAAAGGGAAAATTATAAATTGCCAAGAAATTGAATATTTAAAAGAAAATTAGATTTTATAATACTATAAAATATATATTGAACATATTAATGTAATTGAGGTTCGCAGAATAAAAATGATAATTAGATTCTATTTGATATAAAAAAATTAGAATCTAATTTAAGCATTTTGAAAATTATTTTGCGGATAAATGGATTTTTATTTTATTTTTACTTCATCCATACGTTTTAGTTTTTTAATGTATTTCTTTATAGTACAAGACGGGATAACTTTTAAGAAGTTAGAATCTTATTAATGATGTAGGAAAAATTCTATTCTAAACAGATCAGAGCTTTTAATGTAATACTGAATCAAAAATAATCTATTATATTATAGATTTTTTAGCTTGAAATGTACCATGTCTCCTTAATAAACATCGATATTTTAATCATTGTTATCCTAAAAGTTATTTTGTGGAGAAATGGATTTATTTTCCACACTTGGTGCATGTATTTTATGTTTTTTAATGATTTATATAACAATACTAAATAATTTTTATAAAGTGAGGACCTTATTAATGATCAAGGGAAAATTTTTATTCTAAACGGACTTTTCAACTTGAAAGGTACCATGTTCCCTTAAAAATTCTATTTAGAACAAAAAGGATGATCATTTGTATGCGTGTGTGTGCTAGCCATGTTAATCCAAAAAATTCTGTTGCATGCAGGAATTTCGAAACTTTTCACGTATAGATACAATTGTAGAAATGATTTCAAGCCTGGATTTCATAATGCGAATTTGTTTTACTTTATGTTTTGTTGAATTTTTTTAGATTTTTAGGTTTAAAAAAAAAGGCAAATTCCAACCGAGGAAAATATGTCATATTTTTACACCATACATAATCCGAAAGGTCTAGAAAAGAGTCACCCCAAAACTAAGCTTAAAACCCGTAAAGTAATTTTAACTCCCCCCCCCCCTTTTTTAAAAAAAGAGAGTGGGGGATTACGTTTTAGTCTTTTTGTTCCTACTTACGCTAATCTCACATCTAGCCCTTGCAGAAGGTTTATGGATGAAAATTTCAAGGTAGGATGGAAAATCCGCTTCCACTATCTAACATAACCCAGTCCGGGGAATGATCCTGTTAAAAACTATAAGACCCCGTATTTATTGAAATCTATTTAAAAAATTTACAATTTCCTGCATCACTGCAGGTAAGTTTTTTTACATACACCGTCTTTTCATATTTTAAGCCATATAAAAATTCAGTATGGCTGTACAATATTTACAATCACATTGCATTTTTTATACCATTTCCAGGCAAATACATTAATATCTACAAATTTACATTTACTTATTCTTATTTTACATTTGACAATTTTATTTACTTTTTATATTTATACAATAGTTAAATATTTGATATTTTACTATATATATCATATTCTTGCATAAACCTTTTCAAAATGTAATCTACCGGGTTACATGATGTTTTATATAAAAGGTATTCATTCCCTGAATGAAATTGCTCTCATAAGGACAATGTTTATCGACTTAGTTTATTTTTATATCCTTCGACCTATGCTTCTTCACTACGTACCTCATACATTGTAAATAGTAAAAGTATATGTGCATGTGAGCGTTTTATGCATATTTAGATACATTTTCTTGCATGTAGTTTTAAAATTCATTTATAAATTCTCTTAAAATCTTGCAAAAACCTTTTCAAAATGTAATCTACCGGGCAGCATAAAGTATCATGCAGAAGGTATCAAAAGGTATTCATTTTCTGAATGAAATTGCTCTCATAAGGACATTGTTTTGCCTCTTATTTTATTTTTTAAGTCCTTTGACCTATGCTATTTCACCAAGTTCCTCATGGATTGTAAATTTTAAAAATATATGTGCACATGCATATTTAAATGTTTTTTCTGGTATGTAGATTTAAAACTCAGCAATCAATTCTTTTTAAGTCTTACATAAACCTTTTCAAAATGTAATCTACCGGGCAACATGAAGTATCATGATGCAAAAGGTATCAAAAGGTATTAATTCTCTAAATGAAATTGCTGTCCTGAGGGCATTGTTTAGAAATTTAGTTTATTTTCATATCCTTTGATCTATGCTCTTTCACTATATTCCTCATTCATTGTAAATTGTAAAAATATATGTGCATGTGTGTGTTTTATGCATATTTAGATACATATTCTTGCATGCATTTTTAAAATTCAGTTGCAAATTCTCTTAAAGTCTTGCATAAACCTTTTCAAAATGTAATCTACCGGACAACATGAAGTGTCATGCAAAAGATTACAAAAGGTATTCATTGTCTGAATGAAATTGTTCTCATAACGACATTATTTAGCATCTTAGTTTATTTTTTAAATACTTTGACCTATGCTTTTTCACTAAGTTTCTCATGAATTGTAAATTGTAAAAAAAATATGTGCATATGTGTGTTTTATGCATATTTAAATACTTTTTCTCACAGGTAAATTTAAAATTCAATTACCAATTCTCTTAAAGTCTTGCATAAACCTTTTCAAAATGTAATCTACCGGTTAACATGTTGTATACTTTTGAACTGTTTATAAAGAAGCTATTCACAAGTACTTTGAAAGCTGACACTATGGATCTAATTATAACGAAAATACGCCACTATCTTTAAAGAGTTGCTAAAGAACAAGCGCAGTTTTGTTGCTTGTTGAAGTTATCTCGAGATCTAAGAAAAACAGCCCGTTTGCTACGTCGGTGGGAATTATTCTTTGGCATAAAAAATGAATTGATTTCTTTGTTAACAAATTCCTGCTGAACAGTCTTAGTGTAATGATTGAAACAAAAAGATCAGTTTATCAATTCGCAGAAAACAACAACTACAACGTTTCAAGATGCCCTTTTTTATACCTTAATGCTAAAAGTCGGCACCACACTAAAGATGATGGATTAATAAGAAATGTATGATGTTTCTGTTTGATATCCCATATTTTGGCTTGAAAATCAATTGAATAACTTATAAACTTGGTTAATAATCATAAATCATATATAAACTATAAGTTCCTGAAAAGAAAAAGAATTACGGTTTATAAAAGTTACATGTAGTATGTATATATACAGTAACATATATTACCTGTTGTTAACAAATTCCTACAGAACAGTCTTAGTGTAATGATTGAAACAAAAAGATCAATTTATCAATTCGCAGAAAACAACAGCTACAACGTTTCAAGATGCCCTTTTTTATACCTTACCGCTAAAAGTTGGTACCAGACTAAAGATGATGGATTAATAAGAAATTTATGGTTTCTTCGTGATATCTCATATTTTGACTTGAAAATCAATTGAATAACTTTTAAGCCTGGTTAATAATCATAAACCACATATAAACTATAAGTTCCTCAACAGGAAAAGAATTACTGATTATAAAAGTTAAATGTAGTATGCATATATACCGTAACATATATTACCTGTTGTTAACCAATTCTTACTCAACAGTCTTAATGTAATGATTGAAACAAAAAGATCAGTTTATTAATTCACAGAAAATAACAACTACAATGTTTCAAGATGCCTTTTTTATGCCTTAATGGTAAAAGTTGGCACCAGACATTGAAGATGAGGGATTATTAAGAAATGTATGATGTTCCTTGGTGATATACCACATTTTTACTCGAAAATCAATTGAATAACTTTTAAACCTGGTTAATATTCATAAATCATATATAAACTATAAGTTCCTCAACAGAAAAAGAATTACGGATTCTAAAACTTACATGTAGTATGCATATCTACTGTAAAATATATTACCTGTTTTTGACAAATTCCTATTGAACAGTCTTAGTGTAATGATTGAAGCAAAAAGATCAGTTTATTAATTCGCAGAAAACAACAACTACAACGTTTCAATATGCCTTTTTTTTCATGCCTTAATGCTAAAAGTTGGCTCTAAACTTTGAAGATGATGAATTGTTAAGAAATGTATGATGTTCCTGGGTGATATCCCACATTGTGACTTGAAAATCAATTGACAATCTTTAATCTTGGTCAATAATCATAAATCATACATAAACTATAAGTTCTTTAAAAAAAAAAGAATTACTGATTATAAAAATTACATGTAGTATGTATATATACCGTAACATATATTACCTGTTATTAAAAAATTCCTATTGAAGTCTTAGTGTAATGATTGATACAAAAAGATCAGTTTATTAATTCACAGAAAACAACAGCTACAACGTTTCAAGATGCCTTTTTTATGCTTTAATTCTAAAAGTTGTCACCAGACTTTGAAGATGATGGATTGTTAAGAAATGTATGATGTTCCTGGGTGATATCTCGCATTTTGACTTGAAAATCAATTGAACAACCTTTTATCCTAGTTAATAATCATAAATCATTTATAAATTATAAGTTCCTCAACAGAAAAAGAATTACGGATTATAAAAGTTACATGTAGTATGTATATATACCGTAACATATATTACCTGTTATTAAAAAATTCCTACTGAGCAGTCTTAGTGTAATAATTGAAACAAAAAGATCAGTTTATTAATTCACAGAAAACAACAACTACAACGTTTCAAGATGCCTTTTTTATGCTTTAATTCTAAAAGTTGTCACCAGACTTTGAAGATGATGGATTGTTAAGAAATGTATGATGTTCCTGGGTGATATCTCGCATTTTGACTTGAAAATTAACAATCTTTAATCCTGGTCAATAATCATAAATCATACATAAACTATAAGTTCTTTAAAAAAAAAGAATTACGGATTATAAAAGTTACATGTAGTATGTATATATACCGTAACACATATTACCTGTTGTTAACAAATTCCTACTGAGCAGTCTTAGTGTAATAATTGAAACAAAAAGATCAGTTTATTAATTCACAGAAAACAACAACTACAACGTTTCAAGATGCCTTTTTTATGCTTTAATTCTAAAAGTTGTCACCAGACATTGAAGATGATGGATTATTAAGAAATGTATGATGTTCCTTGGTGATATACCACATTTTGACTCGAAAATAAATTGAATAACTTTTAAACCTGGTTAATATTCATAAATCATATATAAACTATAAGTTCCTCAACAGAAAAAGAATTACGGATTCTAAAACTTACATGTAGTATACATATCTACCGCAATATATATTACCAGTTATTGACAAATTCCTATTGAAGTCTTAGTGTAATGATTGATACAAAAAGATCAGTTTATTAATTCGCAGAAAACAACAACTACAACGTTTCAATATGCCTTTTTTTCATGCCTTAATGCTAAAAGTTGGCACTAGACTTTGAAAATGATGGATTGTTAAGAAATGTATGATGTTCCTGGGTGATATCTCGCATTTTGACTTGAAAATCAATTGAACAACCTTTTATCCTAGTTAATAATCATAAATCATTTATAAACTATAAGTTCCTCAACAAAAAAAATTACAAATTATAAAAGTTACATTTAGTATGTATATATAACCTTAACATATATTACCTGTTATTAAAAAATTCCTACTGAGCAGTCTTAGTGTAATGATTAAAACAAAAAGATCAGTTTATTAATTCGCAGAAAACAACAACTACAACTTTTCAATATGCCTTTTTTTCATGCCTTAATGCTAAAAGTTGGCTCTAAACTTTGAAGATGATAAATTGTTAAGAAATGTATGATGTTCCTGGGTGATATCCCACATTGTGACTTGAAAATTAACAATCTTTAATCCTGGTCAATAATCATAAATCATACATAAACTATAAGTTCTTTAAAAAAAAAGAATTACGGATTATAAAAGTTACATGTAGTATGTATATATAACCTTAACATATATTACCTGTTGAAAATGAGATGATGGTCGTTTGAGATGATGGAAGTTTGGTGACCATAGATGTCAGAAGTTACAATCTGCCCGCTAATCATACATGGTTTTTGCCATTAAAATTTTGCTTTTGCTTTTAGTTTATTTCGTGTTTTAATTAAGCCAAATGCTCCAGTAAGGTGAACGTTACATAAATTAAATTGAATAGAATAATTGGGAAATAATTTTGTAGAGCTGAGGCATATTTTTGAGAGCAATTTGGAAGAAGTAACTGATTAGAATGAGCTTTTTATTTAAAGGGGGTATAAGACTCTTAAAACTCAAAAGTTTTGAAATTTTCAAAATAAAATACATGTAATACAGTAAGTTTTTCTTCCTGATTTAACCTCGATTGAAATATTTAGTTCTAAGTATGAAGGGTGAATTTTTTTTTTAATTTTCAGGTAACTAAATAGAATTATTTATTAAGTATAGAATTTATTTACAACTCTTTATTTAAAATAGAATTGCTGCTTAAATTTGCTTCATAAGCACATTTGAGTAGCAAAAATTTTGATTAAAATGAAGTTCTTGGGTAATAATCTAGTGCGCAATTTTTGATTATTAAGATCTTTAATAACAAACGGGATCAAATTTGACTCTGAGATACATTTATTTAATTGTAAATATACTAAAATAATTATACATGGTTTAACTATAAATGTATAAAAATAATTTTACATGTTTTAATTGTAAATGTACGAAAATAATTATTTATGCTTTAACTGTAAATGAACAAAAATAATTATACATGCTTTATTTATAATCTGTCAACTGTAAAATAACGGAGATAGTAAACATTTAGAGTTGTTACATTATGTGATATAAAATATATCATTTTTTAACCGTTTTCTAGTTATAATAATTTCACTGCTTACACTTTAAGCCATATGTTCACTTAAAATCTAGTAAATCAATTCTTATTTCCAAACTATCAAACAAAGTAAATAAGGAATATCTTTATTAGGTAAGGTCTCCAAATGTTAAGCAAAATTATAAAGCATAAGTAATTTTTAATAAATAGCAAAATTTAACAATATATAATCATAGATTACATAACATCATACTTACAACACAAACTTCATTTGAAATAAATTTATTCTGTTTTAATACATAAGCTTTAATCTCGTTGCAAACTGTCATTTACCTTCCTTACTAAAACATTTACGATACCACTGAACATAGGAAAAGCCTGGGGATATTCTACCTGGCTCCTGCTTCTAAATTAGAAGTACCGACGTTTAGAAGTCTTAGTCTCTCGAAGCAATGGCAATCCTCTTTCCATGTGAAGCCATAGGACATTTAAATGACACGAAACAAAACAACCACCTATGAAGAATTCACAATTCCAGTTGGATCGTCTAAAAACCAATAATTTATTATATGTGATAGCAATTAGGATTTTAAGGTAGGATTGTGGTACGATAAGAGAGTGGTATTTATTGTAAAGCAATTGGTCATGTAAATTCTTGCCCTAATAACATAATTCTTAGATTCCATTTAAATTTCTTGAAAAGCTTCGGTAGCTCAGTCGGCAAAAGCAACCAAGTAGTAACTGGAAGGCACGGCCGTAAGTAGGGCTTAGCAAATTATGCGCCCGTGGCATCTGCCACGGGCGCATCAGTCTTAGGGGAGCCGCACCATGTAGAAAATTGGATTCGAAAGAAAACGATTCGCCCCGAGTAGAAATAAGGAAAATTTGAAAAATAGTTTTTTTTTATTATAAAATCCAATGTGTTTATAAGTGATTTTTTTTAATGAATTTTCTTATTTTTTAAAATGCTTCTAGAGACTAAACTTGTTATATATTCTTACAAAACCTTTACCAAGCACTTCTAATATGCCTTAATACAAATCCGGGTATTCGTTTTAAATTTTAAAGTTATTAAAACTGAATTTAAATTTAGAAATTCCCCAATTTTCTATGAAAATTCAACGTTTAAATAAAAAAATATTCCCCTAAATAAACTATTCAGTTTAGTAGCAAAATAATACTTAAAAATAGTTTAAAAATTTTTTAAGTATCAATAAGGTAAAAATAGAAGAAAAATTGAAAATTAATGTACTAGGAACATTTTAAGAATTAACAAAATATTTTGCGAGTTTATTCTGAATATAGGATAGAAAAAATCATGTTTACATATTTTCTCATTATATATGGTGGTAGGGGCGCAGACCAATTTTTTTGCCATGGGTGCTAAAGGACCTAGTTAGGGCCCTGCTGTAAGGTTGCAGGTTCGTAACTCGAGAGGGCCTAAGATTCGCCGTGTTCGTTAAAAGTGATTGAGGCACGTATAATATGTTTGTGGTCCTCCAAGTTGAGTCCTGTTTGTGTTTGTATCCTCCAAGTTCTCAAACAATACTTCTGGGGTGGCAGATCAAGCTTATGGGTCTTCTATTTGGTCACTGCTTCTAAATTACAAGGACCCACTTGAGCAAAGTCGTTCTCTCACCCTCGTGGCGATCATTAAAAACGAAAGGCGCCCCCTTTGCCTTAATACGAGTAGCATAGATGCCATGTTAGAGCTAAATAAATTCTGTATTGTTGTTCTGCCAAACTCCTATGTATTACAGAACTAGAGGGCCGGCCCAGGCAGGTCTGTAACAACTGCATCTTATGATTCTGTGATCCTGTGTGCTTAGCATATGACTTAAATCATGCTTAGTTTGTCCACGTGGCATCACAAACAACACCATCAACAGATTTCTTGACCCAAATGTACCTAAACAAAAGAGCAATGGAATTTAAATTTGCTATATTTGAATTTAAAAAAGAACTGCAATCCATACATTAAAGTATACCCGAGCATTATTAATGGGGACTGTGCCACAAATTTTAGAACATAAGCGAAAGCTTTATTTATAAAGATGTCTGTGAAATAAAAATGTCAGAAAATTTATAGAACTAGTTGTTATCCCAATGTGGTCACAATGTCCTCCAAGTTCTCAAACAATACCTCTGGGGTGGCAGATCAGGCTTACGGGTCGTCTGTTTGATAGCTCTTCTAAATTACAAAAACCCACTTGAGCAAAGTCGTCCTTTCACCCTCGTGGTGCTCACAAAAAAAAAAAAGGCGCACCCCTTTGCCTTAACAAATGTAGCATATGAATCAAATCCTGCTTGGTTTGTCCACGTGGCATCAGAAACAACACTCCCAACAGATATCTTGACCTTAATGCACCTAAACAAAAGAGCAATGGAATTTGAATTTGCTATATTTGAATTTAAAAAACAAACAAACTGCAATCCATACATTAAAGTATACCAGAGCATTATTAATGGGGGCTGTGTCACAAATTTTAGAACAGAAGCGAAAGCTTTATTTATAAAGATGTCTGTGCAATAAAAATGTCAGAAAATTTATAGAACTAGTTGTTATCACAATGTGGTCACAATGTCCTCCAAGTTCTCAAACAATACCTCTGGGGTGGCATATCAGGCTTACGGGTCGTCTGTTTGATAGCTCTTCTAAATTACAAAAACCCACTTGAGCAAAGTCGTCCTTTCATCCTCGTGGTGCTCATTAAAAACGAAAGGCGCACCTCTTTGCCTTAACAAATGTAGCATATGAATCAAATCCTGCTTAGTTTGTCCACGTGGCATCACAAACAACACCATCAACAAATTTCTTGACCCAAATGTACCTAAACAAAAGAGCAATGGAATTTAAATTTGCTATATTTGAATTAAAAAAAAAAAAACTGCAATCCATACATTAAAGTATACCCGAGCATTATTAATGGGGACTGTGTCACAAATTTTAGAACAGAAGCGAAAGCTTTATTTATAAAGCTGTCTGTGCAATAAAAATGTCAGAAAATTTATAGAACTAGTTGTTATCCCAATGTGGTCACAATGTCCTCCAAGTTCTCAAACAATACCTCTGGGGTGGCAGATCAGGCTTACGGGTCGTCTGTTTGATAGCTCTTCTAAATTACAAAAACCCACTTGAGCAAAGTCGTCCTTTCACCCTCGTGGTGCTCACAAAAAAAAAAAAGGCGCACCCCTTTGCCTTAACAAATGTAGCATATGAATCAAATCCTGCTTGGTTTGTCCACGTGGCATCAGAAACAACACTCCCAACAGATATCTTGACCTAAATGCACCTAAACAGAAGAGCAATGGAATTTGAATTTGCTATATTTGAATTAAAAAAAAAAACTGCAATCCATACATTAAAGTATACCCGAGCATTATTAATGGGGACTGTGTCACAAATTTTAGAACAGAAGCAAACGCTTTATTTATAAAGCTGTCTGTGCAATAAAAATGTCAGAAAATTTATAGAACTAGTTGTTATCACAATGTGGTCACAATGTCCTCCAAGTTCTCAAACAATACCTCTGGGGTAGCAGATCAGGCTTACGAGTCTTCTGTTTGGTAGCTGCTTCTAAATTACAAAAACCCACTTGAGCAAAGTCGTCCTTTCACCTTCGTGGTGCTCATTAAAAACGAAAGGTGCACTTTTTTACCTTAACAAATGTAGCATATGAATCAAATCCTGCTTAGTTTGTCCACGTAGCATCAGAAACAACACCACCAACAGATTTCTTGACCTAAATGCACCTAAACAGAAGAGCAATGGAATTTGAATTTGCTATATTTGAATTAAAAAAAAAAAAAAAAACTGCAATCCATACATTAAAGTATACCCGAGCATTATTAATGGGGACTGTGTCACAAATTTTAGAACAGAAGCAAACGCTTTATTTATAAAGCTGTCTGTGTAATAAAAATGTCAGAAAATTTATAGAACTAGTTGTTATCCCAATGTGGTCACAATGTCCTCCAAGTTCTCAAACAATACATCTGGGGTGGCAGATCAGGCTTACGGGTCGTCTGTTTGATAGCTCTTCTAAATTACAAAAACCCACTTGAGCAAAGTCGTCCTTTCATCCTCGTGGTGCTCATTAAAAACGAAAGGCGCACCTCTTTGCCTTAACAAATGTAGCATATGAATCAAATCCTGCTTAGTTTGTCCACGTAGCATCAGAAACAACACCACCAACAGATTTCTTGACCTAAATGCACCTAAACAGAAGAGCAATGGAATTTGAATTTGCTATATTTGAATTAAAAAAAAAAACTGCAATCCATACATTAAAGTATACCCGAGCATTATTAATGGGGACTGTGTCACAAATTTTAGAACAGAAGCAAACGCTTTATTTATAAAGCTGTCTGTGCAATAAAAATGTCAGAAAATTTATAGAACTAGTTGTTATCCCAATGTGGTCACAATGTCCTCCAAGTTCTCAAACAATACCTCTGGGGTGGCAGATCAGGCTTACGGGTCGTCTGTTTGATAGCTCTTCTAAATTACAAAAACCCACTTGAGCAAAGTCGTCCTTTCATCCTCGTGGTGCTCATTAAAAACGAAAGGCGCACCTCTTTGCCTTAACAAATGTAGCATATGAATCAAATCCTGCTTAGTTTGTCCACGTAGCATCAGAAACAACACCACCAACAGATTTCTTGACCTAAATGCACCTAAACAGAAGAGCAATGGAATTTGAATTTGCTATATTTGAATTAAAAAAAAAAACTGCAATCCATACATTAAAGTATACCCGAGCATTATTAATGGGGACTGTGTCACAAATTTTAGAACAGAAGCAAACGCTTTATTTATAAAGCTGTCTGTGTAATAAAAATGTCAGAAAATTTATAGAACTAGTTGTTAGATATTTTTTTCTCTTTCACTCTCTATTCTTCCAGTGTTTGTTTTGCCGGTCATGATTAATGATGTTAATGTCAGAGAAATGCAAAAAAGAGACGCATCAATTCTGAAGTGAGAAAACATATTAACTACTTCATGACAGCTTTATGGATCATTTCGCGCGTCATATAATTGTCATTTTTTTTTCAACATGCATATTTAAAAGTCATACGCTCTTGTTACCCGAAATGAGTAATCGGTTACTTGAAGGAAGAGGGCCTGAAAGAACTGCTTAGATTTAAGTTCAGCAAATATATTACATCCAGAAACCGAAAATAGCGTTGAAATTGCCTTGACAGGAAATAAGTTACTACCGCGGAATACAGGATTAGATTTGTATTTAGTTTCGATACTTGTCTACATATAGTAAGGTAGTAAATTTATTTCTTGCTACATTATATATAAATTGTAATAGGTTACCTTGAAATGTTTGAAAGATAAAGTGTTAACGTCACTTTCAAAAATTTGATTTTTACATTTTTAAAATTTCCGGAATTTCTAAATCATTTAAAACAAACCCCATTGATATATTCGAATTAGAATTTATAAGGCTATACAGTCTTTGCGTTTAATATCATAACTTTTAAAGGAACTATAAAAGTTTTAATTGCATTTTACTCAAATTAATATTTTATTAATTGCGAGCGCTGTAAATAAAAAACTATTGCACATATTGATTTCAAATTCTCACAGTACATTTTAGACTTACGATGAAACTCTACCTACTTTTTTTTTGTTGTTCATTTCATTTATTATTCATAGTATTTAAAATGGAAACTTAAACATTATTTTAAGCTATTTTGGAAATTCAATTCCTTCGTGCAATATTTCTGATATTTTTTTTGAAAATTTAAATAGATAGAACAATCGATATTTAGCAATTATTGATTACAAAAAATCATTAATAAAACTCACTTTGTGTTATTATAAGTTTGCGAACACTGTGTCAGAAGAAATTTAAAATATAAATAGATAGAGAATTATACCTAACAATTATTATTTACAAAAAATCCTTGATAAAACTCACTTTGTGTTATTATAAGTCTACGAACAGTGTATTAAAAGAAATTTAAAAATTTAAATAGGTAGAGAATTATACTTAACAATTATTGTTTACAAAAAATCATTAATAAAACTCACTTTGTGTTATTATAAGTCTCTGAATAGTGTGCCAGAAGAAACTTAAAGTTTAAATAGAGAATTATACTAACAATTATTGTTTACAAAAAAAATGCTTAATAAAACTCACTTTGTGTTATTATAAGTCTGCGATAAATGTCTTAGAAGAAATTTAAATTTAAACAAGTAGAGAATTATACCTAACAATTATTATTTACAAAAAATCCTTAATAAAACTCTCTTCGTGTTATTATAAGTCTACTAACAGTGTGTTAGAAGAAATTAAAAATTTTAGAATCAAACTCTCACTTTTCACTTTATATAAAATGTTCTTACTGTTTAGAAGCAAAGTAATTTTAGAAAAACTAATTAAATAAGAATGTAGGAAAAATACTGAAAATCCAATGTATTTACGATCTTATTTAAAAGAGATATTATTAGGTGAAAAACAAGAAAAAAATCTTCCATTTAAAATTGTTTTAAGGGATTATACGACTGTTAAATCGACCAAAATATTCAATTCTTCATAAAATATATCTGAAAAGGAATTCAGTTCTAAACATTTTAAAACAATCCGTGTAAAAAATTGCAATATTGAGAGGAGTTATGAATAAAAACATGTCAGCTCTTTATTGTAAACAAATTTAACTTACAAAATTTTAACTTGATTTTTCTCGAATTGTGGTGTTTCTATCTTGGTCATGTAACGCGCGTTATCTGAAAAAGTTTTTAATATTTTTCCATGAAATTTTTACACATTGTAAAAAATATATTTTCCATCCGATTAAACCTAAATTCTTTTGTATATTTTCCTCAAATATGTTTTTTTTTTAAATTTTTTTTATTTAATTTTTTATTTTTATTTTATTTTTATTTTTATTTTTTTCAATGATAATTTTTTAATTTTTAAGGAAAAGAATTAACTTTTTTTCAAATATTTTAAATTAAATATATATATATATATATATAATATATATATATATATATATATATATATATATATATATATATATATATATATATATATATATATATAGATATATAAATATATATAAGTTTAAGTTCTAAGTTATTTTGAGACATTGTGGTATGATTTAAAATAATAAATTTGTTTTCAACTTAAATATATTTTTATATATTATGCACGATAGCCTTGATATCATTTTTGGTAACAACGAAGTGTCGCTTATTTAAAACTTTCTAACAAAATTTTTTTTATATTTCCAAAATGAATAAGATATCTAAGTAAAGATAATTTGTTCTATTTAAAAAAAATTATATTTATAAAACTGGCAGTTTTCAAGGTATGAGAAGTTGAAAATGATAGTTGTTTTACATTTTTTCGACTTTCAAGAGTCGTACAACCCCTTAAATGTGATGTGTCCCTTACACTAAAAGAGAATAAAATATGGATAATTTCATATAGATCTGAGCAAATTTACCATGTTTTCTAAACTGTAAGAAATTTAAATTTTGCGAACCAATCAATGAAAATATTATAAGCATTATAACCGTTTTAAATTGTTTAACATAGACTTCCAGACTAATTACGACAATGCTACTCTATTCTTAAATATTATTCAACCCAAATACTTTTTTTTTCCATGTTGTGTAATATTTCCTTCGAAAATTTTTTTGCCTGTATTTCCTGGTTTAGAATTATACCACTTTTTGAATAGGCAAGAAATATATTCTTTTGAGATGTACTGTTACCATTGATCCCCTGTTTATAGCTTAATACTTTACTTGATCTTCTAAATACTTAATTTTGGTTGTAACTGCTAAAGAAAATTAAAGTTTGAAAGCAAGAAAAAATCTGTAACATTTTAGTAAATCTAACTTTTCGGGAATTTTAATGGGTGTCATTTTTTTTTCGAATTCTTAATTTAAAAGATTCGAAAAATTCCTACACACAAGAAAAAAATGTGCTAGTAAATCAACAGATTTACTTGAAGCAGCATAGCTCATGATAATTCGTACGAATGGTAAAATCGGTAAGCAGAATTCTATTTTGATTTAATCGGAAATGTAGAATATTGGTTGTGAACTCTTTATCGTAAGCACAAAAATAAAAGAGACGAGCATAGTAGACAAGCTAAGGCAATGCAAGGACAGGCTTGCGTCTATTGTCTAATAACAGAAAATATTTGTTTTCTTCTTAAACCAGTTAGTGGCATTCTAAAGTATGAAAGAAGAAACAGGAAGTTGAACAAATGGCAATATTTTAAAAGTTTAGCTAACTTCTCGTATGGAACGATATTTTAATACAATTGGAATATCAAAAACTGTAATAATAACTGTTTAATCTTGAATCATAAAAAATAGTGAGATTTTTTCCCCATCATCCAGGGCGAACATGATAGTCAGAGGGAAAACGTACATACCCCCAATCTCTTGTTTCTTTACAAAAATGTCCCTAATACCTTAAATCTCATATTTTAGTTTTAACAAACTTCTTGTCAAGCACGACGCTGCAAAGTGACTAACGCACACACATAAAAAAAATGTGCAAGTAAATCAACAGAGCTACTTTACGCTGCATAGTTCATGATAATTCGTACGAATGGTAAAATCTGTAAGCAGAATTTGATTTTAATTGAAACAAAAATGCAGAATAATTGTTGTGAACTCATTATCGGAAGAACAAAAATAAAAGCGAAGAGCGTAGTAGACAAGCTAATGCAGTTATGCAAGGACGATAGTTAAATACAGTTGGAATGTGAAAAACTGTAATAATAACTGTTTAATCTTGAGTCATAAAAAATAATGAGATTTTTATCCCCATCACATGATAGTCAGGCGAACATTATAGTCAGAGGGAAAACGTACACACCCCTAATCTCTTGTTTCTTTACAAAAATGTCCCTAATACTCTAAATCTCAAATTTTAGTTTTAACAAACCTCTTGTCCAGAACGACGCTGCAGAGTGACTAACACACACACACACAAGAAAAAAAAATGTGCAAGTAAATCAACAGTTAAATACAGTTGGTCGAACAATCGATAGTTAAATACAGTTGGTATGTGAAAAAGTGTAATAATAATTGTTTAATCTTGAATCATAAAAAATAGTGAGATTTCTTCCCCATCATCCAGGGCGAACATGATAGTCAGAGGGAAAACGTACATACCCCCAATCTCTTGTTTCTTTACAAAAATGTCCCTAATACCCTAAATCTCATATTTTAGTTTTAACAAACCTCTTGTCAAGCACGACGCTGCAGAGTTAGGCGACTGTCAAATGATGAGGGGGAAATCTGCAAGAATATATCTACTAAGAAAACAAATTTCTGCTCCTGTCTTTCACGAGGCCCTCACAGTAGCTTCATTAAAACCTTCCTCTAGCCATAACGCACCCAGCAGCAACTAATAGACCCATGGGAACGGAATGTACCCCAGGGGTTGGGGGTGGCAAAGGGGTTGTCCAAAAGTAGACACTTCTTACCGTGGGGCGAAAAGCTGACTTTTGACTGCATGGGGAGAAAAAGAACAGTCGGATGACAGGCTGAACTTCTGCGTGGGACCCCACCCCCCGCAGAGATGCCGTGACAGCATGAAGGTGACATCTGTGACACCGCCGAAAGTGATGCGACGAGAGCGCAGTTTCAGGAAACGTCACTGTCACGGATACGTGCTTCAAAGGTCCATCACTGTCTGCCGAGCCTGAAGAACGCGCAGAGGGAAAAAAAATGGCTTGTAGAGTGAGGTGTAGCGGTTTAAAAGAAAGAAGTGAAGTGTTGTGACACGTGGAATAATAAACATACGCATTCTGTACAAGCAGCACTTCGTAATTTGTGATAAATTTCAAAGCAGGTTTTATTGAGAACAGTTCCGTTAACTTGATGCTTTTGTACGCTGCAGGAAATGTTGAAAATGTTGAATCCATGCGTTTGAAGTTGCCAACTTTGAAACATTTTCGCGAAACTCAATTAAAATGTAAATGATAAATTACATTCTATAAGTTTCCTATTTCAAAAGAGAAACTACACCTTTTTAATTATGTGTTAATGTATTTTGTGTGTTATCTTCATTCTGTACAAGCAGCACTTCGTAATTTGTGATAAATTTCAAAGCAGGTTTTATTGAGAACAGTTCCGTTAACTTGATGCTTTTGTACGCTGCAGGAAATGTTGAAAATGTTGAATCCATGCGTTTGAAGTTGCCAATTTTGAAACGTTTTCGCGAAACTCAGTTAAAATGTAAATGATAAATTACATTCTATACGTTTCCTATTTCAAAAGAGAAACTACACCTTTTTAATTAAATATATGATAGGTATGGTTATTTAAATAAATGTAGAGAACAGTTTACTGAAACGTTTTTTAAGATAATCTGAATTGAATAAGATAAGTCTACGAATATTTCCGATGATTTTTATTACTTTCGTAAAATAAATAATTAAAGTAATAAATATACCTAAATAATAACATTCATTTGAGAAACAAAAACTACCTAATTATGGGTGTACTTTGTTAATTTAATTTGCAGTCTATGACTGTATTTTAATAGTTTTATCTAAATACCATAAAAACTAAATTTATATAACAGAAAAAAGATTAAACAAATCTACACAGAGAGATTGTTTAAAATATAATCTCTCTATAGGATTTGCTTTAATATAAAATGTATAAAGGAAATCAGACTTTTTTTTCAGTAATATTGAAAATTCAATGCAATTATTATTTTTGGAAAGTAAATTCAACAATTTAAAGCCTTTATCTGTGTAAAGTAGCTTCAATATTCACAGAAGGATATGTAAGGGATACTCTCTCTCTCTGTCACACACACACACACACGCACACACACACACACACATATATATATATATATATATATGTGTGTGTGTGTGTAATATATCAAAATTATTTAACTTTAATATTTCCTTAAAAAACCTCATCTCTTCCATTCTAATTCCTTAAAATCTTTTTCCCAGCCTCTAAATGTCTTAATCAAAGGAGTGTCCTCGACTTAAAATTCTCTTCATACATTTCCCAAAGCTTTCTGTCCTATAGATGTAAATTTTCTGTCTATTCAACATGCTCTCCAGCTGTCGTCGGCAAATGGTTCCGGGTTTTTCTCATCTTAACACTTAAAATCGCTGAGCAAGTGTCTTGTCCCTTGGGAAAATTCTTTCTGTCTTCGCTCTCGGGTGCACCTCTAAAGGAACAAAGTGATTTTTATGTATTTTCCTTTGTCGTTGAGTAATAAAGATAACCATTATAGCAGTTCTAAAATAAAGTTTTGATTAAACTTCTGCCGGTCTCCTTCAATGGCCCGACTGCATCGTTATTACTTTTAGCTCATTAGGTTTCTTTTTTTCCTTGTTTTATAATTATTGGATTACATATATATATGGTGTGTGTATGTGTATGTATTTTTATGCATTAGAAATTTATATTATTAATTGATACTGCCTATTATGCTGAAAAACTAAAACTGAAAACTGAACATGTAAAATTTAATATCTTTCTTACTGCCATTACAGAAATATAAGGTTTTTTTTTTATTTCATCTACTCAAACAATTTTTGAACAGAGTTTTCTCTTAATAAATAAACACAGTAGCTTAATCCAAATGTCAATATAATACAGGGCCGTAACTAGGGCGTGACAAAGGTGGCATTTGCCACGGGCGCATCAGTCATAGGGGCGTTGCACCGTGAGGAAAATGGGGTCCGAAAGAAGACGATTCGCCCCAAGTAGGAATAAGGAAAAGTCGAAAAATATTTTTTTATTACAGAATCAGATTTTAATTTTTAAAATCCAATGTTTTTAAAAATTACTGTTTTAAGACTCTTCTTATTTTTTAAAATGCTCCTAGAGTATAAACTTATTATAGATTCTTACAAAATATTTACCAAACACTCTTAATATGACTTTATATAAATCAGGATATTCATTCAAAATTTTAAAATAGTTAAAATTGTTAAAACTAAATTTAAATTTAGAAAATCATCAATTTTTTATGAAAATTCAACATAAAAATAAAAAAATTATTCCCTTCCAATAAACTATCCAGTTTATCAACAAAATAATACTTCTAGAGTATTTGAAAATATTTTTTAAGAATTAATAAAATAAATATAGAAGTAAAAAATAAAAATTAATATACTAGGAACAGTTTAACACTAGAATTACGGTTGTCTTTGTATACCTAGAATTACTACGGGTGTCATTTTGACCCCTTGATAAGATATCTGCATATTTCTCTATATGATATAATATATTTGCGAAAAATAAATTAAAATAACGCAAATTATGACAACTACAGTTTGTTTTTAAAAATATACAGACTTTGCAGGTATGTAGGATCAACTAAACGATTTACTACGTTCTCTCCTAAACTTTGATCACTTGGTCTCATTTCATCTTTTCCTAAATATGGAAATCCGTTTAATAAGTATTTTGTCCTAACATCTACTTCTAGCCAAAATTTTATTCCGAATTTATCGAGCTTGTTAGGCATATACTGCAAAAAAACGGCATCTTGTTTTTGTAAGGAATAACTTTTCATCAAATGTAATATTTTCATTTGGTTTGTAGCAAAGTTTACAGTTTTCTATAAAAGTATTTACGAATATTAGTGTAAATTTATCCCACTGCAATTGTGAAGACCTTGTTAGTTTATTTTCAAAACGAAGAAATTTCATAACTTCCGGAAACCTATCTCTACTCATAGTTTCATGAAAAAACTTTGGTCCCATTTGGACTTTAAGTCTCGGACAACAAACTAAGAATTGGTAAGCCCTTGGCAAATAATGCCCCCTTACGTACAACAACGCTATAAATGCTTCCAGTTCCGCTAATAAAATAGTAAAAGAGTCATTATGAAGTTTACACTTGTCTTCAACAGCAGTATATAGCTTGCCATATTTCTATAAACATTTGTTAGGGCTAAAATAAAAATACGATTTTCTTGAAATCTTTACTATTTCGTAAATCACAATGATTTAGGAAAAGTCAAGAAAGGATTAAGATATTTGCAAAAGAAATAGAAGAGCTGTCAGAGATAAAAAGTTCGCTAGGTGTCAAAATGACCCCTTCCGTAATTCTAGTGTTAATAATTCCCAAAATATTTTGAGTTCATTCTAAATATATGATACAGAAAAAAAATCATTTATATATTTTCTCACTATATTGGGTTGAAGGGGGCACAGATCAATTTTTTTTGCCACGGGCACTAAACCGAATGATGGCCGATTGGTTAGGGTGTTGGCCTTCGGTACCAGAGTTCGTGGGTTGGAATCCCACAGTGGCATGGATGTTCGTATCTGTTCGGAATCGGCTTTAAGTTGTAGGTCCCGGTCTCATTAGCCCTCGTGTTGCAAAAAATAGACCGTAGCACTCCAAAACCAAACCAAACCAAAGCCACGGACGCTAAAGGATCTAGTTACGGCCCTGATATAATATAACGAAAAGTTATCTTCATATATAAAAGCTATTTTCCCCAATAAATAGCTACGCAGGGGCAAAATATAATTTATGCTATTGAAGCAAATTTAAATGTATTGAGTCTTAGATTGCTAAAGCAGAATGATTTAGTAATTCGTTTTCAATAGCAAAACATATAAAAGAGATTAGACTATAATAACATTAAATAGGCAAAATCAACGACACGTCTAAAGAACCAGGGGGGAAATCACATATCTATCGTAAAATCA
>CM063511.1:141637738-141760238 GCA_032207245.1 Pardosa pseudoannulata | reverse complement strand
AAATATAGAAGTTATATTTATAATACATAAACATAAATATATTGTTGATTCTAACAAACATTTTTGTAAATCTTTAAAATCTAGATTTGTCTGTGAATGCTGCACGAATATTGTCCATCTTATTAGTTAACCACGAAATGACTGTGTCGACGAATTTGAAGGAATATTGTATCGTATATTTTTCTCTTTCTTGCTTTATAAGTGTTCTTTTGGGCACCCAGAACATCTGCAAAGAATTGTCCAGGTAGTTGTTGGTTGTTGCCAAACGCAGACGTTCGATTCTATGGGGATCTGCGCTTTCCATTGTTTGAAAACTACCCTCTTGGGATATACAACAAACTATTTTTTTATAGTTTGAACTATTTTCTTTAGTCGCTTTACGAATAAAATGTTTAATATACATAATCTGCTCTCGTTTATTTATTAATCATATTTTGATTACTTTTGTTAAGTTGTGTAGAGCTATTGGAGCCAACAAATACTTGGAAAACTTTTGTTTTAGTAAAGAAGGCGTGATTCACACAATACTTACGTTTTCACTCTAACTAGCGTTTCAGCCTCATAAGTTAACCCTAAAAAATGCCGCTGGCTCCCAATATAAAAAAAAAAAATGGTTTTAAATTTCACCAATAAAAGTAATAAAATAGGCATGCTAAGCACAAAAATATATTTGAATCAAATCAAAAAGACTAATGAAGATGCATGGAAAAATAATATTTTAATTATTTTTATCAATATTATTAGCGTTCTAGTTGAGGCGAAATCTTCTGTCCTAACTTTTGTCACCTTTAGCAACCACTTACCAAAACGGGGAAGGCACACTCGAAAGTTAAAACTCGAATGATCTCTCAATGTTCGGAAAGGAAATCTTCTTACAGAAGTCACCGTTTGTGTGATCAACAAATGCTAGATGAACACCTGCTGCTGTTTAAATTATTATTGACTAAATCTTGACGTAGTGACGTCACAGTGTGGGAACTACAAAACACCATTTGCTATAAAGAATGATACAGACTCGGTCGAACTAGTTCAACACAATTTGCAGCTATCTGTTAGATAGAAAATTTAATCTTGATGTAGTGACGTCACAGCGTGGGAACTACAAAACAGCATTTGCTATAAAGAAATGATATAGATTCGGTTGAACTAGTTAATTGTCAATTGACTAAATCTTGACTTAGTGACGTCACAGTGCGGGAAATACAAAACATCATTTGCTATAAAGAATGGTATAGATTGGATCGAACTACAGTGGGACTCCGCTTAATGTGATCGCGGTTAATGTTATCAATCGCTTATTGCGATCGAAATCACTTGGTTTCGATTTTCTCTATTCATTTGTATGTTAAAATTATCGTATTTATGTGATCATTACATAGGTTAATGGGATCAGTTTTCGAACCTCATTTTAACTGGCAAAGGAATATTCACAATATATTCAGAAGGAACCCATTCTTTTCTTTTCCTTTGCTGTTCTTTGAATTTTCCAGAATTCTCTTCTGGACTCTCTTCCAGAATTCTCTTCTGAAATGGGGAATAAACAAAGGAGTGAGATACTACACGTTCCTGGAATTTTTCAGAAATATGCACACCCTGCAGGCGGTCAGTGGTTGTCAGATAAGCAGGAGGCAACACATTATTCTTGGAACTGAGAAGAAGCGTATATTCACATTTTATGCCTTGCTCGCTTACATATAGCTTGTCGCTATGGAAGCCAGAAAGCGAAATGATTTTACATTAAAGCAAAAAAATCAAAGTTTTAAATCGTTATTACAGGTTGATTATGAATACAAACAATTTACCAATGAACTTCTTAGAAAAATTGTAAACAGTTAACAATTGATCAATTTTTTAAAATTATGTATACAATTCTTATTTTTTAAAGGATAATATACAGTACATAAATATAAAGAGTGTTTTTTCATTTTGCTTTGAAATGTAGTACGTAAATTAAAAGGAGAGGGTAAATTTATCTAATTTTTCATATCGTTTATTGTTATCAAAATCATGGTGTCCCAAACTGATCACATTAAGCGGAGTCCACTGTAATTAATTGTTAATGGAGTAAATCTTGACGTAGTGACGTCACAGCGCGGGAACTACAAATCATCATTTCCTATAAAGAATGGTATAGACTTGGTCGAACAAGTTCAACGCAATTTGCAGCTATCTGTTAAGTAGAAAATTTAATCTAGAACATAATACAAACTCAACTTAAACATTGTGTACGTATTAGCATATACCTCAAGTATATAATCTGCAAGGAATATTTAAAAATCCATACCTGAAATCTACAAAATTGATAATTTAAAAAACAAAATCGAATTCCAACTTAAAAGAGGAATAAATAAACTGAATCTGAGCAGAATCTTGTAAAGTAGTTTTTCTGTCAAGGCTCTTAGAGATCACTTCTTTCGGTTTTACATTATCTCTACCTATGCCTTCTCTTCTTCATGTGTCTATATTCTTTGCTTTATCTCGCCTACTATCTAAATAATAACTTAAATGAAAGCAGAACTGAAGTAATGCACCCTTTGCCATAATATCAACTCAGAAAATGTCTAAATTTGCTAAAAGGTATCGTCAGGACAGATTCTTAAGTTGTGTTGATGTTTGACCTAACTATACCAAGAAACTACTGTTTTCACTGAAATAAATAGAAATAAAAATTGAAGAGGGTTTCCTGTGGTTTTCAAGGATATATAATGAAGTGGAGTGTTGTCAGTGTTACAGTCTCACTTTAGAACAGGAAGAGAAAGTGACACATTTTTTTCCTCAAGATACAAGTGTCAGCAAAACATAATGGCGCCTTTTGAATGCATCCGACGATGACATGTGTCTTTGCTTTGTTCAAATGGGTATGGTAACAAAATTTAGCTGATTTTTTAAGCCAAATACTTAAAAGATTAATGAGAAAATGATGAATATTGCTTGTGGATGAGGTTATTCACATCAATTTTACTTTAATTATCAATAAGTTAGTGGACATTTTGAGTATTGAAATGAAGTGCTGATGAGGGTAAGTACTTCTGGGCACTTGTTACGGTGGTGAGGAAAAAAAATTGCCACAAGTGAAAAAATTGGAGATTTAGATGAGAAGTCACCAAATGGTGGTGTACTGGCCACTAGTGGTCCATGAAAAATTTTTGATGGTCCGAAAAAAAACCTGATGATTATTTATTGTAAGATGCTAAATCTATATTTCAGTAATCTTTGTCAAGATCGTACATTTGGTTTTCTATAAAAAATGAATACTAATGAATTGGTACAATATTAAGGGAGAAAGCATTGATAATTTTAAATCAACTTTTAGCAGTATATTTGAGCGAAAAACATTTTCATCGGTCACGGCAATTAAAACTCGATATAGCAGCTCTCTGTCTTGCAGTTATGTCGTTGGAGCCAAAACTCCACATACTTAGAGTACGTAAGCATGAAGGTATATCACGATAAAAATATGTAATGCATAAGTAAAGCTTTTTTAAAAATTACGGTATTAAGATAATATGTGCATATTCTATTAATAAAATAAAAGTTTCCGATTATTATTCAATAAATATTTTTACTGCCTTTTCTATTTTAAATTCATATAAATGGTGGTCTATAAATAAGAATTATGTATATAACGGTCCTTTAAGTTCTAAAATTTGACGACTTCTGATTTAGATCATTTTGGGATCAAAGCTTTTTATGATATGTTTTGGGGTACTTACGAGATTAATCCTCGAATTATTATTATTTGTTTATTCAAAGTTGTAAGGAAATTTAATTAAATTTAAAACATTTTATTTTCATTGCCAATAAGCTAATCAAAATATTGAGTATCGCACTTTATGAATTAGAGATTAGTGTGAATATTTCCTCATAATTTTTACGGTGATAAGCTTAAAAATAAAATGAATATATAATTGTTTAAATCGCTTTTATTTAACACAAAAAAAAAGATAAAAATGTAAAGAATAAAAAATAATTTTAAATCAGCACATGAAAGATAAATTGTATGAAAAGCTCTTGTGTGAAAATTGCAATCTGCTGATATAGAGAAATTCGGGAATAGCTTCTATAACCCTATTCTCCTGTGGGATAAGATTCAGTTGTTATGATGGGTTATGCGACTAAAAATAAAAGTGTGGGGCATTCAACATATAACAATTAAATATCACATTAGTATTGTAGCCCCTTGCCTGTTTTGGCCCTTTCCTCTTTCCCTAATTTTGTATTTATTCAACCTATATAACAATGCAATAACATTTTGATGATAATAATTAATAAAATTAAAGAAAAACTTTCCATTTTTGGTACTTTTTTCGCAAATATATTTCCCAAGCAAGGGGTCATTACAGATATTCCCTTACAAAAATTAAGTCTGTATAACACATTGTAAGCGGGACACGAATTAGGACGTTTTCTGACGATTGATGCTTGAGCATGGGTCACATACTAGTACTGGTGAGTGTAACAACATGGTTTGTTTGTGGGTACAAAAATAACGGTATATACAGGAAAACGAAGCCGAATGTTTTTGTCTACTACATAGATTCTGATAAAATTTAGACAAATAAAAACTAATTTTTACATCCGTCGATGCGGAACCACAGAACGGGAAAGTTGATTGAAAAAATCAATTTAGATTTAAAATTAAATTTTTATTTATCCTTGCGAAAATGATATTATATGTATGTATATTTATATTTCATATATATTTGTATATATATATATATATATATATATATATATATATATATATATATATATATATATATGCTTATTAGTCTATTTATATATTTGCTTATATATCTCAATATAAAATACGAAAAGTTTGTTAAAAAATTAAATATTTTTCGATCTATTGAGATTTAACTGAATAACTAAATTTACGTGCAAAACGCTCGCTCCAGGTACAATTTGTTTGGTCAGCAAGTTTCCACGGATGTTAAGCACAGTAGCATGGCCTAACTGAAGACTGTGTTTCTTTAAAGAAGTTACACAAAATCATCAAAGTTTATTTTTTTCTTTCTCAAAACAACGTAATTAAAAACAGTTATTCAGAACATCCAAAACAGTTGGCCGATAATAGAAAACTTAGTTGCAAATTAAACATTCTGGCAAGTAACTAATTTATGTAATTTACCGATGGAAAAAACTATATCGACAAAGCAAAAAGACACGACGAGCAACAGGCATCACCAGGCAACAACAGGCAAAATCTGAACTTAAAGTACTCCTATATACTCCTTCTTGATTTCGTAAACTTTACAATTATTCACCTGCTGAAGAAAAAAAAGACCACGGAGCATACAAAAAACTATTTCCAAATTACTTGTTGAAAATACTTTTAAATAAACTCTATTACTGAAATAGGGGCTCGGTGCATCTACCCGATGCTTAACGGTTGTCAATGTTTGAACAAGTAAGCAATAAATCGCACGGATAATATCAAAACAACTTTAATTCAACTCAAAAAGCATAACAACATTTATACTACTGCTCTTTTACAGCACCAATGAATCTTATGAATCAAATCATAAAATATAAATTCAGGTTAAAATATAAAATATAAATTAAGGAGGCTAAAACTGAAATTCATGATGAAAAAGGATGGGGAAATTCAGTGACAATATACAACAACTCAAGACCCAGAAATGAATAACGTCACACTGACGTGAAAGCCGCAACATTACTAACTAAACTGCCTCACATGGGCTTCAGACATGAAAAATAAAACGAGATCAAGTAACCAAGATTAAAAATAGTTAGAGTTAAATTCCCTTGATTTATGTTAACCTTTATCAGATTGAAATTTAATAGAAACCAACTTAACTTAAACAAACTTGCTTAGTGTCAAAAAGATTAAATTGATAAAAAGTTTAGCGAATTGCAAGGAATGGGATCCGTGTATTTGATAATACAATTCCACTGCGAAGTGTACCCGCACACAATGTGTTAAAAATATGTTTTTTTTACGCTTATTCGTATTGCACCGTACAGTTATATTTTTAAATCAATTATCCAAATGAAGTTATATGAGAATCTAGTTAACACCCTGAGACTAAGGAAATGACTCAAAATAGTTTTCCCAGAGCACGTTTACCACAGATGTCATGAGCTAAAACTTTTGTAAATCACAACATCCCTTTTTTTCTGTTTACAGGTGTTTGCCAGATGCTTGGGTGTACACATATGTGGATCCTTATACCCTCAACAAAGTAAAATCTCATTAGTCTAAGAAACCTATTAACCACAACGCACTTAAAATTGGAAGAGCCCGCTTTATAAATTAAGCATTTCCTGCTTTATGAACCACAGCGAAAATCGTAGCAGGGCATACGAAACAAATACCGAACTCCAACAACGATACAAAAAAAGAGAAGTAATAATAAAGTGAAATCTCGTGCTCACGCGTGCTCCACGGTGTCCCACAGGTGTATATCACCGCCGTGAAAATCCGATAAACGACTGAGTTAGCCCGTCAGTATCTTTCAACTTTCTCTTTCCAAGAAGACTAATGGTGGCTGGGAGGTCATTAATTTTGAGGACCGGAGACTCACAGCACCACTTTCGCACGCATCGGGGGCAGCCAGCGTTGGCGGTCGAAACGTGCCGGGTTAACTTTGTATCCGTTGCTCTCCGGACGGATCTTTTTTTGCCGCCGATTTCAACCATAAAAGGATAAAAATTTGAAGGTAACCTCAAGAATCCGTCTTCGCTAGGGCATATCATCATGACACCAGGTTAGTTTCTAAGAATTTAATATATTTTTTTAACTGAAATTCTAGCAAAGCTCTTTTTATGATACTTGACAAATAGTTTTTTATCCTTAAAACTTAAAAACCAAGTGTTCCCCGAAAAGTCTAATTAAATCAACATTTAACATACTTTATGCTATGCCGTTTAAAGAAGGTGTTTAAAAATAAAGAGTAATTCTCACAATTTTAATACTATGTTTTGAATAGATATGAGATTTTCACTCCAAAAATCAGTCTTATATCATTATAAGTTACCAAGATTTAAGCCAGCCCATAACTTTAAAAATTAAAATAGTTTTTATGTCAATAACGTGACTGGGTCAACATCCACAGCTGTGATACTGGCCCAGTATTGCCTCCGTTTCACACCTGTAGTAGAGTATACTTTCCCAACTTGTTCCGGTTAATACTAATAAACTCACAGGTTTATAAAAAAAAATCATAAATCAGGTTACAGTTAAGTTTTTAAAATGAAATTTTCCGTAAATTAGAGAAACATTTTTCAAAAATTCTTTTCTATAAAGGACATGTATTTTACATGCTACAGTAAGCCGTTTAACGTATTTCTTTATTCATGTATGTATATATATATATATATATATATATATATATATATATATATATATATATATATATATATATATATATATATATATATATATATATATATATGATTAGTTGTAAAACTGTGCAGGCAACCAAAATATGTGAAAGAACGATGAACATTTTATAATATTTTAAAATTTTGCCCTCGAAGCATTAAAAAATGAAGGTGATATATTTAAAATGGGTAGGTTGCATAACTCGATGATAAAAATTTTTTAAAATGCTGTAATTTTAGAACTACAGAAACCTTAAAAGGAGACTATTTTTTCTGTACTTTGCTAAATGTTTCTAACCGTTGAATGTATAAAACACACGATTATCGTTTACATGTTATCGGAAATAGTTTGTCTGTCAATAATGTGACTGGGTCAACGACCACAACTGCGATACCAGGCCAACTATCCCAGTATTACCTCCATTTCACATCTGTGGTAGATTATACTTGGCCAACTTGTTCCAGTTAATACTAATAAACTCATAGATTTATTTTAAAAAAATCATAAATCAAGTTACAATCAAGTTTGTAGAACGAAAATTTTCCATAAATTAGAGAAGCATTTAAAAAAAATTCTTTTCTATAAAGGACATACTTTATGTGTCACACTAGGTTTAACGTACTTCTTTGTTCATGTATGTAAAAAAAAAATACATCTATTTAATTGTAAAACTGTACAGGCAACAAAAATATGTGAAACAACAATGATTTTTTTTATAAAATTTTTACAAATTTTTCCTCGAAGCGTTAAAAAAATTAAGCTGATATATTTAAAAAGGGTAGGTTGCAATCGATGATAAAATTTTTTAAAATGCTGTAATTTTAGAACTACAGAAACCTTAAAATGAGGCTATTTTTTCTGTACTTTGCTAAATGTATCTAACCGTTGAATGTATTAAACACACGATTATCGTTTACATGTTATCGAAAATAGTTTGTCTGTCAATAATGCGACTGGGTCAACGATCACAACTGCGATACCAGGCCAACTATCCCAGTATTGCCTCCATTTCACATCTGTGGTAGATTATACTTGGCCAACTTGTTCCAGTTAATACTAATAAACTCATAGATTTATTTTAAAAAAATCATAAATCAAGTTACAATCAAGTTTGTAAAACAAAATTTTCCATAAATTGGAGAAACATTTAAACAAATTTTTTTATAAAGGGCATGCACTTTATGTGTCATAATAGGACGTTTAACGTATTTCTTTGGTCATGTCTGTAAAAAAAATGTATCTCTTTAATTGTAAAACTGTTCAGGCAACCAAAATATGTGAAACAACAATGAACATTTCATAAAATTTTAAAATTTTTCCCTCGAAGCATTAAAAGAATTAAGGTGATATATTTAAAAAGGGTAGGTCGCATAACTCGCTGATAAAAATTAAATTTTTTAAAATGCAGTAATTTTAGAACTACAGAAATCTTAAAATGAGGCTATCTTTTCTGTACTTTGCTAAAATGTATCTAACCGTTGAATGTAAAAACAACACGATTATCGTTTATATGTTATCGTAAATAGTTTGTCTGTCAATAATGTGACTGGGTCAATCCCCACAACTGCGATACCAGGCCAACTATCCCAGTATTGCCCCTATTTCACATCTGTAGTAGATTATACTTGGTCAATTTGTTCCGGTTAATACTAATAAACTTACTGATTTATTTTTAAAAAAATCATAAATCGAGTTACAATTAAGTTTGTCAAACGAAATTTTCCATAAATTAGAGAAATATTAAAAAAAAAACCGATTTCTATAAAGGACATGTACTTTATGTGTCACAATAGGCCGTTTAACGTATTTCTTCGGTCACATATGTAAAAAATATGTATCTGTTTAGTTGTAAAAGTGTGACCAAAATATGTGAAACAACAATGAACATTTTATAATCTAAAAATTTTCTCTTGAAGTGTTAAAAAAAATTAACGTGATATATTTAAAAATAGTAGGTTTCCTAACTCACTGATAAAAATTTAATTTTTTAAATTGCAATCTTTTTAGAACTACAGAAACCAATAGGCCGTTTAACGCATTTCTTTATTCATGTATATTATATATATATATATATGATTAATTGCAAAACTGAGCAGGCAACCAAAATATGTGAAACAACAATGAACATTTTATAAAATTTCAAAAATTTTCCCTGTGTTAAAAAAATTAAAGTGATATACTTAAAAATAATAGGTACTCCCTGATAAAAGTTTAATTTTTTAAAATGCAATATTTTTAGAACTACAGACACCAGTAAGCCGTTTAACGTATTTCTTTATTCATGTATGTAAAAAAATATATATGATTAATTGTAAAACTGTGAGGGCAACTAAAATATGTGAAACAACAATAAACATTTCATAAAATTTAAAAAATTTTCCCTCGAAGTGTTAAAAATTTTAGGTGATATATTTAAAAAGAGCAGGTTGCATAACTCGCTGATACAAATTTAATTTTTTAAAATGCAGGAATTTTAGAACTACAAAAAACTTAAAATAAGGCTATCTCTACAGTACTTTGCTAAAATGTACCTAACCGTACAATCTATAAAACACCCGATTATCGTTTACATGTTATCGGAAGAAAAAGTATTTTGTAAAATGCGAAAAAAAAATATTTAAGGCTAATAATAATAATTTTATGCTCCTTGAATTTTAGGAAATTTTGTGAAATTAAAAAGCAGCACTAGTAAAATTTCTTACAGTAAATTACATGATCGAGATGTTATTCGTAATGTTCTATCTCAAACTATTTGGTTTACTAACAGCTACTTACTTGCTTTTATCTTTGAAATTTGAATGACTACTTATCATAAACTATTTATTGAAAAACTACTTATTATAAACAATAAACTTTAATTTTCAATCGAATTTCATTTCTGTGAAAGTAAAATAAATAAATAAATAATATCTTTAAGATTCATTTCGAGCTCCTTCTAAAATCATGATTAAAATCATTTATTTACTAGAAAGAAAAGTTTTGGGGAAAAGAATTAAGTTTCAAATATTCCCTGTACTATACAAATAATTATGAATGTACTTAACAGTGATGCCTTTACGTTACTTGTTTCATTTGATAACTCACAAGGGTAGTTTCTCATACTATTTAAGAGTTTCTTAATGATTTTGTGGTGAGAGATAAGATCTCTTTCAACTATGTTTAGTTTTGAATCAACGCTGTTTTAGATCTGGGATGTCATAACAGAAATGATAAGATATACATTTATAAGATTGTAGCCAAGGAATATATTTTAGAAGGGAATGAAACATATATATTTAAAAAGTAAGATGTGAAACAATATTTCTTCTTTTTGATATTAACTAATATGTATGTGGATAATATTGAAATATATACGTACATAACTTTTAATTCTCTGTATTTTCGTAAATGTTCAATTTGTACGAAAATGACTCAATGTATACCTTCATATGTATTTCTTCGAGCACAATTCAGATAAAACCATAACATTATTTTAAAACAGTATTGTTTTATAATATTCTTGATAATGTCATGCTATAGTATTCCTCTTTAAAAATATAATTAAACATATTTTATTACTAAAGAGGATTTTTTATGATCTAATCAATACGATCCAATTTATGCGTAAGTTCCAGGATTTATAAGTTCCAGGAAGGAGGGCCTTGAAACCTCTATTTATTTTTCTCCCACTGCACTTCAGTTAAAAATAATTACATATTATAATTCCTGAAATATTATGTAAGACATCTATTTTTAAAGAGGAAGGAAACAGTTATATTGTTAGAATAATATGTAAAAAAATATTTGTCTTGATATCTTTTGATAAAAATATATATGCTGGCGATATTAATTGCTATATCTTTTTTAAAAAATGCTTCTAATTTATACGAAAACATCACAGGAATGAAGGCTATGATCATCTATTTATTTTTCTCCCACCACAATTCAGTAGAAAATAGTTACATATTATTCCTGAAATGTTATATAAGACATCTATTTAAAAAAAAATTAAACAGATACGTTTTAAAATAATGTGTAAAAAATATTTATCTTGATAACTTATAATAAAAATATATATTCTGGCGATATTCCTAATTGCTACATTTTTTAAAAAGGTCTCCAATTTATACGTAAACATCACAGGAATGAAGGCTATGATCCTCTATTTATTTTTCTCCCACCACGATTCAGTAGAAAATAGTTACATATTATTCCTGAAATGTTATATAAGACATGTATGTTTAAAAAAGAATTACACAGATGCATTTTTAAAATAATGTGTAAAAAATATTTATCTTGATAACTTATAATAAAAATATATATGCTGACGATATTCTTAATTGCTGCATTTTTTAAAAAGGTCTCCAATTTATACGTAACCATCACAGGAATGAAGGCTATGAACCTCTATTTTTCTCTCACCTCAATTCAGTAAAAAAGGATTACATATTGTTATTCCTGAAATATTGTGTAAGATACCTATTGTTTAAGGTGGATGAAACACATATTTTTAAAATAATAAATAAAATATAGTTGTTTTATCACCTTTTAAATAAAATATATATGTTGGTGATATTCTTAATTATTGCACCTTTTAAAAATCTCTCCAATTTATACGAATAAGTAATTAAGTCTTATAAACCTCTATTTATTTTTCTTCCATCGAAATTCAGTAAAAATGATTACATATTATTATTCCTGAAATATTATGTAAGATACCTATTTTTAAAGGTGAATGAAACACATATTTTTAGAATAATAAATAATATATATATATATATTAATACTTTTTAATAATTCTTAATTGCTGCACCTTTAAACAGCTCTCCAATTTATAAGAATAAGTAATGAAGGCTTATAGATTTATAAAAGCAAATAGAGGTTTATAAAACATCTATTTATTTTTCTCCCACCGCAATTCAGTAAAAATGATTGCGTGTTATTATTCCTGAAATATTATGTAAGACATTTATTTTTAAAAATGGATGAAACACATATTTTTAGAATAATAAATAAAAAATATATATATCTTAATACTTGCTATATTTCTTAATTTCTGCAACTTTAAAAAAGCTCTCCAATTTATAAGAATACGTAATGAAGGCTTATAGATTTATAAAAGTAAATAGAGGTTTATAAAACCTCTATTTATTTTTCACCCACCGCAATTCAGTTAAAATGATTGTGTATTATTATTCTTGATATATTATGTAAGACATTTACTTTTAAAAATGGATGAAACCCATATTTTTAGAACAATAAATAATATATATATATATATATATATATATATATATATATATATATATATATATACATATATATATATATATATATATATATATATATATATATATATATATATATATATATATAATATATATATATATATATCTTAATACTTTTTAATAATTGGTGCAACTTTTAAAAAGCTCTCTAATTTAAGTAATGAAGGCTTACAGATTTATAAAAGTAAATAGAGGTTTATAAAATCTCTATTTTTCTCCCACCGCAATTCGGTAAAAAATGATTACATATTGTTATTCTTAAACTGTTATGTAATGACTCTTTTTAAAGATGGATGAAATATATATTAATAGAATAATGCGTAAAAATATCTTGTTAGCGTTTGATTAAAATATATACGCCGAAACTGTCTCTTAATTGCTGCATATTTTCCGCAAAGTTCTCCAATTTATACGAAAACGTCCCAGCAATGAAGGCTATAAACTTTTATTTATATTTCTCCCACCACAATTCAGTTAAAAATTCCCCCGGGCTCAAAAGGAGAAACAAAAACCATCCGTTTTCCTACCCTGATTTTACTTTATTCTCTGGACGTGGAGGGGCAAAACCCCGGCACTGTGATTCTACCAGATACTCACTCCCACAAGGCGCACGTATATCAAAGAGGGCTCGTGAACTAGCTCAGTGAGTGAGGAGCAAACCAGTATCTTTCAGCTTTCAGTTCCCGGCAAGACTGATGGTGGCAGCGGGGTCATTAATTTTCGGCCCAAACACGCACCAGAGCCCGGTCTTTTTACGCCACAAATATGTCGTAAAACATGGGGAGTGTGTTTTGATGGAGTCGGGCGCAGGATCTGCGATGTTTTCGGCACGCGCTGCAAATTTTCTAACGAGATCCCGCCGGTGTTGGGATGTTAATGTCGCTCTGGATCGTAATTGATTGAGGGCCGCTCACTGCCTGTCACATCCTATCTCGTGGCCTTTCCGTCACATTTGGCTCTCACGTTTAAATGCACATCACCACAAAGACATCTATAACATTCATATATCATCGAAATACCTCAACACATGTAAATATATATCTACGTATATTGTATATAAGCATATATATGTATATATACTTACACTGAAACATAAGTATAACGATATTGTTTATAGCTGTAAATCTGTCTATAACCATATTTTCTTTGTTCCTTCTGCATCCTCTATTCACTTAATTATCCTTATTTACTCAGTGCAAAATTCCCAAGAGGTTAATAGTTGTTTTATAAATACTTACACTTTAAATTTTTAAGGTAAAGTCAAATTAAATCTCTAAATTAAATTTATTAAATGTTCACGAGTTAATAAATATTTGTTGCAAAAATGATGAAGCTGTCACTGACGGTAATCTGTCGGTAACAATATTTTCCTAGGTCCTTGCAGTATTGTTTTAGACAGAATATGCACACAATATATACATGCCTATATCATATTATATAAGCATTAAATATATCGCAAAATATCGGATGTATATTTTAAGGGATTTGGGCCCTGCATCTGTGATGTTTTCAGTACACACTGCAAAAATTTTCAAACGTGCTTCCATCTGAGTTGAAATGAAGCCGAGCATTTGATATCCTAATATCGCTTTGGATCATAATTGATTAAGAGCCGTTCATTGCCTATATCATTCTATCCCTGTACTTTATGTCATGTTTGGATCAGCTTTAGATGTTTAAAGCACATCACCACAAATACATCTTTATCATTTATACACCACCAAAATATCTTACCACCTGCAATTGAGTACATAAGTCCTATATATATATATATATATATATATATATATATATATATATATATATATATATATATATATATATATATATATATATATATATATATATATATATATATATATATATATATATATATATATCTGTGTGTGTTTGTATGTATGTATACAGAGATGTAGCCAGACAAAATTAGGAGAGGGGGTAAAGCATGATTTCAAGAAGACATTACTTCTTGAAAATATTAATGTGGTTTACAACTGACCAAAAATCTATTCTAAATAAATATATGCATTTAAAACATTCAATCATAGAATACTTTATGGTGGTAAAAGATATAGTTAGCAGCTTTATTCTTCTCTGTTGTGACATTAGCATTTATAAATTTTTTAACGTCTATTGGATGCCAATGTCTGAACTTCAAGGCTAACCTTCCCTGGGGGGAAAGGGACAAATATCTGTCAAACAATTTATAAAATGCCTCGCCACTTTTCTATGTCTTTGTATATAGGTATACGTGAATGCATGTATATGTATATGTATGTATATGTGTGTATATATTCACACAAACAATAAAGCTTAGAAAACTAAGGAAAATATTATTATAGACAAGTTATTGTAACACATATTTGTCGTACTTTCACACCCAATAATTATATACGTAATGTGCATTTGTATCGTAATATCATCCACTCTGTAAACAAATCTAACTGAATTTTATGCAAATTATATTAAATGGAAATATTTATAACTCAATTCTTCTACCTCATTTTGGTAATTTGTGCAACAATAAAAGTTTTGCCTGTGAAAATCTTAAGCTAAACTAAAATTTCTAAATTTAATAAAAAATTTTAAATGGTAGAATTTTAATTAATTTTCAAAAATATTTTTTTTTAAATTTGGTGTAAGAAAAAGTTTAATCAAAACTCAAAATTTCTAATTTTCACGTACTCTGTTAATAGATTACTTAATATACTTAGTTAACTATTTTTATTTATATTATTGTAAGAAAATCATGTAATTTCAACTGTGGATATTACTATGCTCATAGAAAGCAAAGAAGTTTCGTAGGAATAATACTTTCAATCTTATAGTTTTATAACTGCATTGTTTTAAAACTAATCTCTAAAAGCGGAAGCTTTTTCAGCGAAAACCTTGAGTTTAACTAATTGTATATTTGATAAAAGCTTTCTTAAGAGTTTAAAATTAATTTTCAGAAAGGCTACTTTTTATTGGATGCGTAAACCAGTAAGCAAAAATAATAATTATCATAATGAATGAAAAAAAAAGAAGATGAATACTAACTTATGCATATTAAACAACATGAAGAAACATAAAATGACTTACAAGATTCCATTTCATTTATTTATTTATTTATTCAATTATTTTTTGGCAATATTTTGTTTTACTCAAAAAGTCAATCATGATTTTTAAATAGAATTAATAGCAGCAATAGTAGATCACTAGTTTTCATTAATTGTCTTATTTAATTAATTATTTTTATTTGTTTTGTACGGTAATAAAATAATGTAATATCAGTAATTGATATCACACGATTATATATATAAAAGGCAATGATTTTTGGAGACATAACTATTTTTAACTGTACAATAACAATTACTATGACTTCAAAGGTTTCCTTGAAAGCTAAAATGCTATTTCAGCTAAACTAAAGATTTACAAATTTTATCAAAGTCTCCATTTTTTAAATAAATGGGTCGTTTAAATATAGTTTCAGTAAAATTATATTTTTTACTTAACAAGTAGAAACAAAAAAATTTGCCAATTTTCTAGTAGACTGCTCGCTTTGTTTAATCGACTATCTTAGTTAATTATTTTTATTCTTTTTTATCATAATAAAAAAAATGCAATTTTAGACATTTATATTAGTATAGACATAAAAAACAATTTTAATGAGAATAATTTATCCATAGTAATGGAATTATGATGGCTTTAAAACTTTGCGTAAAAGTTGATGTTTTACTAGTGATACTACTGAATCTAGACTATACTAGTTGTACTAATGATTTACCTTGATCTAAACTGAAAAGTTTTAAATTTAATGAAAATCTTTTTAAGTGATAGAATGTTTAAATTTATTTTCAAAAAGACAATTTTTTAAATTTTATAGAATGTAAATTTAAGCAAACATCCTACACATTATAATAAATTAAAATTATTTTAAACAACATGCATATTTACACGAAGAGATATTTTAGCAATAATAATAATAATAATAATAATAATATTTAATTTTATCCAAAAATTAATCTCGAATTAAAAAAAATAATTGCATAATTTGTTCACTAATTTTTAACTGATTATCCTTTAACATATCATGCGATTTTCCCCTCTTGAGTTCCCCTGAGAGACCGGACAAAGAAAATAAAAACAGTACAGAGTCTTCAGACGTTGTAGATATATGCAACAGTTTTTAAGTAAGTTTTTACTAATGCTATCAAAAACGTCTATCAGTCTACACCGCATACTGATTTGCTGTATCGCTGGTTAACAAAGACCTCTCTGAAGTGGTAGAAAATCTTTAAAAAATCATCATCTTGAAAAAAAATTATGAATATTAATTCATGCATATTAAACATGAAACAACATAAATATTTAAAAGAAGAGATATTTTGGCAAAGAAATAGCACTTTCACTGTTTCTCTTCACTAAAAAATTGATCTCGAATGTAAAGTAGAATAATTGCATAATTTATTCGCTGATTTTCTTTAGCATATCAGCATACAAATTTTCACCTCTTGTGTTCCACAGAGAGAACGGCCAATGAAATTAACTACAACATTACAGAGGGTATTCAAACTTTATAGATATATGCAACAGCTTTTAAATAAGTTTTTACAAATATTATTGAAAACGTCTAAAATGCATATTAATTTACTGTACTGCCAGTTAAAAAAGATCTCCTTGAAGAAGTAGCTTTGGAAAGATTTGAAAGTTATTCTAGATTTTCAAAGTAACAGTAAACACTGTGAACTAATAAAATGCAATCAAACTATATAATAAAATTTTTAAATTAATTTTCAAAAATTATTTTTTATTTTATACCGGTTCGAATTAAAAAAAAACATAATTATCAAAACAAACAAAAAAATTATGATGAATTTTAACTCATGCATATTAAACTACACGAAGCAGCATAATATATTTACAAGAAGACGTTTTTTGGCAAAGAAACAGAAATATTTCATTTTACTGAAAAATTGATCTCGAATTTCAAATAGAATAATTGCATAATTTATTCAATGATTAAGACATTTAACATATCATCATCCAAAAATTCACCTCTTGCGTTCCCCAGAGATGGCGGGCACAAGAGAAAAAACAGTGCAAAGCGTCTTCAGACGTTGGTAGAGAGATGCGACAGGAGTTTTTGCAAATGCTATCGAAAACGCCTGTCAAAGCCCCGAACGCACACTAATTTACTGCACCGCCTGTTAACAAAGCCCGCCTTGAAGTGGTGGCTTCGGGAAAGACCTGAAACTAATTAAAGAAACTCCAGGCGTTTCGGAGTAATAGTAAACAAACTGTTAACTAATGAAATGCATTCGGCAAGCTAGAAGGTGATTCGAATTAAACACTGGGGGCGCGAAAATAATTAAAGGCTTTCCTTTTAATTTTTTCTCCCGTTCGGTTCTTCTCCCCCTCCGAAAAGAGAGTGAGCGAGAGAGGGAAAGGGAGAAGGGAAAAAAAGAGGGGGAGAAGAAAACGGGGAAAAGAGTGCGGAAGGGGAGCGAACGGAGGGATCAAAGGCGCTGCTGGCGTCTGGAGAGAGAGAAGCGACGAGAGGCAGCGATTGGCTGGCCGTCATCACGTGACGCAACCGAAATGGTCAGATTTCGTTATCAATCGCGAAATGCGCCCCGAAAAGCTCGCATCGGAATAAACGCGGCCAGTCGCAGTGCATTGCGAGACGGTCGCAGGTAGCGAAACAGCGAAAGAGAGAGAGAGAGGGAGAGAGAGAGCGAAAAGGGGGCCCCGTCGGCCACCCCACGTGGCCTGAAGAGAGCAGTAAATAAATCACCTAAAAATGGAGGCGGCCGCTATGGAGAGCGGTTTTATCAACAGCCAGCCGTCCATGGCAGAATTTATGACGGCGCTGCCTCACATCAATGAGTCGTTTCGCGGGGCCTCATCAATCACCGGGGCGGCGGCGGTCACCCCCGCGCCACCGCAGCGCGCGCCCGCAGCCGAGTCGCCGCCCGAGGCCCCCAAGCATGCCAACGGCTACTCACCGGCCGGAGTGGCCGTGCCAGAATATCCCTGGATGAAGGAGAAGAAGACTACCAGGAAGCAACAGCAAGGTAGGAAGCATCCATCCAACACAACACACAATGTACCACCCTTACATACATGACATGTGCATATTGCCCCGTACTAAAATCACCATAATACCACGCTCGCTAACGGCAAAACACGCTGTCTCAAAACAGCTCTTTTAACTCTGATTGTAAAGTGTTTATACACAATATTTACCTCAGTCTCGTATAAAAAGAAAATATTCAGTTTTGACGAGTAACGATTCCGGCATCGGTCATTTGTTTTCGCACGCTCCTGCATGCTTGATTTTTAACAACACGGTAATTTTTCTCTCTTTTAAACCGAAAAAAAATTTTTTTACACGCTAACGATAACTATACGTTTGTGTACAGCGAAAATAATGATGCAACTCCCCGTTCGGCTGCTAACCGGTTTATTATGTGATGTCTATCCCCCCTATGGAAGTAAATGTTTGAATTCTCCATTGTATAGTGTTGAAATTACTTTTATTTTTCTACTTTAAATTTGCTAGGATTTTTGTCTCTTACGGAAAATTATTACTGGTTATTCGTATTTGTCCAGGACTAATGACTATTGTAAACATAATTTCTGTATTCTGACTTTATCTGTAAAAGCTCTTTTATATTTTAAAAACTATTAATTTTTTTTCTGTTATAATTCTAAATACGTGGTTAAAAATTGATTGAACTTTTAGCAGGTGACAATCTTTAGTTTTATAAATTGCTTTTTATATTTTCAAAAATTTTTTTTAAACGTGTGAGTGTTGTTATAGTGCTTATATTCTATAATGCAAAAATAATGATGCAACTACGATCGGGTTTTAATCGGCTTGTTGTGATATATTTACTTCTTCTGTAAGGTAGAAAAATTTAAATTCTCCGTTGAATGATGATTAAATTTCTTTTTACACCAAATTCATTAAAATGACTGTTTCCTCAAGGGAACTGCTTTATTTTCTGGTTATTCGTAAAGTTTTTGACAAGATGTCGACAGTAAATACACTTTCCTTAAACTGAATTTATCAGTAAAAGTTTTTGTTATTCAACTATACACTCTTTTTACTATTATGCTTAAAAAAATAGTTAAAATTACATTCACTTCTTACTAAGTTATACTACTTAATTTTTACAGATTTCCTCTTTATGTCATAAAAGTATTTCTTAGAATGTTTATTCTAAAAATCGTATCGCTTAGTTAACAAAAATCACTTAAATGAGATTTTTTGGAAATAAGAGAAGTATAAAATTGTTTAAAATGAAATTTAAATATCATTTGATATGTGTAAAATATGAAGTAAAGAATAAATACTTAAAAGAGCGATGTAAATTCATTTAATTTATAAATTATGTTTATAATCTTGTCATTCTGAATGAAAATAATTAAACAACTGCAAATAATGAATCACGAAATTTAGATACAAAATAAAATTTCATCTTTTCTGAAAAAAGACAGTTCTAATCCAACTCAATATTTTTAACTTTTATAAACATGTTTAATAAGCAAAAACCTCATAATATAAATTTATAAATGAAGGTGGATTTAGTAAGTCAACTTACTTATTATTTAGTAAGACATAACTAACTTTAATTTCACATGATTTAAACATTTTATAATAAATAAATCGTTAAAAGAGGGAATTTGTCAATGCTGCTATAGAAAATGCAGTATTTAAACGATTTATATTTCTGATAAGTTAATTAAATCATTAAAAAAAACTGATTAAAACCTGAAATTTGCTTTTATATCAAACGCCAGCTTTGAAACGTCATAAAAGTCTAGATTCATTCAACAGGAGCAATCTTAAATAAGCTGTATATGTTAGTGTAGCACTTATTTTTGGACTACAAAAGATTAAAATTAGAAACATTTCTCTTTGGTTCTTCAAAGCGAATTAATTTGTTCCACTGCATTCTCAACTATTGATGCTTATTTTGTTATTCAAACTTGTTATTTCGTTGAATTAAAGATGGAGAACTTGCATTTTATTTCGCGAATTTTAAGTGCATTTTGGAAAAAATTTCAATTATTTGCGTAAAACTTCACTATTAGATGACAGTAAGAATTTTTTCAGTCAAAATTTAAATAAAAATTTAAATATATTGCACATTTAAATGTATTGTATATTCCGTTACCATTGTATGTACCATTGTACATTTCGTTACAGTAGATATATATGGTACCAATTTTTAATACCTTTACTATGTTACAAATTTATAAAACTGCAAAAGAATTTGGACTAATTATTTCATCAAATTCTAATTTTATTATAATTTGGAAAAATAATCTGCTGACAATCTGTATATTTACAAATAATTTTATCTCGTAAAGTCTTATAGTCTAAAAGTATTATTCGCTTTGTTATTTACATTCTTGTCTGAAAGCTATATAATTTGAAAAAGTTCGTCTATTTTTTTACATCTTTACCTATCGGTAATGCATTATATTATTTATAAAATAAAATGTCACGTGTTTTCAAAATTCATTTTCTTTTTCCATTTTACTTTACTATAACTTTTCAGAAGTTAAGAGTTTTCAATTAAAACTTCTGCAGTATTTCTTTAAATTTACCACGTAGTACACCCTTACTTCTATAAAAAATATTGTCCTGTTTATTATTTAGTTTTGCATACATGAGCATAACAGGATAAAATACAATTTATTCGTAGAAGAAGTGTTATAAACATTATTTGTAAATATCTTTTGAATGAAAGATAAATTTCGATAAGAGAAGATGTCAATATATTATCAGGTGCAAAATATTTCACGAACCTAAAATGCGTTAATATGTTGACTAACTTCTTATATAAGTTTCTGAGAGGAATATTTGTCTAAAAAACAAAGTTCCAACTACGATGTTTTTATTACAAGTTTCGAAATTATTCTCATAATGGTCGTAGTAAATACAGTTTAGCTAACAGCAAACGTGTATTATCTAATTTATTTACTTATCAGTAGCATATATAAAGAAAAGTTTAGTAGAATTTTCTAAACTTTTCCAAACTTTACAAATAGTCAATTGGGGCACTGGTAAATAATGATTCTTATTTTTAAAAAATCTGCTACTTAAAACTATGAATAGAAGAAGTTTTTAAGTCATGATTAGGATATGTCCTACAATAGATTCAAATTTTAATGTGTAACATTTCGATAAGAGAATGTGTCAGTAGATTATCAGGGGCAAAATGTTTCATGACCCTAAAGTGCGTTAATATATTGACTAACTTCTTATATTATCTTGAGAGGAATATTCGTCTAAAGAAACAAGTTCCAACTACGATGTTTTTATGACAAATTTCGAAATTATTCTCATGATGATCTTTGTAAATAAATTTGAGCTAACAGCAAACGCGTATCACCTAATTTATTTACTTATCTGTAGCATATCTAAAGAAAAGTTTAGTAGATTTTCTAGTTCCCAAACTTTGCCAATAGCCAGTTGGGACACTGATAAATCAGGATTCCTATTTAAAAAAAAATCTGTTACTCAAAACTCTGAGTAGAAGTAGTTTCTAAGTCATGATTAGAATATGTCCTACAATGAATTCAAATTTTTAATGTGTAAAATTTCGATAAGAGAAGGTGTCAGTATATTATCAGGTGCAAAATGTTTCATGACCCTAAAGTGCATTAATATATTGACTAATTTCTTACATAAGTTTGTGCCAGGAATATTCGTCTAAATCAAAGTTCCAATTACGATGTTTTTAGGACAAATTTCTAAATTACTCTCATGATGGTCGTTGTAAATAATTTCAGCTTACAGCAAAAGTGTATCATCTAATTTATTTACTTATGTGTAGCATATCTAAAGAAAACTTGAGTAGAATTTTCTAGTTTCCAAACTTTGCCAATAGCCACTTGGGACACTGATAAGTCAGGGTTCCTAATAAAAACAAAAAAACTGCTACTTAAAACTCTGAATAGAAGAAGCTTCTAAGTCATGATTAGGATATGTCCAACAATGAATTTAAATGTTTAGTGTGTAAAATTTTTCTACATTTCATTCTTTAATATTCTAATGTTTGATTGATGTATCCTAATGCTTAAAATAATTTATGCTTTTCTTAGTGAAGGATTTATACATATAACAGTACTTTGGTTAAACATAGAGTAATACATTATAAGACAGATCTAATATGCAAAACTGTTATTTAAACTCTGAATAGATTATATATGAAACTAAGAAGAATTTTTTATGTGGTTAGGATACGTTGCATATTGAGTTAAATTTTTAATGTATGAAATTTCTCGACATTTCATTCGGTAATATCCTGATGTTTGATTGATACATTCTAATACCTAAAACATTTTTTTTTTATTTCAAAATTTATATTTTAGATTCTATTTCTTATCTAACATATAGTTTTATATTATAAGATGCCTCTAATATGCAACTTTTCATAAATTCCATTCTAAAGGCAGCTTTGTAGTTAAAAACTAATGTATATATCCGGGAAAAAAAGATACTGTAAATAAACTATGTATTCAGGTATAAATATATAAGGGAAATTGTAATCTTTGAAGAACAAATTCCCCCTTCTTGTCATTTCTACAGAACTATGTTACATGCATAGTAATTCAATGTGTAAATATATATTATATAAATTCTTTTCAAAAGCAAATAGTACATCAGAAGTTAGAAAATTCTTTAGCTTGTATGTAGAAAAATCCATTCACATGAAACCATTAAAACAATGAATATTACAGATGTTTTTTTTTTACGTTATTGAATAATATTTTACAGTTGTTATAAAGTACATCCCATAATTTCAACACTTTAAAGCTATTTTCCCATTCTTAACTTTGCATTTTAACACTCCCACTTCATTTTGCGAAATAAAGAAAATTGTTTACATTATGCAGATAATGTTACCTGCGAATAATACTTTTCCTATTTCAAAACAGAACAATGTAGTTAAAATTGTTACTTATGCATCAACCAACATATTTAAAGAAAAAAAAAAAAAAAAGAGTAAAGCTTTCAATTGACACAATGTACGGCTAAACACATATCTGCGATAGTCACGCTTGAGAAACTATTTTGAAAATAATAATAGAATGGAAGAAAAACTTGGAAACCTGCAATTTGAATCCAGGGTTAGATGGGTTTACCAAGGACAGGCCTTTTTTATTTTTCTCTTTGCAGTATGAGTGTCTGCTCTCATTTTGGGGAATCACATATTATGCCTATCCTGACGTATTATTACTTTAAGAGGGTGTATATACTTGAACTCTCTTTTATGAGAACTGTTTTTGCTTTATTTCGTTTTTGCTATAAACGGCATTTCTGTCATTTATTTTCAAAGTTGCATTGTAAAACTTTTAGCATCTCTTTTTTTTTTTCAAGGGTGTTTATGAGCCAGATTTTCTCCGGAATTATGAGATTTTAGATAATTCTAAAATTTAAGTTTCTTTTTTAGTTTATTTATGGATATCCAATGCTGTATTGTTTGGATGGCAGAGTACATAAAATTTCAGTACTTTCGAAGGTCCTGAAAGTCTATCTAACCATTAAATAGAAAGTACTTTTAATTTGATAAAGTTGAACTCTCTTTTATATCTCTTTCTAGTTCATTTTATTTCATTTTTGCATAAACGGCATTTCTGACATTCATTTCAAAATTGCATTGTAAAACTTTTAGCGTCTCTTCCTTTTCTCAATGATGTTAATGGGCTAGATTTTCTCCGGAATTATGAACTTTTAGGTAATCCTAAAATTTAAAGTTTCTTTTTTAGTTTATTTCTGGATATCCAATGCTGTATTGTTTGGATGGCAGAGTACATAAAATTCCAGTACTTTCGAAGGTCATGAAAGTTTATCTAACTTCTTTCCATGGGCCATTTAATACAAAGTGCTTTTAATTTTATAAACCTGAATTCTCTTTTATGAAATCTATTTAGTTTACTTTATTTCATTTTTACATGAACAGCACTTCTATCGTTCCTTTCAAAGTTGCATTCTAAAACTTTTAGCGTCTCTTCCTTTTCTCAAATGTGTTTATGGGCCAGAATTATGAGTCTTTTTGGTAATTCTAAAATTTAAAGTTTCTTTTTTAGTTTATTTCTGGATGTCCGATGCTGTATTGTTTGGATGGCAGAGTACATAAAATTCCAGTACTTTTGAAGGTCATGAAAGTCTATCTAACTTCTTTCCATGGGCCATTTAATAGAAAGTACTTTTAATTTGATAAATTTGAACTCTCTTTTATATCTTTTTCTAGTTTACTTTATTTCATTTTTGCATAAACAGCATTTCAAAGTTGCATTGTAAAACTTGTAGTGCCTCTTCCTTTTCTCAAATATGTTTAAGAGCCGAATTTCCCCCCGAATTCAAAAATTTAAAGTTTCTTTCTTAGTTTATTTCTGAATATCCAATAATGTATTGTTTGGATGGCACAGTACGTAAAATTCCAGCACTTTTGAATGTTATGAAATCTATTTAACTTCTTTCCATGGACCATTTACTAGAAAGTGCTTTTAATTTGATGAACTTGAATTCTCTTTTCTAAAATCTCTATTTAGTTTACTTTATTTCATTTTCTTTTTCAATTAACGACATTTCTATCACTCATTTCAAAGTTGTTTTGTAACACTTTTAGTGTCTCTTCCTTCTCTCAAAGGTGTTTATGAGCCGAATTTTCTCCGGATTTGAATTTTTAAGTATTTCTAAAATTTAAAGCTTCTCTTTTTGTTTACATATTTCTGGATTTCCAATGTTTAATTCTTGGGGTGGCTCAGTAAATAAGCTTCCAGTACTCTCAAAGGTACCTCATGAAAGTCTAACTTCTTTCCATGGGCCATTTAATAAAAAGTGCTTTTAATTTTATAAAGAAACTTGAACTCACTTTTATATCTCTTTCTAGATTACTTTATTTCATTTTTGCATAAAAGCATTTCTGTCGTTCATTCTAAAGTTGCATTGTAAAACTTTTAGTGTCTCTTCATTTTCTCAAAGATGTTTACTAGCCGAATTTTCCCCGGAATCCTGACTTTTTAGGTAATTCTAAAATTTAAAGTTTCTTTTTTAGTTTATTTCTCTCTATCCGATGCGGCATTGTTTGGATGGTCCAGTACATAAAATTTTAGTAGTTTCAAAGCTTATTATAGACTACCTAACTTTTTTCAAAGGATCTTTCTTTTAAAAAAGTGCTTTTGATTTTATGGATAATATTATAACAAATACAAAACTATAATTTGAAATATATTCCTAAGATATGGTTCAAACTATTAAATATTATTTGATGCCAACTTAGTCTACGACATATGAAAAATATGATTATGATGATCCCCAAACTACTTTTATGGATAAAACTTTGATTAAGGATATTAAAGGCAGTTGGAATGCATATCAACAGGAGACAATGATGTAGAGCAACAGTGCTTTCACCGAATCGTCTAGTTTTACCGAACTTTTAATTTAGAAGCAATAATTAATATTTCAGATAAATCAAATTAATTTCTAAAGAGCAATTATATCTCCTACTCTCCTCAAACATGTCTGTAATCTCTATTTTTAGAAAAAGAAAACTAAATTTTGGATAATACGATCAAAAAAAGAAACAAATTTTTTTAAATTAATCTTATACTTATTCATATAAAGTTTTTAAACATTAAAACTATATTTATAAAAATCATAATTTCATTGATTTCTTTTTAATATACTACATATCTTTTAATAAAATAATTCTTTAAGAGCTCTTAAAGATCTACTTTTAAAATTTGCCTCATTACTTTAAATCATAAACACTCAAAAAATTTTCCGGATATTTTCTCAACTCTTGCAAATATTCCTGTTTTCTTTAGATTTCTATAAATAAAAGTTTCTATTCACTAAATTTTAGATCGTTTAGATCATAAATACTTTTAGATCATACCTTTATTTTTAGTTCACTAGTGTATTTTTAGTAAAATTGCAAATATATCTAATTTCTTTTACTTTATGTATACATTTTATATCTTCAAATTTACTAAATATAAACTTATAATTCTGCAATTCATTATTTGTTTACAACGTACAAGATACATTATTCGCCTATAAATATAATACGTATATTTTTGATCCCTTTAATTAAAAATACATTCAGTTTTGTAATATAAACGTTGTCTAAACAACTTACTAAATAAAACAGCGTACCAATTTCGAACATGTATGTTTAAAATATAGTTACACTTTCATTATAAATTGTTTTGTTCTTTTTTTTTTTCGATTCATCATAGAATAAAAATTTTTGCCCCTTTAAAATTTCCTTTTTTACAAATTATTCATTAAAACTCTAGCTTTGTAAAAATTATTTGTTTCTGTCATTTCAAGCAGAATTTTTTTAAAAAAATAATATAAAAATATACACCAAATGAAACGAATTAAATGCTCTTATCCAAGAAAACTTTTGAAATATGAATATTAATAAATATATTTGTAGATGAAACTGAAATTTGTTTTATTCCGTAAACCAAAACTTTAAAGATGTCACTTAAAAAAAGAAAACTAAAGACTGTTAAGGAACTGAATTATAAAGAAAAATTAGTCTTTATCATGTTACAAAATAAATCTATCGAATTCATTTCATAAAACGAAAAGGATAATTAGTTTTTATTTGATATAAAAAATTAGATTCTAATTTATAAATTTCATAAGTTATTTTAAGGCTAAGTACATTTATGTTTTCTTTTACTTTGTACATATTTTCTGTTTTTTCTTTAAATATCGCTTTAAATAATAATAAAACTATATATTTCTTATAAAATTAGACCTTAATTAATAATTTAAAAAAATCATTCTATACGGCATAACTTTATAGTTTATATTGAAAAAAGTATGTTATTCTAAGAAAGACTTTCTAATCGAAAGGTACCACGCTCAATTAAAACAATATATACAAATGCTACTGTTATATAAAAATGCATTTAATTTTTAATTTTATCTATCATTAATAAATTCGTAGTAACGTGAATGAGTTTAAGAACAGTAATCGTTATCATATTTCATGAAAGGGAACACAAAAAAATACGAAAATTATACAAATAAATGCAAAACAATTTCCGCATGTCTCTCTCTTATCTCAAGCATTCACAGTTTTGGCTTCATTTTCCCGCCAGTTCCTGCCTTGCGTTTTCTTAATATAAGGCATTTTAAACAAGCAATTTTTTCCCTGAAACTAAAAAAGAAAATGTACTTTTCAATGCTATAATATTTTTGAAACAGATATCGGATTCATAGTGTGAATAACAATTAAAAAACGGAATTCCTGTTCATAAATAACCTATCAATTCATCCACAGATAATTTTAATGAAAAAATAATATGTTAAATGCTTAAAATAATAAATACGAAAAAGTCATTTAAATATTTAAAAAGATTATTGTTCCAAAAACATTGATTAGATTTCAAGTTGGAGTTTCGAAATATTTCTTTTACGGCGTAAATAAATGCAGTTTAGCATGTTAGGTAGTTCCAGATTTGGAAAAAAATGGGAAGGACAATTTTTCATCTCGTCTGAACGTGGTACCGAAAGAATAAAATTAAACAGAAAGATTTATTTTGCTTTATATTTAATTTTAAAAATGCTTCTTTTTTATAATATCATTATTCGTGTTTCATAAAAACTTCCTTTAACATAAATATTATAGTTAAAAGAATATTAACAAGTCTATTGTATACATTATTCAGAATTTTTTTAAACTAATAATTTTATACATATTTCTTTACATTTTTCTCTCCATTTTATAATAGATCTTTTTTAGTTTCCTACCTCTACAAAATGCTAGTCTTTAAAATAAATTGTCTTCATTAATGCATAAATCTAGTTAATAATCACATCTAAATTAAATAGAAAAATTCAATTATATGTAGGAAAATTTTAAAAAGTTTAGTTGATAATAAAAATTAAATTCATAAAATTTGGAATAGTTACTTTAGTAGAATCTGTTGTTCTGCATATATAATTTCAAGCTGAGTTCTTAGTATCATTAAAGATTAGATTCATAAAATTTCATTTCATGAAATTTGGATTAGTAACTTTAGTAGACATCTGTTGCTCTGCATATATAATTTTAAGCTGAGTTCTTAGTATAATTAAAGATTTTGCGCATATATTTTCAATTTTAGTGTACAATGAGAGGAATACACCTATTTTATTAAAACTAATTTTTGTAGATATGTTTGAGATAAAGAGTTTGGTTTTCAAAGTATTATTATTAGCCTAATTCAGTCCTAAAAGTATCAAAAAAGTTTTATCCATTAATATATTACCTTACAAAAGTTACTTTTAAATTTTATTTTCAGTATATAAATAATATTTAAAGATATGAAGGCAAGTTATCTAGTATTTCAAAGGCATGAGTTATACACTTACGTTACTAATCCAACGGTTAACAAAACTTACATTTAAGCAAATAAATTTTTCGATCCATTAATAATTTTTATCTTGTATCTATTTTCTAACATATATACACATATATGCACTTAGTTAAAAGCGCGTACACAATAGAAATGTGTAATTTTATATTCATATAAACAGCGTGTTTATGTTTAAAAATTAGTGTTCTTATTCATTGGATTTGATAAGTTTTACACTGTGTTGCTTCCCTTATTGCAAGAACATTCATTTTATTCATCTATCATTTTCTTCCACTAGCATTTTTTTGTTTTGTTTTCGTTGTATAAACCATACATCGAAACATCGAACATAAAGAATCTTTCGAACATAAAGAACCTTTTCCCCAAAAAGATAATCAAATTCTCTACTCTTTGAAGTATTTTACTTTCTAAATCATGTAGGATTTTTTGTATATATTTGAAAGAATTTAAATTAAGTTTGTTATATGAATACCATAATAAATGCTTAAATGTTAAAATAAATACCACGTTAAACTTTTTTAACTAGCCATTTTGTATTATAATGTATCCTTCATATATTCTTTTTATTATTTATTATATCTATAAAGCAAAGTAATCAAAGAAACTACTATAGTATTTTTATATTAATGATTATATTTCATAATTTTGCTTCATCAGTTTGAGTAAATCCAATTTTAATAAAAATTTCTGACTTTTAAAATGTTAGCTGATTGTTTGAAAATTATTTTACTGCATTCGAAAATCTATTACAGTTGGATTAACTTAACTAAATTCTTTTAGTAATGGCAATTATTGATGATCGGAAAAGAATACCAGGGATAATACAGAAATATATACCACAAAATATACTGTAAACAATATAGTTTAAGTATTTTGAAAATCTGGACACCCGTATTAACATAAGTTATGCAACATCCTTTACAGACCGTAATAAAAGTATTTCAGTATACCTCTTATTATTTTAACTATTACATTTTATATTTATTAATAGCTTTAAACCCGTCTTTGGATCTTGGTTATTCTCAATGTAAAATTTCGTCAGAGGGCTTCATAATGTGAAATTCAATAAACTTTGTATAAAAACATTACTTTTATTCAGGAAAACCACTATATATTTTTTTACGTTTACTTGTGTTTGCTAATACGGCTATTCAGGTTTACTGCAGAAAGAATTTAGATTAAAATGTTGGTGAAAAGTCGAATAATTATAAGAAAATATAATTATTCCCCGTCGAAAACTTAAAGGTTAATAATAACAGAGATGAAAGAAAAAGCGAATTATTTTATCCCAATTCTAATTAATCACGCAACCTATTGTTATCTTAAGAGTGAGAAATTCATGATAGTATACAAATGTATTATTACACACATTTATATAAACAATACTAAGCTAAACTTATTGTTTTAAATTATCTACTGATTTTGAAAGTAACAGTGTTAAATCATAACAACATGCAGTAGAGTAAGCCTCGCAAATTGTCTTTACTAATTACACCTGGCTATGAAATATTAGCCACATAAAGTCCTGTTCCATATTGAGATTACAGTGATTTGTTTTCCCAAGAACAATGTGTACACCTTAAAAAAGTTTTTCTTTGTGTCACAGTTCATTCAATTCGGTTCATAAAATGTAGTCTTATCGTTAGATTTTATCTGTATATTTGATTGATGTGAAGGCAGTTTAATATTTCTTATTTATGAATGTAATCTTCGAGCCCAAAAGGATGATAATCTTGATTATGGAAAAATCCTCAGGCATATATTCATTTATATTACCTGTGAAATAAATATTACGCACATATTTAAGAACGAAAATATATGTACATTTTTATGAATATAGTAAAATATTCCCTAAGTATTTAAGACATCTAAAACAGTAAAGAAAAGTAAAACATCACTTTTTTAACGTTTATTATTCATAATACATCTTGAATATTCAAAAAATATTTATTTTTAAGCTATATAAATTTCGATTACATTACCTGTTCAAATACCGTTTGAATTTTTAAAAACTTAGCTTCTGATAATATTTTTCTTATTTTATTCGTGCTTTCTATTCAGCACTATAAAAAACACTGTTTAATTTATTTTTCACTAGTGAATGGCGAAAGTGCGTAAATTAATTATTATTAACCCTTAGAAAGTGTACAATATTCAAGGAAACTCTGAACATTTTTTCATAATGCTTTTAATAACTAAATCAATAACCCTCTCCAAAAATTATTTTGTGAATTTTTTTATAGCTGAAAATGTAATATGGATTTTTATTGTGATAGAAATTAAAACTGTATAAGTCTTAGTTAAATTATCTGTTTAGATATCTGTTAGACTTTTTAAAAAATCGAACATCTAAAAATTTATTTTGCTTTTGAATCTATTCCTTAATATTCCTGTTAAACTTTTAGCATTGTAAAAAACACACTTATATTTATTTTTTCTATTACTGAAGGAAAAAAAGATATTTAATTATTATTAGCAGCCAGAAAGTTTGTAATACTCAAGGAAACGCTGGATTAAAGTTTATTATAGAGTTTTCAATAATCTAATATGATAATCCCCCGTAAAAATTATTTTGTGACTTTTTATTGTGATACATTTTTGTGAATACTGCTAGTAATTGTACTTCAATAAAATAATATTACCATTGTTTTTGTTAAAACGTCCAACTTTCTCGAGTTTTTTCTATATCCTTTCAGTAACACGATGAGTTTTGTACAGAATGTCTAAAATGAAACCGCCATTCAGTAATTCTGTTTGTATATTTTTTTAATCTGCTGCTGAAACTGTTTATTTTCCGAGGATACCTTTACCAACAACTATATTTTATTAAGTACTATAAGTACATATGCCAAATATAGGACTCTTAATCAAAGAAATTCATTTCTCATGTTTTATTACTACTCAAGTTTTCATTTACTTTCTCAATTTTTTACTTTCTCTTTTCACTGTCACGATAGCATTTTTTTTAATGTTTTGTGCCTTAATATCAGTTTTTTATGTGTTATTACTGTACTTTAGTTCTACTTCCATGATTTTAGCAGTCAAAACAAATCATTCGGACTCCAGTTTTTGTACGGAATAAGTAAAATGAATCAGTCAGTCAGGGGTAACGCATTAGGTGTTTCTACGAAAAGTACCAGTTTACAAAACACAGAAAACCATCTAAGGATCCTCACACGTTATGCTTAATGTCTTTTGTCACGAGATGCCATGTCAAAAGTTACGGTTGTGACGCTCTGGGGCTCGAACTGCTGCAGTAGTGAGGAGAAAATGTGCATTAGCAGATGTTGTGGAGAAACGAAAACTTAGTCGGCTTCACATTTCACATTGTATTCACTTATTACTCTTTTCAACAAATAGTTAATGCTGCAGTATGTGTTATAACAAAACGCGCAGAAAAATGGATTTCGATTCAAGTAATGATATTTAATTTAATATTCTGTGAATTTTTTATGGGAGTGAAAATTTTGCATGTAATAACCCATTATACATGTTATTGGAAACTACTACATTAGTGTGAGTGATTGAATGACATATGTTTTATAGAATAATGCTATAAACTAACTTATTTTAAAACTGCATAAATTATGTCCTCATAAATATATTACATTTAGTATTCATTTTACAAATTAACAAGACGTTTATAACAGAATAATAAATTAAAGTAGCTGGTAGATAATACTTTGAGAATTCCCTGATAGAATTGCAACATATTTTAAAACTATTGTAATAGAATTGGCTCAAACTTTTAAAGAAAAGGTCACTAGGTTTATTAAAAATAAATTTAATTTTGCATGTAAAAACCCACTATGTATATTACTGGAAACTACTACCTTAGTGTGAGTGATTGAATGACATCTGTTTTATTGAAGAATCCCATAAACTAACTTATTTTAATAGAGTATAAATTATGTCCTCATAAATTATATTACATTTAGTATTCATTTTACAAATTAATAAGACGTTTATAACAGAAAAATAAATTAAAGTAGCAGGTAGATAATACTTTGAGAATTCACTGATAGAATTGCAACATATTTTAAAACTATTGTAATGGTATTGGCTCAAGCTTTTAAAGAAAAGGCCACTACGTTTATTACAAATAAATTTAATTTTGCATGTAAAAACCCACTATGTATATTATTGGAAACTACTACCTTAGTGTGAGTGATTGAATGACATCTGTTTTATTGAAGAATCCCATAAACTAACTTATTTTAATAGCGTATAAGTTATGCTCTCATAAATATATTACATTCAGTATTCATTATACAAATTAATAAGACGTTTATAACATAATAATAAATTAAAGTAGCTGGTAAATAATACTTTGAGAATTCGCTGATAGAATTGCAACATATTTTAAAACTATTGTAATGGTATTGGCTCAAGCTTTTAAAGAAAAGGCCACTACGTTTATTACAAATAAATTTAATTTTGCATGTAAAAACCCACTATGCATGTTATTGGGAACTACTACATTAGTGTGAGTAATTGAATGACATTTATTTTATTAAGGAATGCCATAAACTATTTTATCTTAATAACGTATATAAATTATGTCCTCATAAATTATATTACATTTAGTATTCATTTTACAAATTAATAAGACGTTTATAACAGAAAAATAAATTAAAGTAGCAGGTAGATAATACTTTGAGAATTCACTGATAGAATTGCAACATGTTTTAAAACTATTATAATGGTATTGACTCAAGCTTTTAAAGAAAAGGTCACTAGGTTTATTAAAAATAAATTTAATTTTGCATGTAAAAACCCACTATGTATTTTATTGGAAACTTAGCTTGACATTAGTATAGTAGTGCTTTACATTAGTGTGAGTGATTGAATGATACCTGTTTTATTGTAGAATCTCATAAACTAACTTATTTTAATATCTTATAAATTATGTCCTCATAAATATATTACGTTTAGTATTCATTTTACAAATTAATTAGAAGTTTATAACAGAATAATAAATTAAAGTAGCAGGTAGATAATACTTTGAGAATTCACTGATAGAATTGCAACATATTTTAAAACGATTGTAATGGTATTATCTCAATCTTTTAAGGAAAAGGTCACAAGCTTAATTAAAAATAAATTTAATTTTGCATGTAAAACCTACTATGCATGTTATTGGAAACTACTGCATTAATGTGAGTGATTGAATGACATATGTTTTATTGAAGAATCCCATAAACTAACTTATTTTAATAGCGTATAAGTTATGCTCTCATAAATATATTACATTCAGTATTCATTATACAAATTAATAAGACGTTTATAACATAATAATAAATTAAAGTAGCTGGTAAATAATACTTTGAGAATTCGCTGATAGAATTGCAACATATTTTAAAACTATTGTAATGGTATTGGCTCAAACTTTTAAAAAAAAGGTCCCTAGGTTTATTAAATATAAATTTATTTTTGCATGTAAAAACCCACTATGCATGTTATTGGGAACTACTACATTAGTGTGAGTAATTGAATGACATTTATTTTATTAAGGAATGCCATAAACTATTTTATCTTAATAACGTATAAATTATGCCCTCATAAATATATTACATTTAGTATTCATTTTACAAATTAATTAGACGTTTATAACATAATACTAAATTAAATTTTCAGGTAGATGATACTGTGAGAATTCACTGATAGGATTGCAACATATTTTAAAACTATTGTAATGGTATTGGCTCAAACTTTTAAAGAAAATGTCAGTAGGTTTATTAAAAAGGAATTTAATTTTTTTAAGTTATATATGGAAGTATGTTTGCTTCCAATGAAACTCTTAACTTAAAAAGAAATAAAAAGTGGTTTTAAGAAATCCATATATAAGTTAATACAAAACATAAACACCGAATTTATACTATTCAATGAAAGGAAATTTATACCCGGCCATGAAAACATACTAGAATTAATATTTAAATTAGTATTACATTAGATAAGATAGGTGTAATCTGCTAAGTGTTTAGTAAATCTTTAACTTTAGTAACTTCGTAAGTTATTAAAAAATAATCAAACACTCTTCAAAATCTAAACTTAAATGTTTCAATAAGACAAGAAATTAATTTTAATACACAGATTTAGACGATTTATTCTATAAATTGTCTAAACCTACAGTTATACCATCAATTTATTCTATAATAATGGTGAAAATCTGTAAAAAACCTTTACCGATAACTTTAAAAAAATATTACTCCTTTAATAAACTGCACCTTTCTTTATTTTTAGCATTTTCACGGTAATACAATTTAAATTTCATTTCATCAATATTAGTAAAGTTAGCAGAAGTAGATAAAGTATTTCTCTTGTGTTTTATTTGTGAAACTTTAAATTAAAAACCTATATTTTACCCTTAAAAATGTCCTTTGTAAACGAGAATTAACTTTCATCGACCGCTGCGTTTTAAATCTCCATTCTGGATGGAAAATGCACTGTATTTGAAATAGCAATCTCCCATATTCACCGTCTAACTTAGTTTGGTCCGAATAGCGTCTATATTCATCCGAATCCCAACTTTTGAGCAATTAATTAAAACTTATATATATATTTTTTTAAAATGAACTTTTTTCTTTGAGAATATACAGTTGAATTATTCTCTATTTTGCTATTTGACGTACACAGATGCGTTATTGATTTAAAATATATCCACGTAAGAGAAAAATTAATTATTTTTAGCTAGTGCTGTAATGAAAATCAAGTCAGCAGCTTTTTTTTTTCTCTACGACATTATTAATGAAGTTTTGTAACAACGACTTTTCTAAAAGTAGATTTTATGGGTTCGTTTGGTAGAAAATTAATGACATCGATGGCAGCTTTTGTCAGGTGTTGAAATTATCTTTTATGGATCTGTCCGTATATTAAATATCAGCTAGAGGGTCCATGTAGTACAACATATTTGCTTTAGGAGGAGTGTAGATAGTAAAGATAACTTAAAATATATTTACAAATTTACGTGCTCAAACTAATATTGATTTATTATATTTTATACTTTCGTGCTTTTGAAATTAATTAGTCAAGTAATAATCACTATCATTTGACATAAAATATATGTATAGTTGAAATTATATTTTATACAATAAAATAAGTTTAAAAAATTTAATCTCAAATTTTTACATAGAAAAATTTGTACGAGGAAGCATTGTACCTTTAAATCTCAGATATCAGTTATTATTATATACATTTTGTGATTTATTATAAATCCCATTTTGCTTATTTTAGAGTGAATTTATTTTTAAAAATTTCTGTAACAGAATATTAAATTTAAAAAACAATTCAACATTTTTGATAAATTTATTTTTAATACAGATTAAAATATGCACACAATAATACGTATATTAAATTATACGTATTACGTATATTACATTTTGCTGCATGGTTAAGCAATTTTCAATGTTTTACTATCCAAAGCTTAAATAGGTTGGCGCTTACAGCTTGAAGTGAATTCCAAACCAATATAATCTTATATTCCAAGATAAGGCTCGAGATCTTCAAATTTCTTAACTCTTTGGTCATGCTGATTTTTAAAGGATATAGGGCAGAAGAAACATTTGATTTTTAAAACAAATGCTAGCTATTTTGTTAACTCCAATAATATGATATGGGTCAGTATTTATTAAAGGATAGAATGAGAGTTATTGAAAATGTCCTATTATCAAATTATTTCAAAACTTTAGCTTTATGACCATGAGCACATCAAGCATGATTAAGAATTGATTAATCATCAAATTCTACACAAATTATTACACTTATTTATTTCATCTTAATCAAATATTCATGAATACAACGTGATATATTACAGGGATTTGTTCTGGATAGTATTTAGAATGAATTCCTAACTGACTTTGGTATTTTTATATTTAAATAATTATTTTATTTGACTAATAAATTACAGTTATACATAAGTAAATTTCTATTTTTAAACGTCAGACCACCTATCACTGACTGAGCAACAAAGTAGAGAGGAAAAACAGATTTTTACTTTTACCATAACAGTTTTTGCTCATATATCCCCAAAAGTATCTGAAAACCGCTCGCAAATATTTTTCTGGTATATTAAAAGCCGACATTAAACTATCTATTTAGTATTCAACAAAAACGAGAGGAAAAATAGTTATATACATTAATTATACATAGTTTTTTCTAATGTATACCCAAAAGTAGCTGCAAACCGCTAACTAACATTCCTCAGATATATTTAAAACCGATTCATATGAGAAATTAAAAATCTTTTTCGGCATAGGAGAAGACAGCATAATAATAAAAATAACTTTTTAAACATCTGATATTAAGTGCACAATAAGGAAAAAAATAATTTTATGAAATTACTGGATATAGTTGTTGCTAACATATCACGGAAAGGTGTCAAAGAGTGGGTAAAGAAATAGTTCTGGGATATTTAAAAAAATACTTTATATTAGAAAATAAAATGTTTTCCAGCTTATTTTTGACAATTTTATTTTCTTAAGGAATAGGAGAGATGATAGTATAAAAATTTCAAAATATAAACATATAATAGTCAAACATCAAACAGTTACTTCTCATATTTAAAAAGATTTCCTTAGATGAAAATTGAAAAAGAAACCAGCATTATTTCGACAACTTATTCTTAACACGTACGGTAAAACACAGCGCAATAATGTGAAAAGAAACCACATATAATACCTAAACACTATTAATAAGAATTTCTCAAAATTTTTGAAAACTTTCTATTTAAAACGGTCTAAAATATTACAAGCATTTTTTTTAGAGCAACTTATTTTTCTAACGCAATGGACAAAACGCATCACAATGCGAAAAAAACCAATCATAATAGTTAAACACCATTAAGAACTATTTCTCAAACTTTTTAAAAACGTTTCATTTAAGATGTTTTAAAAATTTACAAGCATTTTTTTACAGCAACTTATTTCTTATGCATAGGGCAAAACACATCCCAATGAGACAAAAGCATTTATAATAGTTACGCACAACCAATAAATATATCTGAGATACTTTAATAAACTCTCACATGAGGAACTTAAAAATATTTTTAACTATGTTAAAACTGTTATGTTTTTAACGCATAGGAGGGAAGACAAACTAAAAGTGCTAAAATAGTAAAACAGTTAAAATAGTTCATGAGAGCCTAAAGATGTCAAAATAGTAAATATGAATGTCAAAATATTATAATAGCTGAAAACCGTCAACATATATTTATCAGATATTTAAAAAAAAATATTTCACATGAGAAATTAACTTTTTTTCCAAGCATATTTTCGACACCATTTAATTTTTTTAACGCATAGGAGACAAGACAGTGCAAAATTGCCAAAATAGTAAATATAAATGTCAAAATATCATACAAGCTGAAAACTGTCAACATATATTTATCAGACGTTTTTAAAACATATTTCACATGAGAAATTAAAATTTTTTTCAGGAATATTTTCGACACCATTTTATTTTCTTAACGCATACGAGACAAGACAGCGTAAAATTGCCAAAATAGTAAATATGAATGTCAAAATATTATAATAGCTGAAAATCGTCAATATATGTATCTCAGATATTTTTTAAAAAATATTTCACATAAGAAATTAATATTTTTTCCAGCCTATTTTCGACACCATTTTATTTTCTTAACCCATAGGAGACAAGACAGCGTAAAATTGCCAAAATAGTAAATATAAATGTCAAAATATTATAATAGCTGAAAATCGTCACCATTTATATCTCATATATTTTTAAAAAATATTTCACATGAGAAATTAAAATTTTTTTCCCAGCGTATTTTCGACACCATTTTATTTTCTTAACGCATAGGAGACAAGACAGCGTAAAAATGCCAAAATAGTAAGCGTATAATTAAAGTAATTCCAAAAGAAAGCGACGCGCGAAAGAAGTTTTGATCTTCCTTTGCATGCCTCTTGCTTTGATGAGCATTATAATGAGAATTTAATCATTCATGGATCAGACAGGTAAAAGTCTATAAAATCCTCTAAAATTATTTTCCGTCAAAAACCATGCCGATGCAAGTTCTTCACTGAATATAATTACTTCGCTAATAAATTCAAGAGAAAATTTCCCTCCTCCCTTTTCATTTTTACTTGTAATTTTGACAGGGCTTTGTACTCATTTTGAATGCTGTAATTTACACATATAATTTAAACTTTTATTACAGGAAATCCGAATATGCAAAGCTTAACGGTGAAACTGCCTATTAAATTAATAGGATATATTTTCTGATATATATTCAAATGTTTAAATTTACGACAAATATATTCAAATTTATGAATAAATACTTGTTTACGGAGAATAAATACTTGTTTACGGATACATACACACACATATATATCCCTATATCCATATATATATACATATATATATACATATATATATACATATATATAGATATATATACATATATATACATATATATACATATATATAGATATATATAGATATATATATATATATACATATATATACATATACATATAAATATATATATACATATAGATATATATATACATATATACATATACATATATGTCTGTGTGTGTATGTATTTAAAAGTACACAAATACACTCAGATTGTAACCTTATCTCAATTTTGAATTTGCTTACGTATCTACATTCATTTACAATAAAAACAAATAGTGTGTTGAAATATAAGTTTTTATATTTAAATTTAGGCTTTTGTATTTTAAAACTGAATGTATTTTGTCATTAAATAATTTATCTATATTAATAAAATCCCATACTATATCAATTATACTATACTCTCATTGAATCGGATTGCATACGGAAGATGAAAATCCCAAATAACAAAGTTGCATCAAATGTTTTTTGTTTTTCCAATACGAGGCCATGATGCGAATAAACACAAACTAGTTTTAACTTTAAACAAGAAAAAAAATTTCAATATTTTTAAATTGAAATTCACCTACACTAATATGAAAAAATAACGAAATAGTTTTTTATAATGGGAATGAACTGCTATTTAATTAAAATCAATTTTAAGACAGAAAAGTGCGTTACCGACTGAGAAAATTCATTGCAAAAGAAGTAGCAAGTGATTTCATTTAAGAGTTAATTTTTCGACGAAGCCTGGCGAGAGAACAGCGGGGTTGGGAGGATTTGCTTGCCGTCACTGGCTGTTGCTGACACCGCAATGCCTAGTCCTTTGAAGCCGGTGTTTTTCCTGTGTAATTTAAAAGAGATTTTAGGACACAAAAAATGTTTTATTTGTTTGTGACATAATGTCTGCAAATAATGAAAAATATAAGAAGTGAGTAAATTTAGGGAAGAATTAAAGATTATTTACAGGAGAAAGAAGAAAATGAAAAATAAATAATAATGAAATCGAAAGAATTGCTTTGGATGCAAATGATTGTGTGTGTGGTATATATATATATATATATATATATATATATATATATATATGTATATATATATAATATATATAATGTATATTATATTATATTATATATATATATATGTATATATATATATATATATATATATATATATATATATATATATATATATATATATATATATATATATATATATATATGCACAATACATAAAATTTTAAAGTAATTAAAATAAAGTATTTATATTTATGTGTGTACAAGTATTATGCATAGTCTCTGACACATTTTACATTTTTCGCGAGTGTTTTAAATGGGCAAAAAATATGAATATGTTTTAATGTTTCAGTATTTAATCGCAGTATTAACACCAAGATTTCGATACTAACAATTTATACTTATATTATATAAATGTAAAAAAAATTCGTAGAAAATGTATGAACCTTATAACTGAGAAAAATAGCACTACATATGTGTCTTGAATATCCCGTTTCATCTAATTTGAAAGTTTATGTAATGGTCTCTATTTATTTTCTTAATGTGTTTGATACACGCTAGCATGTATACGTTGCAAAAGGAACGGATTTATTTACGATTCTTTTTCCCGATGTAGAAAGCGCAAATTTTTGTGAGAGATTTTTCGTGTTCGCAAGTCAAAAATTTTCATCCGTTTGAACCAAAATAAATCTGTTAAAAAATTTTCACTATCACACAACATCTTAATCTGAAGCGGAAACTTAAGATTCATGCATTCCCTCTCCAAACAATTGAAAAAACTTGCAAGGCCTGAACTTGAAAGTAAGGAAAATCAGGTTTCTTTCTAAATGCTGAAGAGGTAAATTAGAATTTTACAAATGAGAATGTGTGATTATAAAGATTTTCCCATAGCTTTCAATCGTTTGAATATTTATAATGCCCCTTGATGTAACATCTTAATCTGAAGCGGAAACTTAAGATTCATGCATTCCCTCTCCAAACAATTGAAAAAACTTGCAAGGCCTCAACTTGAAAGTAAGGAAAATCGATCTTTCTCAATCAGCATCCGTTGCATAACAAGACATCCCGATAAAAGACCGCAATTGATTTAATTACACACATGTTCTGTCGCGGAATCGCGTGTGGTAGCACTACCCGAAGTGAAGGATGAGTCCGGGTGGTGATTAGCATGGGCTAATACGTCTTGGTCAGCGACCTGCAATGATTGATCGTGTGTCCAGGATCACGAAAAAGTCACGTGCTTCAATTTATCTTGCGCGTCGACGCCTTGCGGACACGTGATCTTGATTTTTCTGTCGTTTGTTTTTGTGTGTTGACGTTTATATTGTTGGTGAAATTGAAGTTAAATGTCCGTTTGACAGGGTATGTAAATGGGATGACATGTTAAGAAATTTATTTTCGGTTGCTTCTTGTTTACAACGGTTTTTCTTTAAACTTGAATCTTTTTTCAAAAACAAACTATCTTATTTGACCGATTTCTGTATCTTAAAATTTATACTAGTATCTATTTTAACCTAAAATTTTTTAAACAATTTCATTCTGCTTAATGGTATCTTAAATTACTTATGGAACTGCAATCCTTTTCACGACACAATTTTGACACTTATTTTTTTTAAATATTTTATTTGTGTTTGATATGTAATTCTAAACATTCATTTTTCCTGCAAATTAGATTTTAATTTATAATGATGCACATATCATATGGTAGTTTCAAACAATTATAATTGTTTGGATATAATTTCATTTAAAATATATTTTATTTAATTATTCGATATTATCACTATTTCTAAATTTCAGTGGACAGTATTACCTTAATAATGTATGAACTAAATATGATGTATTGTAATATTTACATCGTGATTGAATTTCTAATATTCAACAGCATGAGACTAAAAAGAAAATCGGAAATAACAGAGCAGTTCTGTCAAACAAGAACGTTTATTAATATCAAATTTTATTAACTTTTCATTTGAAACAAATTATCATAAAATTATAGAAAATTTTACGAAATGTACACGAAATAAATAAAATATTGAAAAAAAAAATTAACCCTGACCGGCAGAAAAAATGCTTTGACAAATTTAAAATGTTTGATTTAAAGATAAAATAGTATTTAATCTTACTCAAAAAGCTATTTCATAAACAGATTTAAAAATGTTGTAGCCTTTCTTGAAATTCGTTAATTTTATTACATTCTTCACACTTATATTAACTGATACTTTGCATATTTAGTCTAAGTATTTTGCATAACAGTTGATACAAAAATAAATTTCATGCAAGAAAAATTATTGTCGATTATGCATAAAATATGCAAAGGTCATCAAGTAACTCTTGCAGAGCTTTATTTTAAGCCAAGTATTGGCAATTTCTAGCGAATATATATTCATTTTTAAATTTGATTCATAGATATATGGTTACCAGTCTAATTGTCTACCAGTATTTAATCTATTTAGTCTAACAGTCTACCAGTCTATTTATTCAAATTGTTTTGCATAACATATGATACAAAAAACAATTTTCACGCAAAAAAAAAATAAATAAAGTTTATTTTGCATAAAATATATACAAAAGTCATCAAGTAAGCTCTTACAGAACTTTATTTTAAGCCAAGTATTGGCAATTTCCAGGTGATATATATTCATTCTTAAATTTGATTCAGGGATATATGGTTACCAGTTACATTAGTTAAGTGATCTTGTCTTAAGTGTGTGTCAAGAAAATGCAAAATATTATTTTGTCTTTCGTATTTCGAAGTATGCGAGTAGTATTTATTAAAAACTATTAGAAGTAAGTGCTTACAATTTTGCATAATTTGAGAAAACCTATACATTATATCGCGATTATTATACAGGAAATTGATGATTTTAGATCCCCGTTTAGTCTTCTTCCAGAAAAAAAAAAGAAAATATGCTTTTAGTTTGTTTCAATAGAGAATATTCACTATTCTTAGGGAAATTCATTACTGTTAATTTTATCTTGTGGCAGTTACTTTGTAAGTTCCCATGGAATTTCCCTATGCATTTGTTCCCATGTTTTGTAAACACAGTTTCTTTCCCAGCTGTTGTGCGAATTTCAGCCCGGTTAAAAACTTCTGAAGCAATTCCCACCAGCAGGTGTACGAGCGCTGTAGAAAAACCGCATCATAAACCGTTTTAGTAACGCAAACAGCTTCCAGGCCGCCGAAAATAGACGGATCCTCCTCACCAGTATTCTTATTTCTCAAGCACCTTTTCGGCTTGACATCGGAATCGCTAAGAAAAACACACCCATGAGATCTTTTTAAATAGATTTCACTTGTTCCGCCGTTTTTGAAGGCACGGAGAGAGAGAGGGAGGCTTTAGCCGAGTGAAGCGCAGAAACAGACTCGATGACTGCACTTTTTGCAGCGAAGAGGCTTACAAGTGTTTAGTGTAGTCTTTGGGCATTATGCAATTGCTGCACGATGCAGGTCACGTTCCAGAGCATGTCTTGAGCTGTCGACGTTATGAAGACAGGAAAAATGAGATGCTTTTCGTGGATGATGTCCAACGAATACTCCCGTACCTCTTTCGAGCTCAAAATAGTAGTTTAATTTTTTGAACTACCGCAATAAAAAGTCTTTACCATGGACGATTCTGAGTAAAAAAAAATTTCTAAACTTCACAAAAAATTTTCTGTAAAAGTAAGCGATACTAATTTAAAATAAAAACTACATTAAGGTTAATTTCCAGACTTCAGAACTAGAGCTGAATGATGTCTAAATTTTAATATTGTAATACATGTTTTACCAAATATTGATATATCAATATTGTATTCACCTTATTATAGAGTTGAAAACATGAGAGTGTTCTGTATTAAATAATACAAATACACATACATCAATGTGTGTGTTGATTTTCTAGGAAACAAAAATTCAATTTCTTAATCTTTAAACATAAATTTAAATTTCAACACATTTATTTTAAGGTTGGTTGGTTGGTTTGGGTTTATTGGCGCAAGATCCAAGTTAGGATATGCTGCGCCAAACAAAAGAGCACATAATCAAACAAAGTTGTATAATTTAAAAGTAGGGGAAATTAATACTAAAATTTTAAGAAAAATATAGGAAAAACGAGGTAAAGACTCACATTAAAACATTAAAAAAAATTAGATGAGATTTAAAACATCAGTGCGAAAGAGAAATTTAAATAATTTGGGATGAGGAGTCTCGCTCAAAAGTTCATTCAAATTAGGATGAAAAGTTTTAAAATATATATTATAAAAACGTTTTAAAACAGAACATGAAGTTAAAATATGATGAATAGTGAGTTGAGAATGGCAAATTGAACATTGCAGAGTAGGCTCAGCACATAGTAAATGTTTATGAGTGAGTTAGCTATGGGCAATACGAATACGTGTTAAAATGACGTCCATTTTTCGATTTCTGAAAGGTGACCAAAATGAGATGGATGACCTAATGGAGTGAAGTTTATTTTGGGTTTCTGTGTTCCATTCTGCATCGATTTCCTGAAAAAGTAAGCGATACTTATTTAAAATAAAAATTACATTAATTTCCAGACGTCAAAACTAGAACTGGATGATGTCTGAATTTTAATATTGTGATATATCATTTACCAAATATTGATATATCAATATGTTCTAATATTGATGTATCATATAATATCGTATAAGTTTTATACAATATAAGTTAATATTGTGATATATCATTTACCAAATATTGATATATCAATATGTTCTAATATTGATGTATCATATAATATAGTATAAGTTTTATTACTCGAGTTTCAAATGAAATGCGTGCAATCAAGCAAATTTTATGCTTGATTTTATGCTAATGTAATGCCTGAAACAGTTAATTTTCAAAAGCAAACTTAAATAGTAATATTTATTTTTTCAAAGAAATCATTTATTACGTTGAGAATATAGCGCTTCATGTATTTCTTTCAGAATATTTGAAAACTGTTTTTAATATTAGATGTTCCAATGTTGACACTCAATTCAAAATTGGGTAAAAGATAGAGTTGTAGAGTTGAAAACATAAGAGTGTGCTGTATAAAATAATACAAACACACATACATCAGTGTGTGTGTTGATTTTCTAGGAAACAAAAATTCAATTTCTTAATCTTTATACATAAATTTAAATTTCAACACATTTATTTTAAAAGGATAATCGTTTATCTACTTATTTGATTTAAAAGGCATTTTATTAAAAATTTTCAGAAATTAAATCAGATGAAACAAAAAATATATGTATATTTTCTTGTTTCATTTCATTCATATCTATATATATATTCTAAGACAATAGATATACTATGGGAAAAGGATGCACTTCCTTTTCAGAAAATTCTTTTCGAATTTTCGGAAAAGAAATCTGTTCTTTATAATTTTCGGAACAAATCCACATAAATTTTCGGAAATATCGGAAAATTTCGGATCAGAATCACCCCTGGTCTGTACCTCAGAAACGTTGCTGAGTTGTAAACATACACTTCCATATTTTTTAAATTTCGTGCACACCATACATATTTTTTTTTCTAAAATACTCTGTAGACCCTGTTCTTGTAGTATCATTTATTTGAAATTATCCCAATAAAAATTTTTAACTGTTAATATTTTATCCCTAAATATGAATACAATTCACTGGAAATCGGTAAATAAAAATATACTGAAATGGAGAGAAAATTTAATTATACATAAACCTTTTCAATAAAGCTGAGCAATTGTTTTTTAATATTAGGAAAAACTTTTGCCAACTAATGTAATTAAGAAAGATACCTATGTTGGAAATTTATATTTTATCATTATTTGATAAACTTTATAAATCGTGAAATGCTCACAAAATATTTACATCATATTTGTCCTGATGTATGTATGTATGTGTATATATATATTTAAAAAATTTTTATATATTATGTATTTATAATATTTTTTATTATTTGATCTTGGTTTTAATGATATGTAAGAAATAGAATTTTTGAATTAAAGTAATTTCATTACACGAGTTTCAGACGAAACGCGTGTAAATCATGCAAATTTTTCATTATATTAAGAACAAAATTATATTCTATATACGATGTGTACATGTGTGTGAATTTTTGGCTTATAAAATGGGTGTTTTTTGCAATGGATTGTTCGAATCCATTAAGTCAAACATGTGACTCATTTATTAGAAGTAATATCATTATGTCTCCCTTTCCATGCAATATGTGCTCAGTGAAGTGGAAGCTTTTTCGAACAGGCACCTGAAAACTATAATTAGATTTCTAGTGTTCGCATTTTCTCTGCCTCAATTTTTCTTTCAACACCATCGTATCATTTTCTCTCTGTTTATTAAAAAGAATGATGAATTTTTATAATAATGATGAACTTTGTGAGCTTGAAATGTTATTAAACCATTTAATACATTTTCAAACTATTTATTTTATGGTTTGCAAAAATGTCTAATATTGACACGTTTAAATATGGCTTTAACAAATAAAATTCTTCTGTTTTGTTGTTTAGATATCTGTATTCGAAAGAACATATCAGATTGTTGCATGCTATTTTTATATATTTGTGCTTATTTATTTACGTAAAAATAGAAAACTAACAAGTATAATAAACAGGAAAGAAATAGCGATTTTAATATTTCAGTGGTATATAAAGTGGTTTGTTAAAATGTATTTTACAGCTAAGAATCGCAAGTCTTGACTTTTTTTTTATTATTATTTAAGTTTGGTTTAAGAGAGATAATTTTACATTAAAAAAAGTTTTATTACGCTAGTTTCAAACGAAATGCGTGAAATCAAGCAAATTTTATGCTTGATTTTATGCTAATGTAATGCTTGAAATAGTTAATTTTCAAAAGCAAACTTAAATGGTAACATTTATTTTTTCAAAGAAATCATTTATTACAAGGAGAATATATCGCTTGATGTATTTCTTTCAGCATATTTGAAAACTGTTTTTAATATTAGATGGTATAATGTTGACACTCAATTCAAAATTGATTAAAAGAAACGAAATCTCCTATGTTATTTGGTGTACTAAATGTGCAATCAAGCAAATTTTTCAATATCTTAAAAACAAAATTATAATATATGATTAGCTCTTTTTTATACGCAAAGCTTGAAATAGTTAATTTTCTAAAGCAAACTTAGATGGCAACATTTATTTTTTCAAAGAAATCATTTATTACACTGAGAATATATCGCGTGATGTATTTCTTTCATCACATTTAAAAACTGTTTATAATATTAGATGGTCCAATGTTAACACTCAATTCAAAACGAATTCAAAATTGGGTAAAAGAAACGAAATCTCCTATGTTATTTGGTGTAGTAAGTGTGCAATCAAACAAGTTTTTCAATATCTTAAAAACAAAATTATATTCTAATATGCGATTAGCTCTTTTTTATATGTAAAGCTTGAAATAGTTAATTTTCAAAAGCAAACTTAGATGGTAACATTTACTTTTTCAGAGAAATCATAAATTACTCTGGGACTATATATCTTGATGTATTTCTTTCAGCATATTTGAAAACTGCTTATAATATTAGATGGTAAGCAGGTCCAATGTTGACACTCAATTCAAAACAAATTCAAAATTAGTTAAAAGAAAAGAAATTATGTTATTTAGTGTAGTAACTATGCTAATTGCTTTTAATTTCCAAACACCGAAAGAAAATCTTTTCTACCTTTTATTTGCTAAGGAAATAGCACATAAACATATGTGCCTTAATCTACTTTGTAACCGGCCAATGAGTTGTACCGTGGGTGGAGGAATCGCGTTGGCCCGTGTACAGCGGATTAACCAATCCAGTATTGACAGAAACACCGAGCTATCACTGTGCAGGAACTCCAGAAGGGTAACTTTGCGATACAGGGAAGCTAATATCGGTGTCTTATTTGTTTAAATACAGTAAAGTTTCGCAGCTCAATCTCTCTTTAATATTAGGATATATTATAAGAAAGAATACAGATGCATTTACAGGGAAACGTGATATTTTTCAGATAGATCAGGAAAAAATATTGTTATAGATATGTTAAAGACAGTTTAAGCAATATATTTTGTTTTAGTAAGAGATCTAGTTTAACTTTATTTAAACGATTTCAAATGTAAATACAATAGCTAAATTATTAATTAATGAATAACAAGGGATATTTAATCCCTCGGCTATTTCACATTGAGTAAATAAGGAATATATTAACCCTTAATTTGACAAGATGTTTTTTAAATATTTTTTAATTTCTGTTATTTTCCCATATCTGTATACACGTTAGGATCTCTGTAAAATAAACAAATATATATATATATATATATATATATATATATATATATATATATAATTTTCCATTTTTGAGATAATTAATGTCCACTGTAGCGAACACTGATAATGTTATGTAGTAATTATAAATATACATGTCCCATGTAGCGGCCAGACTTTGCCAAATTAAAGGTTAAGTAAATAAGAATTTCCTCATGACCAAAGAAAATATCATTATAGACAAGCTCATCGTTATAAGCAGTATTTCTTTAATTATTTATTTATTTTTTCATTTACCTTCATTAGCATTGGCCACTACAAAACGGCAGAATTTGATGAGCATTTTAATATGGGACAACCATATAGGCAGTCAAAGAAGACAAGACAAATACATCAAAGGCTTACTCGGGATTCGAATACAAGCGCATCGGCTCGAAGCATAATAAGCTAATAACTATACAATCTGGTCGCCGGACCAGTGGTGTGGTCTTGTAACCTATGTTCCTGGGGGGCTTGAATTGAGGGAGCAGAGGTACCCATACCTCTCAATCCTTCTTCGGAACACAACCGCTTCAATTCTCCACCAAGGCAGCTAAACTTCAATACAATCTAGTTGGAGCAGTATCTTTATTTGAAGGTTTTTTTTAAATCTTAAAATACACTATAATATAGCTTTGTTTCACGTTCTTGTGATTTTAAACTCTCGTTTATTGTAAAGTCTTGAAAAAATTCTATTATTCATGAAGATAATTCTGTTTATTTCAGTTTAAAGGGTTTAAAAGACAGAGTAGCTAAATCCCAAAAGCTAATTGAAGTAAAAAATAGCTTCCGTTTAAAACAAAAAATGCTAATGCTTTTAATTTGTTTTCGTGCCAGACCTTTTTCCCCCATAAGAATCGAACGGAAGCCATAATAAAATACATTTCGATTCCGTATTCAGGTCTCACTCCTTGCGGTAATAGATTGGAGGTCGTTAAAAGCCTGCCATGAATATTCCGGGCCGTGGTAATCACCTTGTTAAGCGGCTGAATTCTAATTATTGACCTTCCGCTACTTGTTAGCTTCGAAGCCTCATTCCGAATCCGGCATTTTTCCCACGGCCCGGGGCGCGCGCTCTGCCGGGGCTTATCCATCAAAGGGCGGCGCAGTCCATCAATCAGGCGGCGGCTCCGGCAGACGCTCTTACGCGGTCCATTTTTCTTCCCGCTCGGGCCAGGCTCGCTTTCTTTTGTCCGCGGACGGCGCGGGAAAAATGAGCCAGCCGCGCCATAAGATTTATTACCCGCTCAGCCCACGTGGCTTTGTTTACAAACACGGCCGTGGACGTGTTTTTCGCAGTACAAGGGCCCCCACTGGGAAATGATGGAGATTGATTGAGTGGTTAGATGATGATAAACAGGTTGCCGGCAAAGAATAACTGATTTAGACCGAATGTCTGGGCTTTTGACGAGCCTCTTTAAGATGGTCTGTCCAACGGAAATTCAACGCTTGGAGAGGAATAAATTCTTATTAGAATACCGCAGAGTAAGATTGTTTTACTAGGAGTTAGGCACCTTTAAATCAGCAACATTTCTTTACAATATATTCGAGTTCAATATCTCTAGTGTTAAATTATTTATCCTTACGAAACTTTGTATATATAATTCAATCTACCTTATATTGGATTATCGACTATCATTACATGTGTACGTATTAAAAATACAAATTTAATGGGAAATAATCTGAGTAAATAAATTTTTTTAATAAATATTAATTATGTTTGTCTAATATATCTCGAATAATTAAAACAACCAGAAGAATATTTTCAAATTAATAAGTCACACTTATCGTATTCACAAGACTTAAATTCGACTGTGATTAGTTTAGCTTTTTTTTTCTCCGTGTTCTTAAGGCATCGACACGATTTATTAATTATGCCAATTAGCTCTGTTTTTAGTATTTTAAAATTTATAGATAATCCAATAGCTCCTCCACGTACAACATATATCTATATATATATATATATATATATATATATATATATATATATATAAACATATATATACATATACATGTATGTGTATATATATTTGTCCTCTTCAGATAGATATACCGCTTTTAAATCGCACATATAAATTGTAACACAATAATTAAATCTATAAGAGTTCGCTATTCATAATCATTAGATTGACTCTTTATTTACCACTTTACCAATTATAATTCCCCATAAGGATTGCTTGGTTACAAACTCTTTTACGCAACTGCATATAATCATCAATAGTTTGAGCTTTCGTCTTCACACATATAATTCGTAACACAATAATTAAATCTATAAGATTTCGCTATTCATAATTCTTAGATTCGCTTTTTATTTACCACTTTACCAATCATAACTCCTCATAAGGATTGCTTGGTAACGAACCCTTTTTTGCATCTGCATAGAATCAGCAATAGTTTGAGCTTTCGTCCTGACACATATAACTCATAACACAATAATTAAATCTATAAGAGTTAGCTATTCATAATCCTTAGATTCGCACTTTATTTATCACTTTACTAATTGTAACTCCCCATAAGGATTTCTTGGTAACGAACACTTTTTCGCATCTGCATAGAATCATCAATAGTTTGAGTTTTCGTCCTCACACGTATAATTCGTAACACAATTATTAAATCTATAAGAGTTCGCTATTCATAATCCTTAGATTCGCACTATATTTACCACTTTATCAATTGTTACTCCCCATAAGGATTGCTTGATAACGGAACCTTTTTCGCATCTGCATAGAATCATGAATAGTTTCAGCTTTCGTCTTTGTATGTGACTGGTATTTTTGTTTACGAATGTTATACGTAGTACCTAAATCTTCAACATAAAATTTAAAAAAAACTAATTAGTATTTAACTATTATATTTTTATAAAATGTTGTTGGTGTAAAATTAGGAAAAGTCAAAAAATGTTTTCCAATTCCATTAGTAATTTTTCGAAAAAATCAGACACAAAATTGATTTTGGGTCAAAATAACCCATCTCGCTGTCCTAGTGTTAACTTGCGATGACGAGATCAAAACACTGTGTTTCAGTAATAACAAAAAACCCAATCAGAAGAAAGCAGAAGCAGCTTGTACACAGTTGACAACTAGCGCGAACTCTTTTTCGCGTTCCAAGTCGTCCAGACAGTAAGATTTATGACTGCGGAATGAAGACAAAGATAATCTTGTTCAAGATAAGAGAGCGTAACATCAGCAGCACTGTTTAGATTCTGTTACTTTTATATCAGCAGTGATTAAGATATACGTACGGACATTCCAGAACAGAACCTTCTGAGATGAATGGGGTTGCTATTCCACAGATCGCATAACTTCCGCGCATTTCCGATGTTTCACGGGACCACAGAAAAGATATCGGATTAAGACAAGAAAAATGTCACTATACACATTCTCAACTGACGTGAAAGATCAAATTTGATATTTCATAGTCGTATAAGATACCTGACATTAAAAACGAAACAATTGAAAAGTATTTTGTATCTTAAAATATTTTTTAGTTTAACTATGGCGTAATGTAAACAGATAGATAAATAGATAAATTATGAATAGATAAATGAACCCTCTTAGGACGAATGTATCATAAAAGAAACGTCTTTTAAATTGAAGAAGAAAAAGGGTATAACACATTTAATTTTAGATGGGACTTTTATTAATTATTTCTTATTATCATTAAATATCCTATGTAATGGAATTTTTCAATGCCTTATCAACTGTTCGAGTCAATTAATAAGGCATAATTAATAAATGCGATTAATAACATTTTTTTAATTGTTAATCTTTTTGAATAAATTATAATGGTCTCCAAATGCGATGAATAACGTTTTTTTTAACTATTAAAAATTTTTTAACAAATTATAATGGGTGCTAAATGCTATGAATAACATTTTTTTAACTGTTAAAATATTTGAATAAATTATAATGGGCACTAAATTTTTAATCTTTTGATTTTTGGCCCTCTCCAAAAAAATTTACCCCTTTTTGCCTTAATAAACTTTTTACTACAGTAAAATATTGTAATTGTTTTTTCTCCTTTCAAAGAAATAGCTTGATGGAATTCCATACCTATTCGCCTGAAAGATGAATGGACCTAGAAACATTTTTTTCACTGTTAAAATTTTTGAATAAATTATAATGGGCGCTAGATTTTTAATCTTTTGATTTTTGGCCCTCTCCAAAAAAGTTTACATATCTTTGCCTTAATAAATCTTTTACTACAGTAACATAATGTAATTGTTTTTTTATCCTTTCAAAGAATTAGCTTGAACTCCATACCTATTTCCTTGAAAGATGAATGGACCTGAAAATATTTATTTTTAACTGTTAAAATTTTTGAATAAATTATAATGGATGCTAAATTTTTAATCTTTTGATTTTTCCCAGCTCCAAAAAGGTTTACCCATATTTGCCTTAATAAATCATTCCGCCCAATAAAATCAGTTGTCTTATAATACATATTAGTAACATATATAAATAGTAGTACCTACATATTTATTTTACTATTTTTACTATTAATGCCATAATCTTTCGTAGTCCCTCCCTGAAAAATAATTCTCCTAACATTTGTACTTTTGCCTTAAAATCTAGAACGCGTTTGGAAGCTGGCATTTAGAGCGAAATATTTTCGTATTTTGTTAAGCTCCTCCTTTATGGCACTCACAAAGAGCGTTTGTTTTCACGGTTTGGCGAACTCTTTTATTCGTAAATGGATTAACTTTGTCCCCAAGATACTACAGCAAACGGGTTTGCAGGCATTGCTATAGCTTGTTTAGATTGGTAGATTTATATTTACTCAAACTATGTTTGGACGATAGTATGCACCAGTGGAAGAAAGGCCCTGCATTATTTTGTCGTTTCGTGTAAACTATACATAAAAGAAAAGCTTTTCATCCATGCAAAGAAATAGCTTGAGAGGACATCGTACCCCTTCATTTTTTTTTGTTTACTTTTAAGTATTAGAATAAATATTGTAATTGTTTTGTATTTCATAATACCATTTTGTAATTTATAATAGATTATTTTAAGCAAATTCAGGAAAGTAAAGTTGGTTTAAATATTCCATTTAATTTAAATTTATGCTCTTAAAACATTTTAATAGCTTTTAATGCATTAATTTCAGTAATCATTATTACCTGAAATATTATCTTAAATATATAATAATAGATATCTCAAACTGATATTATCTATGATCTTACAGTATAACGATTATTCCTATCGAAAATGTTTTTTAGGTGTTTTAAAAAGTGATATGTTTAGCTTTGCAATTAGTTCATTTCTAAATTCGAAACTTTGTTATTTAAACAGTTAGCTTTTTAAAATAACATTAACAATAATCTTTTTAGTTTACCTATAGTTACATAACATGGTAATTTATAAAAGTACATTTGATATAAGCAACACAACAATCAAATATCTGATAATTTCAGTTATGCAAAGATTATGTAAAGGTATTCAGATTTTAATTTCACTTTGTTTAGAGCAAAAAAGTAAATATATTAATATATTTTTTAAATGGTTGTTCCAATATGCTAAAACTTCGAGAAACATTGTCTGAAGTGAACATAATATTAACTCTCAGTTTGTATGTGTGAATGTATTAGTGTTTGCATTATTGAATAAAATATAAAATAACTCTCCAGAATAAGGAAAAAGGCATGAAACTGAAACTTGGAATATTCCAACCTGTCATTATTAATTACCTGGTATCATTTTAAACATCATGCGATGCTAATTATAAAAAAAAAGAAAAACTGCTATAACAGATATATTTAATACCATACGCAAACAAAGTTGTTAAGTTTTATAATATACGTATCCTGATTTGTATCTCGGGGTTGTTCTGAACGGCTACCTTTCCATACATTTTATTTTATTAAGTTGTTTGGAAAATAATTTTTTTCCCTTTCCAAACCGCGTAATCACGAATCAAGTTTTCATGTGTGAATTGCGAATTCACACATAAACACTTGATCTTTATTAAAAAAGGTAGAAAAACCCTTTTAAAAATAAATAAAAAGCAGTATAATAAATAAATAATTTTTTTTACGATAGTAAAGTCTTTATAATTCATACCGAAGATATATATGTAGGTATACAACATACTTATAATGTATTGCGTGTAACATGTATGGCTAGACTTTGTGTAGCAAGACCCAAAGGTACCTACTTGAAAATCTTGGGTACCACATCTAAAGTTCTTGATAGAAGTGAAATTCAGGATCATAATATATTTATTTTGATAGCTTTTATATATTTATCAAATTTTTATTTTCTCTTCAAAATAAATTTATAATGTAAACAATAATTTTTATAATCAGATCGATAATTAGCAATTGAACTTCTGATTGATTACCTAGCTGGTTGGTTAATTCTGAACGCAACTTATATTTAATAAATTTCATCGTAGAATAGAATGTTTCAATATTTTATATCAATCCAAATATCAACATTAAATCACAGAAAAATATTTCTTTTCATTTGTTAGTTGAACAGCATGCGGTTGAGCCATCACTTAGGCACCACTGTTAAAGACCTTCAGCCGAACGTTGGCCGATTGGTTAGGGCGCTGATCGTCGGTACCAGAGTTCGTGGGTTCGAATCCCACTAGGGCATGGATGTTCGTAGCCGTTCGGAATCGGCTTTAAGCCGTAGGTCCCGGTCTCATTAGCCCTAGTGTGCAAAACAGTAGACCGTAGCGCTCCAAACCAAGTTAAAGACCTTCAAGATAATGGTGCAACTGGATTCTACGGGCCGAGCTCTCTAATCCAGAGATCTCTAACAGTAAGCATAAAAATGACAACGAGCGGAAAAATAAACAGCCTAAAAAATGAGAGGAATATATAGTAGAGTGGATTCATGAGTTTACAAAAATCTAGAAAGTAGAGATAGAAAAACAAATATTTTTGTATTCAGACATCCGTACTACAATGAATATTTTTGTGAACTTGAGAGATTCACTCGGAACCGGGAGAATCAATCAAATTTTACAGGTTCGTCCAATAGAATTTCAGGAAATAAACCAATGAAATTTTACGACTTAAAGGTTGGAGAGTAGTACGAAGATATTATGTATGGCCGGAATTTTTATTTATTTTTAAGTTTTTTGTTTGGCCGGAATTTTTAAGTTTTTTTCTTACAATTTTTTAAAAATTTTTATACATGTTTTTGATACATTTTTAATTTTTTTTATAATGACAAAACGCAAGAAGCTAATGATCTTTAGCTTCTTGTGTATTGTTATATAACATAGTTTATAATAAATATAAGATCTATAAAAATAACGGTATATGATGTATCAAACATTACATTCCCACTAAATGCTTAATATTCTTGAAGATGTATTTTTATGTTGAAAGATTGGGGATGAGGGGGGTGAGATAATTAGTAAGAAGAAAATATTTTCTGTGAATTTCAACATTGTTAATTGTTGGGGAACATATTCTGGTCTTCCTCTATTGTCACCAATTAGATATTTTTAATTAGAAAAGGATAATCTTGCGGAATTTTATCAGTGGTCCAATATCATTAATATTTCTCCCTGCTTACTTTATTCTGGGCGAATAGTGTAATTTTAAGCGTCTTCTGTTGTGGATGCCAGCTTCTCTGCCAAAGAAACACCCTGCAATTTGGTGGACCGCAAGAGAAGCAATAAAACACGGCTCCATCTGTCAGGTCTCCCACAACCGTTTGCTCCATCAAAGCATTCATCAGCTTCGGAGGGGTCAGCTGTATTCATCAAGTCCCGGTCATTCACATGAATACTTAAATACAATCTTGGGGGAAAAAAGAAAATTTTAGGAGCCTGGAAATTTCGCGTGACATGTTCCTTGTCACGCTTGCTTTGGTACTACTGGCTGTTGCAACCTGGAGTTGTAGCGGAGAGTAAAAAAAGATGTAGGGTATATTTGTTGCAGTTGGTGAATGTGTGTACTTAGCAAAGACACGTTTAATGTTTTATTTATTTTGCTTTTTTTCGTGCGTTTTCGCATCTCTTTCGATTTAAAACTCAGTTGGCTTGGCTAAAGAAAACTAAGAACTGACGTTAAGAGAAATTTATCTGTTTCATTTATTCCACAGGAAAATATAAGAACAGAAATGGGGATGTTATATTTAAAGTGCAAGAAAAGAAGCCTAATTACATGTAATATTTTCTAATACGATTTTATTACATTTGTAAATTTCTAAGGCAGAGGTGGAGAACTTTTATATCTTTATAGGTCACATTTAAATCCGGCTGTAATAGAGGACACCACATTAGCTGATATGCCTGTAAATGCAACTTTTGAGACATTATTATAATTTTTGTACACTTTTATCAATTTATTTCATTATTTTAGATTGATTAAGTCATATTTATAGAAAGTTACATAAAATTTTTATTTATTATAATTGTAAACATAAAAATTACAAAATTTTTTATAATTTATTTACATAATTAATCTTTATTTAACACATAAATTTTTTATTTTAATTATTTTTATAAAAATATACTACATATAGTAATACCATATTAAATAAAAAGAATAAATATAAATATTTTTAAATCAATTCTATACTAAAAGGAATACAATAGAAAAAATAGTTCGTATTAGTAACACAGCAGGAATAAAATATTGTTAAACTTCAAAGTGGGGCAATTTATAAAGCTAGACAATTAATACAAGAGCTTTTGTGAAGGCCACGCAACAAGAAACAAACGGTGGCCACATGCGGGTTCAAGATCATACTTTTCCAAAATATTTTATAGGGATAAATAGAGAATATATAATATGACAGTTATATTATAATCTATATATATTATATATATTATAAAATATTTGGGTAAAAAATAATTATATATTTCCAGTTATATATATTTTATAAATATTTAATTTCAAAAAATAAATTCAATTATATATACACACAACACACACACACACACACACACAATAAATATATATATATATATATATTAAAATTAGTGAAAATTATGTTTAGAAAAATAAACTATAGCTCAGGCTTTCTACCTGAAAGTCTGAAGTAAGAAAGAAATTGATAAAAAAAAGTACATATGTGAATTTTTAATTCCAAAACGGTATTTACTTAAAATAACAGTACTTACTTGTTTAAAAGCTTTTTTTTTTCAGTACCCAAGAAAACGTGTAAAAAATTCAGCCTTGTATTAAATATCGTTTTCTAGGAAATTTCCTTGAAAAATAGTTTTGAAACCTCAATATTTATGTTATTTTACCTAGTCTTATTTATTTATCTTTCTTATAGCGTTCATTCATCGCTTGGTTACTCATGCTATAGAATGAGGAAATATGTTCAAAAACTATAAAATCAATCATTATGAGAGAATGATTCGGGGTTTATTCTGAAGAATAATTTTTCTAACACCAAAATTTTGATTATCTTTTTCACAAATGTGAATTAAAGAATAAATGTAGATGTTCAGTCTTCATAAAAGACTTACTATTTAATTTTAATTGTTTAATACTTCATAATAGTTGTTTTATTTTTATTTTGTATAGTTTCTGTTCTAACAGTTTTTCTATTTCAACAGTTGGCATCACCATGTAACGGTTTTGATTGTTTAGTTTGTTTTTAGTATTCAAGGCTACAGGAAAGTTGGCTGTTAGCTTGTTATTCGGTGTGTGTGTAATTCTATTCACTTTTCATGTAATCCATTCATATTCAGTGTTAAACATGCATTTTTAAAATCTAATTCGAAATTGTAAATTAATTTTATGTACCTTCAACTCATCGTGATGTGTTTCTTCATTAAAGATAGTTCCGTTCGACAATAGGCTTCTGTTTTGGCCCATCATTTCGGTTTCTACAGATCCTGCATATCAAATTCAAAAGGATAAAAAATAAAGTAAGCAATTACCCGATTCAATTATTGATTAATCATTAATGTTGAACATTTATAATAATTAATTGACTTAAAAGGAAACCAAAATTCAAGATTCGTGTTTATTGAAAGTAAAATTCTTCCTATTCAACACAGCAGACTATCAATAAACATGCATATTTTTCAGTAAGTACTATTTTAGCATTCTTTAACAGATGAGTAAGGTTATCCTCAAATTTTTCAATCGTAGAAGGTTTGGAGACCGCTTCCCACCTTTTTGAGCTTTTAATGGCATTTTTTCAAGCCCAATTTTCCTCGGTTAAGAACAGGCGATTAAGGGCCGGTCTCACCAAAGTCGTTTAACGACTAACCGCGATTAATCTCTGTTTAAAGGGAGAACTGCGTTCCACCAAAGGTTGGCGCCATAGTTAATCGCGGTTAACGGTTAAATGACTGGTGAGAATGGACCTAAATTTATCAATTTATCACATAATAGGTAAAAATAACATTTTTTTCTAGCATTATGACACCATTCCTTTAACCATCTCATTTAATCATTTCTTATTTTAAATTATTTAAATATAGTTTGCATTATTTTCATACGTTTAATCTCTGATCTTAGATATTACGTAAATATTTTTTTTTATATTTGGCTTAAATAATAGATTAGGTACATATGTGATAATTTTAAACTGAATCATCTATTATTTTTTGTTGCAATGAAAATTTTATCACCGGTATTAACAACAAATTCTTTTCATAAAAGTCTAAGAGTCTGTTTCACGGAATAATAAATATCTCTGTTATATATCTCTGAAAATTAAGAAGTTTACTCGTTTGTGTGATTGTTTTTTATACATAACCGCACGATTTGCGATCGATTCGCTCAATTTTGGACATCATTCATAAATATCTCCAAATAATTACTGTCAATATTAAAATATCTCATGTTCATCCAATCACACAATATGACAAGATAAATTAATTCTCAGTCAAAAAACAAACCATTTTTTTACTTGCCTCATAGGGTACTTTACAATTCTGGAAAATTAAAAATTTTACTGATCCCGTCTTATGACGGAACATATGATAGTTTCTAATAAAGGCTTAATTTTATTTTTCAATGAGAGGGTAAATTGCTCATGAAAATTCCACCATACAGGTTCGTGAACTTTTTGACACTTTATAATAGGATAACCACACGGGTGTTCAACATCGCTTTCGATCGATGGGCAACACAAATACATCCAAATTTTACAGGGAAATCAAACCCAAACCCACCAGTTGGAAGCAAGATATGCTATAAAATATCGGCGATGTAATAAGTAACTGTATCTTCTAATGTTTTTGAAAAAAAATGATAAGTCATACAAGACTAACACAGATATGTTTTAAACTAAAAAACATGACTTATCTCCAACCTCACCCAGAAAACAGATGTTACAACTTTAGTTTCATTTTTACAACTTATGTGCCATTGATTTTTTTTATTACCCAATATACGATCTACTTAAAATCAATACACAAGTACGTCTTGTAGTATCGATTAAGTACTTGGAACGTGTTGCTATATAGTTGTAATAAATATATCTTGCGTGTCTGTAACTAATAAACTGTCTTGTGACACACCCTGATATTTATCACAAATTTAGGCGACGGACATCCGTGGCGTCAGATTTAAGCGGTATTTAAATGTAAACTGACGACAGCACGTATCATATGCCTTTGTTTTTACAATTAAGACACTGATAGTTAATCTGTGTATGATGGAAATAACCTTAATTCATATTATTTAAAACACTAGCCTATAGCCCGTCATATGAAGGGATCAGTAAAATTTCTAATTTTCCAGAACTGTAAAGTACTCTAACAGGCAAGTAAGAATATGTTTTTTTTGTCTGAGAATTATCTGTTACAAGCTCAATAATTTATTTATCTTCATACTCCTCTAAAGTCTCCCTATACCGTGAATGCAGTTTAGAATAACGTTCAATTCATTTAGAAAGATAATTCAAAGTTTTCTTAGCTACTTCGAAATTATCGTTAAGTTCTTCCCAATTGTTTTGCCATAGTAATTAATAGAAGTAAAGGAGTGAAAGTATCATATCCACTATACCCTGGAGGTAGATAGAATTTGTTGTTAATACCGGTGATAAAACTTTCATCGCACTAAAAAGTAATATATGATTAAATTTAGAATTATCACATATGTACCTAATCTAATATTTAAACCAAATATGTATAAAAAAATTATTTACGGCATATCGAAGTTCAGTGATAAAACGTACGAAAATAATGCAGACATATTTAAATGATTTAAATAAAGAAATAATTAAATGAGATGGTTAAAGAAATGACGTCATAATGCTAGAAAAAAATGTTATTTTTACCTATTTATTATGAAACAATTTGATAAATTTAATCGCCTACTCTTAACTGGGGAAAATAGCGCTTCAAATAATGGCATTAAATGCTAAAAAGGGGGAAAGAGGTGGATTTCGAACGTTGCTAACCTTAACTCATCAAGAATCCAATATGGATGCCTCTTTCCATTCCAGATCCAACCGCTTCATAAATTCGAGGACAGACGGATAGATAACTTAGGTTATTATTGTATAGGGGATACAGAAAATGCTGTCTTGATAATTTCTTTAAACTATGCTTATCTTCACACACACTCGCATTGTATGTGCATGTGTGTATATGTGATTGCGTAAATGAATTCGAGATAGTAAAGAATTCCAAATCTTGTTCTCAAAATGTAAATAAATTAAGTAATAATGTTCTACAATTTCTGCAGTGACACATTACATGTGATTTAGAATGCTTTAATATGGTCTATCATTTTCTTAAATTTTAATGTTATATATTTTGCTGTTTATTTAAAATTAAATAGAAGTTTTTTTTTACTGTTAATAAAATTTATTTATTTTCTCAGAATTATGACATACAGAAATTTAGGTTTTTAGGACAAGACATTTACTTGACACTTGGCCCTAAAATTATCCCTATAATTCTAATATACAACACACGATATTAACATATAGCTATGCAAAGGTTTATATCTACCCATACACCCTTCATAAATACACAAACACACACACACGCATACAGACATGCCAACTACTCCGGAGAAGAGAAAATTTGGTAACTTCGGAAACTCCCCAGATTGCTCCGGAAAATAACAAAACTTTTGAACAGCTAAAATATTACGATTCAGCAATTAATTTCAAAGTTTTTCAAAAAATAATGCTGAATATTATTCTTTTCACATAGTAATGCTGCATGTTAAAGGTTTTCAGTACTGTTCGGAAAAACCAAACTGAATTTAGGTCAAATTTGAGTAGACAAAGTCTAGAATCCCTGATGATAGAAAAATAGAAATATTTTAATCAGGGTCAATGTTGCTATAAGGAACACTGTTCTGAAAAATATGTTGCTAAACCTAAAAAAGCTACTCATAAGTTTTTAAATGCATGAATTTTAATTTATCTTTTACAATTTATTACTGTGTCAATATTTTAAATTAAATTTTAATTTAGAAACCAATAGATATGTACAATATACATGTACAATATACACGATTGTATATACCATATATACAATCTATAATTAGAAGAATGAAATTTTAAACCCCGCTGTTGCTCCTGACACAAGTGCCGGAATGTTGACATGTCTGCACACACACACACATATATATATATATATACATGTATACACTCATCTATATGTATATATGTATGTATATATATACGCAAATGCATATATATTAAACACACTCATGTAAATGTATGTATGTGTGTGTAGTGTGTATGAATGTGGGGTGTGTGTGTGTGAGTGCATACAACAATTAACTAAGTAAAGCAATGAAAAAATTTAATTGTGAATTAAAAAAAACCTGTTAGACAAACTTAAAAATTGTTTAAAAGAATAGGTAGTAATTCAGTTTGCAGTACTCGAACAGATAATCTCTAAATTTTGGATCTCGAATAACGTTCTTATAAAAACTTCCATATTCCAAAATATTCGAAGCCTGATAACAGCATGACAACTCGCTGACATCATGGTTGAAACGCGAGCATGTATACAAACAAATATCTTTTCATTGGGTCACATAATCTCGTCAAATCTTCTTTATTCTTATTCGGCGATATTATTCTAGATATTATTTACACATAAAAAAATGTAATTCTGTTTACACCATGTCATGCCCACGCATCTGTCAGACGCTGACAAATTTCTGACGATGTCCAGAGCAAATGTTCTCGACCTAATGCTTTATCAACGGAAATGCTTTATCTGCAATATACGACGGAAAACACTGGCTTCATCTTAGTGTCTGAAGAGAGCTAGCTATAGTAGAGATTCCAGAGCTTATTTCATAAATCTGTGTCTCATGCATTTTAAATCCTGCATTCTTTTTATGAGGCATAGCACTGATTGGTTATACATGAATGTTCCACCCATGTAAATTAAGGTAATTCAATCTACATACATTTACATCAGCTATTGAGTTACCAAGTGTTTATTTACACATCTGTACAGTTCTCTAAGATTACGAGGGCATCAAAATATTATTTTTCTAGGAGACATTTGTATCTCATTATTGACAGTGATAATGTCCTGAACATACACTGAAGCAAACAAACTCACGTAGGAAATAAAAACTGTCAAAAAACAGATGTTAAGCTACTGAATACTAAATAAAACTTAATACTTCGTGTCGCCTAGAATAAAAAATATACATTCGGTATACATGTAGACAAAATTTAAAGATATTTAGATACTTTAATGATAATAATAACAAGCAGTTGGGCAACAGTGTTTGGAAAGATGTTAAAGGGGTTTAAGCCTCTGCCGCCTCGAAGAGTTTTTCTCTCTTTTTAAAATGTTCTGAATGTAGTTACTGAAACCCAATGGTGTTAGGTTAGATCACAAGATACGAGTCCAACGTTCGATCCTTGTGCTGGCTGGGCAAGGTTGACTCTAACTTTCATCCCTTCAGTGGGTAGACAGGTTGAGAACTACGCATACTTGGGAACTAAACACTGGTGTGTGTGTGTGTGGGGGGGGGGGGTTCTGTGGAAGGTTGATCACCTAACCAGGTCATATGCTTCACACCTTTAGTCTCAAGAACGGATTTCGTCGAATATTTGCGCCGTACGCCATGCACCCCCTCGCCAGTTAACTGTAACCCTTGTTTTTTCTTCTTTTTCTATGTAGTTACCAGAATAAAAGCAATAGCGAATAATAATGAAACTTTTCGTTTAACTTATTGTATAGAAATGGGAATAGCTGGTTACTTGATTTAGGATACTAATATGTGATATTGTATTATGTTAATTTTTTACTTACGAGACTAAAGAAAACTAATCTAACAACTTAATTATAGTTTAAATGATGATCCATTATCTATAAGAATCATTGTGGATTTAATTGAATTTCTACTTAGATACCAAATTTCTATTTAGGTATCGTTTCAATTCCTTACTTAACATATATTAGTGAATAAGTTATTATGTTTGAACAAAGGAAATAATCTTATATCAAAAACAATTAAGTGATTCATACAGTCCCGCTTTAGAAGGCGATTGTTACCAACGTAATTCTCAAAGGTTTTAGACAACTGTGTGTAATTGAACCTACAATCTTGGCCAAAAGAAAAATTTTTCTTAGCTTTGGGCCCCAAAACCTTTACCGGATCATTTACAGTTGGCAGTTTATAACTAACAGTTTGGTTTTTAGCTCCCCCTCCACCCTTCCAGACAAAAATCCAGCTCACTACTGATAACAATTATAATTTTTATGTTCAATGTGAATCTATCTGTCAAGAAATATTTGGAAATAGTTAGAAGGCCTTAGTTTTTGAGAAATAACTCTAAGTAAATAAGTATCTCATGTTAGTCTTTGTTGAGTTAAATGCGACTCCCATTAAGAAAAAAAAAATCCGTTTTCATTTAAACTGTTTTTATATACTCTGGATAATCTTCTCACTTATTTGAAAAAAAAAAAAAAAGTTTAGTGGGTTGTTATGCTTGAAATCTAATTTATCTCTTCTAAATTATGTAGATAAAAATAATTTGTTCAGTATGGTTCAAACTAAAGTTAAAGGAACCTTCTAAGTGTCTTGTTAGGTGGAGGGGGGAGAGGTTACTACAATAATAATAAAGTAGGAAAATGAAACAAAATAGATAGTGCATATATGTTTGGTTTGGTTTAGGGTGCTACACTATTTTTGCAACGCGAGGTCTAATGAGACCGGGACTTACTCTTTAAAGCTGACTGGGAACGGATATGAATATCCATGCCACAGTGTGATTCGAACCCACGAACTCCCCGAAAACCAGCACACTGACTATTTTGCCATCGTTCGGCAAGAGCGCATGTAGATGAAAAACTTCATTCGAATCTCCTATAACGTGATTTCTTTATAAGGAGGTGACGAGAATTCCAACAGCTCTACTATAACGTGGTGTCTTTATAAGGTGTTTCTCGCACAAGAACACTCCATCAACTGAAATGGATTGAAAAGTTTATCTAAAAAGTTTATCTTTAAATTTTTGTAGTTGATGAGTTAAATTTTGAATATGCATTCAGAAAAACCTTCGAATATTTAAGGCTGCTACAAATTTATAATAATCTGATACCTAGGCTTAGGTGTCCATATTAAAAAATACTTAAAGAGAAATATATCCAGAGTCAAGGTATAGGCAAAATATTTGAGCAAATGTGTAAAACATATAAGGTTAAAATATTACTAAGGGTAATGTAAGGGTATTTATATAATTTATATGAGGATAAAATATTACTTTAAAGTAGTCAATATACATTTTTATTTTATTGATGTGAAATAACTTAATTTCCTTTCCACGGACTAAAAAGAAATTATATCAGCACAGTTATGAAATGGTCATGAAAATTATTAAAACATAATTGTTTATTCCTAAAAGTAGTAACAATAATAAAGCTGCTTTGTTAGTTAGAAAGATTTAAACTTCAACTTAATAAATTAATTCCCAATTTCTAGTTTGGACTTTTAATTTTAAAATAATGGTAATTGAGAAACTCTAACATTTTCCTGTAACGTTTTGCTACAAATAATTGAATTTCTCATGGCTATTCCGGAGTTCAATACTGCTAAAGGCAGCACTTTCTCTTTTAATAGATGTCTGCAAACCTCGAGTTTATCAATTCAGCAGTAGCTGATTCAGTTATCAGCTTATTCAACAGGTTTGAGTTTGCAATTGTGTTAACTGCAAATATACAGATAAAACTGCGTGCAGAATTAACCTCAGTAAAATTTAAATGTTTCGTAAACCTGCTTTATTTCTCGGATAATTTAACACAAGATGAAGAGAATTTCTAGATAGTTTAAACAAGCTTTAAAATTTATTTAAATATTTTTCAACAGTTATGTGTGTATGTGTATGTGTGTGTATACATATATACTTATATTCATATAGAATACATATAAATATACACACATGTATACATACACACATATGCATAAATACATACAAATACACACACATATACATATATATATATATATATATATATATATATATATATATATATATATATATATATATATATATTAGGGTTGGTCACTTTGCTAGCAAAATGGTATTTTTGCCAGGCAGTGGCAAAAACTGGAAAAAACCGGCAAAAATGGCAAAATCTAGAAAAATTGGCTGGATTTTAAAAATGTACAAAATAATTAATAGTAACAAAATAATAAATAATTTTGCACATAATACAATTGAGATTTAAATCAGAATATTAATTAGGTGTTTCATTAGTATTAATTTGACAATTTAAAATAATTTTCATAGGTGTTAGCAATCAAAATACAATATTCTATTTTTGTAAATAAATTTATATGATGGAGGCATGGGATAAAAAATGTTTACTTTATCAATTTAATATAGTAATGTTGTCTTTAATTTTAATGTATATATATATATATATATATATATATATATATATATATATATATATATATATATATATATATATATATATAAGTAATAAAAACGTTTAAACTTACAGTTTGTAGGGGAAATAAGCTAATAATTACATTAAAAACAACTTTGCACATAAAAACTTGCAAAATCAATCGTCATTTTATTTTATTTTATTATTTTTTTTTTATCTCTAGGTATAACTTTAGATTAATGTTTCAATGACACGTTGAATATTGTATGTTAAAAAAAACATTATATTATGTATCTTTATATTAGAGTTAAAATTAGTAGTTAAAATAGTTAAAATTCTCGGTATGAGTGTAATCTTCTCCTCTTTCAAACATCCCTGTTCTAAATAAAAACACACCCCATTTCGAAATTTCGAAAGTCATACTGCTTAGTCCTAGAACAATCGAATGCTATTGCACCAATAACGATACTAGATGATTATTGATGAATTCTTGATTATCCGAAGTAGGTTTGGTCCCAATTACTTCGGATAATCGAGTTTCTACTCTCTCTATCTAAACACAAGAAGTATAAACACTCCATCAGTTTATAATGTTTCTGAGGTGTGTGGTCACTTTCTTAATAATTTTACATAATTTGTTGCTAAAATAAGCCTTTATCCTACTTTAATATCCCCTTACTTTAAAGGTGCAAAAATGCGACCGATCTATTATTTTCTACAGAAACATTGGTTAATTAAAACATCAGATACATCCGCAGAGTTACCAACGATTCCGGATTCTGCGGAATTATTCCGCATTTTAGCTAATGATTACGGAATTACGGACGTTGCTGCAAAAATTACGGAAAAATCGAAAATTTTGTTATCAAAAGAATTTTAATAAGGAACAGTTAGCTTCTGGAAAATGTACAATGTTGGCCCTAAACCAAAATACTGAGATTTCTTAATAAAATTATTTTGGGAAAATTCACTTTGCTTCTTTTAAATAATTTCTGCTGTACGGTTATTTTGTGTATATGAACTATGTCTACAAATTTGCATTTTTATGGTAAGTCTGCATTTTTCTATCAGGAAGTGTGTCCAGTTTTTTTTTTTTTTTTAATTTCTATTTTTATGAAAATGCTTTCAAATTTTGATATTTTTGTAAAAATTTGTTTACTAAAACACTTTTAAACATAGATTTTTGTTAAGGGTCCATTTTTTTTTCATATTGATTTTTTCTGAAGAGTCCAAAAGTGGACTCAGTTTTTTTCTTTTCCCTGTATATGTATTACTAAGTTTCGTGAAGGTTAAAATTGAAAATTATTTGCTAAGTTTTAAATTCTTAATTTTGAAAATTATATATTTTTCATCTGGTGCACTGTAAATTGCTTAAAATTTTTATTTATATTTTTCGTGTTTTTTATTTTTTATTTTTTTTATGAGATGGTGAAAAGTACTGGGGAGGGGGGGGGGTAGTTCATCAATGCTGATTCCTGATTCCATTGGTTGGAGGTTGGCAACCCTGCATCCGGCAAAAGATGGAAGTCACTCCCATGTCTATCTATCTATCTATCTATCTATCTATCTATATATTATATATATATATATATATATATATAAGCATATACATATTCACACATATACATTATACATACATACATACAGGCATTAATTTGCACTTGTACAAATATGTCTATACAGCACATAATGATAATTCTGATAATTGTTAAGATTTCTAATTACAGTGTAGATTACATTATGATTTTTGTAATGATATTTTTTCTATTTTTGGAAAATAATTTCTAACGGTTAATACGTTTTACCCCCTAAGAAACTTAATCTTGGGTAAAATACTAATAATAGATCATTTTCGAGCGAGCTAAAGTATTTTTGAAATTGAGTAATAGTGAATACAAATTTAAAAATAATTTTACAGAACCTTCCTACATGCTTGTGTATTTATATATACGCATGTACTTTCATATGCATGCAATAGATATTTCATACTGCACGACACTGCGGTAGGTTTCCTGCGTGTGAGTCGATAAAAATAAGTATCAGTGTGTGAGCCGGTAGAGGATATGAAATTTTGGATGCTGCAGAACAAGGATTCTTTCAGACAGCTTCCGCTCGACCATCTCACCAAAGTTTAGCTGTGACATGTGGTTTTGAAAGATCTGGAAGCTGAAAAAAAAGTGGGAGGAAAGTTTCTTGTAAAAGATGTCCCGTACTTCATTTGTTAAAAAACTCTTTGGAACAAAATTGATTTTTTGTTTCTGATGATAGAACGACCTATCCTTTGTTATCAAAAGAAAAATACTGCAAGTTTAATATCAAAATAAAAATTGTTCTGGAGTTAGTTATTTTCTTTTGGTATATATGGGCAGCAATACGAATTACATGTCTATTAAATTTACTTTTGATTCGGTAAACTTTTCGTGTTTGAATGATTCTACGCATATTTTTCCTTCTATTTTCTATATTTAGATTCTGGATTTAGTTTCTCCTTGATACAAGTATATTAGTAAAAAATATTTAGCCTAAATGATTAATCTTCATGCCTCTTTTTCATCATTTTGAAATAAAGTTCTTTAAAATGACTATTTTTCTGCATGTGTTTCTTCGTTTTGAGAACAAACATACTTTTATATCAACTATTTCCAAATTATTCTACTTATGTAATCGAAATTTTCGTATAATTGAGAAATTATCAATAATCATCTAGTTTAACATGTAGTATCGTCATTGGTGCAATAACATTCTATTGTTCTAGGCAGTATGACCTTCCAATTTCGAAATAAGGTGTGTTTTTGTTTAGAACAGGGATGTTTGAAAGTGGGAAAGTGTGACCACTCATACCGAGAATTGTGCTTACGAAAAGGAATTCTAAAAAAGGGAATTCCAAAATATTTATTTGCATTCGTAGTTTGGAAAGAACTTGCATACAAAAGGAATGTGGGAAAAAATAAAACTTTAAAATGCATGTTTGTAAAGTGAAAATTTTGGATGATAGTAGAAAGTGAAGTAGAAACCAACTTCGATTAACGGAGAGTTTTGTTTAATCGAGGTCTTATAAGTTTTAATGGAAGCCTTTCATATTACCTTATAAATGTTGTTCTTAGAGGAAACAGTTCTATTTAAACCATTTAAAAATTATTCCAGTTATGATTGCCCACTGCAGTTTGTAATTTCCAAATAGGGTATTTTTAGAAACTGATTATTAAAAAAAATTCCATATTTATTCAGAAAAATACTTTTGTTTGTTGACTAACTTCAGTTTGTTTACTAACGTTATTATTTGCACAGAAAAGGTTAGAACTAATTTAGTAGGCATCCACTCATCTTTCAAATAACCAGTCTTTTTAGTGAAGTTTCAATATACTATCTTCCAAGAGAAATTCTTCTTTATAATATTTCACTGATTGACTTGAGTAGTTTTTCTTTCTAAAACTTTTCAAAATATTTAAAATACTAAAAGTACTTTACTGTATCGTCCAATGTATGATTACGTATTTGCTGTACAGTTTGCAGTCAGTTATAAAAGTTGATAAATAAGATAATAAATATCTTTGGTAACTGACTGTTTAAAATGTTCCATTCCCTTTCAGTAAATATTTTTTTTCAAAATAATTTCGGTTTGCTCCTTAATGTTGTTATTTACTCAACATTTACATCTCCTAAAGTTGGCATCATTTTTTTTTATTATTTATTTTTTTTTTTTTAAACCTCGGCAAGTTTACCGTGAGTCAATACTATCTTCAGTGATAAATCCTTCTCCTAAAAGTTTCTCTGGCTGATCCCAGAAAGCTATATAATGAATTTTGAAGGAGTTTTGTTTTTAAAATACTTTTCGAGATATTGGAAAATTAGGCACATAAAGATAATTACGTATTGTCCTGGAGAATCATTTTGTGCATAACCATAGGAAAAAATAAAAAGTGCAATATTATAGACTTTCTAAAATTTCCATATTTTCTAACTTTGCTATTTAAGGCTTCTGAAAAACACAAATAGTAAAAATTCATTATTATAGATAGTGAAATAAATTTAAATTGTAATAATATTATTTTAAAATTTTTTAATAAAATTATATTTTCTTAATTTTTTATTTTTTTCCATAAAATGATTTTTTATAGTCAAAAAACAAATAATTTCTTATTTATTTTCAATTTTTATCAGAATTTTGTTTGATAAGTTAAATAAATTTTAAAAAAATACATTTCCATTAACTTATCCAGAAAAGTTAAATTTTGTGTTTTATAAAAGCACATTTTTTAAAATGATTAAAGAACTTTTAACTCGAAATTTATGATATTTTCAACTCTTTAAATTTAAATTTTTTATAATTTTTTTTTAAAAATAATTATTTTTCTTGGATCTGGTGACTAATTTTGTGTATTCAAATATTCAATTTTTAATTTAATTTAAATTAATTTTTCAAATGCTCTAAATAAAATAAATCTTTTGTTTTGTTTTTCAATTCTTTTTTTCGTTATTTCCATTTTTAACATTAATATAATCAACTTTGCATTATCGTATTTTCTGTTTTTTCTAAATTTCTATTTTTGTTTTTTTTTAAATGTTTTTTTTTTTTAGGCATCTTTATTTTACAGTTTAATCAAAATTTTTTTAAAAGGTTTTTTGTTAATATACAGTCTTGTATTCGGTCAGTTTTTTTGTGCTGGACAAATTAAATAACATAATTACTGAATGGAGAATAACATCTGGAGTGTTAACTGGAAGATTCATTTAAAACCAGTCAGCCTTTTTATCAATCCTAATGTATTTTCCAAATATACGAAGGACATCGTAATGTGTTAACGATCATCCAAAATCTAGACAGAGATTTTATTTGTTATTTTTAAGATTTTCCAACATAATCATCATTTATGCAATTTTTCCAGCATTTCTGGACCTTTCGAAGTGCGTTATTGTTATAACACCATAGGACTTCTAGGTAGAATCTCAGTTCCGGGAGCCGACCGCCATATTTTTGGCTCTATTTTTGTACAAGTGATCTTCAAATTGTCGCCAAGTGATGTTTACAATTTGTGCTTCGTTTTGTATTAAGTTTATACCCAATTTCAAAGCATATTTTGAACAAAAAAAGGGTTTGAAATTTTGTTAAGATGAATACAAATTTAAAAAAAAATAGAAAATAAATAAAAAATAGAGCAAGGTTTGCCAGAAAACTAGGTTCTAGAATTTAGCGACATCGTCCAAGCTTGGCGTGTCCACTGAACTTGGTTCGGTGGGCCCCCCAAACTGAGATACGATTAGACTTCTATCTACCATAGGCTGCGGGTTACTTCAATTTCCATCTTCCTGAAACCAAACAAATCAGCATTAATAGTCAAAATGTATATTAATACACAAGAATCAGTCAATGCGTAGAATAAATAATCCCTATATCTAGGTTAATTCTTAGTAATAATTAAAACTTTACTATACCTTTGGGCTTTAAATATTTTGTCGCAAGCATAAATGCGCATATTGGTTATACTACTTTTTTCTAGGATAAAAAAACTTAAATTAAATGGATTATTTTTGTGGTATTTTATGTTTCCAGTATAGCATAAATATAGGTTTAAGTAGGAAATGTATTAAGAAGATAGCTTTCTCGCTGATGCTATAAAATTAAAATGTTTAGTTTGGGTAAAAAAGAAGTAAGGCACAAAAAAATTTACTTTTTGGATCTGGTAACTAATTTTGTACATTAACATAAATTATTTATTACGATTTAATGAATAAATAATCCTTATATGTAGGTAAATTCTTAGGAGTAATTAAAACTTTATTATATAGTTGAGCTTTAAATATTTTGCAAGCATAAACGCGCATGTTGGTTATGCTAATTTTTTCTAACATAAAAAACTTTAGTGTTATTAAATGTTGGATTTTTGGGGGTATTTTATGTTTCCAGTATAGCATAAAAATAAATTTAAATAGGAAATGTTTTAAGAAGATAGCTTTCTCGTTGATAAATTAAACTAAAATGTTTAGTTTGGTGGGAAGAAAAAAGTAAGGCAAAAAAAAATTTTTCTTTCTGGATCTGGTGACTAATTTTGAGTATTAACATAAAGTTATTTATTACGATTTAATAAATTTATTGTAATTCTGTTCAAACTCAATGCTCTACAGTAAAGAACTCCTGTTCACTGAACTGCCCATTTCGTTTAATCCAGACAGACATAAAAGTTTTACGGCCGCGTTGTACATTGAGGAGAGCCAAATTCCACTGGCAATTCAGAATAATTGAATACTAAGTCCCGCTCTCTCTTTCATTGGTATTTCATTCAATAGCATGTAAGATAGCTCTCCCCTTCCCTATAATAGCTATTTACGAGGTATCAGTTAATCAATTCAAAGGAGCGCTTTATTAGTCCATTCAACAGGTTTAAATCGGTAGCCACGTTGTTAAATATACAGTCGTATTCGGTCAATACTCTCACTGCATTTGTGCTCAGGGACATTATTAATAACTTCCGTTGTATGGTACTGAATGGGTGGTGAAATCAGTATATTTGAAGGTTTGTGTAAATGGTTGTTTATTAAGCCCAAATACTCATTGTTTCATTATGGGGTGTATCAGAGGGTTGGGTCTAGAGAGCATGAAATGAAGATTTATGCATAAATACGTATTTATTGCCCTTTAACAACAGCTCTTTTTAGAAATAAGACGTTAAACAATTAACCAAAGTTTGTATTGCTTTTAAATGACTGGCAGCAGAAAAATTTAAAGCCCAATAAAGCTGATAATGTCCGAATTAATTATAAAATAATTCTGCTTAAGTAATAATACAGATTAGAACTGGACAAGATTTTGCACTTTGAGATTATTATCAACAATTTCTGTTATAGGATACTGAATGGGTGTGTAATCAATATATATGAAGGTTTGTGTAAATTGTTGTTTATTAAGTTTAGTTACTCATTGTTTTATTATGGGGTATATAAAAGGGTTGAATCTGAACAACTCTTTTCCGAAATAAGACATAAAAAACTAAAGTGCTTAACACTAGATTTACGGATGTTGATCATATACCTATTTTTACTGAAGTAAGCCAGCTTGACTCATACAAGAAAATTGAAGTTTTTTGCAAAGAAAATAGTTCCAAATTAATTTAAATGAAATGTTTATTATCAAAAAATTCATGGAAAACATTTTTTACATATAAAATCTGTTTTTGAAACACATTTTCCTCAAACATTTTTATTACATTTAGCACAATGGTTTCTACATCTGTTTCTTTTGCATGATTGTTGAACTTGACAATTCTTCCGTGCGTCAGTAGCATGAATTTCTGTCATTGGAATGGAAGTGTTCTCGACTTCTTCTCTATATTTACTTTATACTATACTTTATATACTTTATACTTTATATTTACTTTATACTATATTTATTACTATATTGTCACGAAGATTCGTCGTCGAAGACTCTTCATCTATAGAAAGATTTTTTTCAAAGTTTGGAGTAATCCAAAATAAATTAATAAATCGTTTAAATTTAGAGACAACTACAAAACTTGTTTCTTCTATCCGTTTTTTTGAATTGAACATAAATTACATATAAAACATCTTGTATAAAAAAATAAGTAAAACATTTTTTTGTATCTTGGTGTTATGTTATATTTGTTTTTGCTGTTGTTATTTATATTATGATATTTTTAACAAATGTAACTTGCTTTATCATATGCTAGTAAACTATGTTCGATTAGTATTAAATATATTGAAAAGTGAATTTCAGTGGTCAAAATTGGTCAAATATATTGACCAGGACGGTTAAAACAAATACAACCCTGATAAACATTCAAAAATTAAGTAAACTTTTTTTTTTAAATAAATGTGACTCGATTTTCTTTTCTTAAATGTAAGACATTTCCATGAAGCAAAATTGTACATGAAGGGCCACATACGGGCCAACGGCCGCAGTTAGGTTATTCGTGATCTTGAAGAATCATTGTTGATTTCATTGAATTTTTATTTATAGAGATGTTTTAAAATAATCCTTATTTTTTTTACAAAAAAAATTGATTTGATGAATATAAAATTCTAGTTTATATGATGAACAGATTCATAGCTCCTTTATTAAATTTTAGAGCTAGAACAGATTTAAATTATATTTAATAAGAATTTTCATTTTTAGTTTACTGGAAACCTATAAATCTCCCTTCTTAATTTATATTACGCCATAAACAATTTGATAAGACTCCAAATTCAAATCTTTATTACAATCCATGATTTAAAAATAAACTAAAAAAAAAAAGCATTTTGAGTTTTGATTTTTCTACTCTTCTGAGTTTTTTTACAAATGAGGAAATCGCCTTGGGCATCTTACATATGGATAAACTTCCTATCGTGATACGATCACCGTACCACTGACCTATCTATAGATTTATTTATATCGCATTATTGTGAACTTTTGATTATACTAAGACGTATCTAATGGTTTAATGGTATTTTTCTATCCATTTGGATAAGTAGTAGAAATACCTATAATCTAAAACATTTAGGACGGTATAACGTGAATTCATAGAATGACCGAAAGGCTAGGATCATTCCATAAACATCGTAATTTCCTTCAGCTAATGTTCTTAAATCTAGCAACAATATAAATTGAGTTTTTTATACTCCTTTGCCTCACAGAGTAACATGATGGTTTCAAACATTTACGAAATTTCAATATGTTGGATTTCTTTTATGCGTTTGATTTTGTTATAGCAATAGATATGATATTTATTCAAAGCAGTACGTATGGTTTATCCAGATATATTTCTTTAGTATTTTACGAATTAAACTATTACACTTTACAATAAATTTTTCTACTATTAACGATTATTTGTTGAAATAGGTTGAATATTAAAAAAGAAGTTTTCTTTCAAAATATTTATAGACATTTAAATAACGAGTTTTTGTTAGTCAGAATAGCATCTAATAAAGAAAATGGCCTTCATTTAGAGTGTTTTTCTACATGTTGCTGAATAATGATCTAAAAAATATTTTGTTTTATCATTTCAAGTAATTTATTTAAAATAACATGAAAAATGTTAACCAAACTGAAAAACATCAAATTTACTTAACTGCAAGATAATTATTGAAATATGTATACTGGAAACTAAATTTTTATACAAAAAATTGAAGTAATGTATCTTTTTTTCTTCTGCAAACCCAAATATTTAAAGGTATATAGCATTTTAAAGTTAAAAATTAAAAATATTAAAAAAGGAAAAATCTTAAAAAATTGCCTTTATTCTGATATAGAATAAAATATATCATTTGTTTTAATATAATTGAGGTTCACATAATAAAAAAATATTAACTTTATTTAATATAAAATATTAGTTTCTAATTTACATATTTCAAAAGTTATTTTACTGGAAAATGTGGATTACCATTTCCTTAACTTGATGAACATTTTTTTTAAATGCATTGCTTTATGTAATAAAATTCATATAACAATTTCTAAAAAGTTAGACCTTTATTAATGATCAAAATGAATAAACACACCACAAAAGAATAAATTTATTCTACTTCTTTGAAAATAGTAAAATCAAATACAAAATCGTTAAGACCAGTGTCTAATCTTTATTGTGATAAAATTTTTGCAGTGCCAGACATTGAACATGAGCTGAGTAATAAATTAGGTCTGAAAAACTATTCACGATTTTTGCAGGAAAAGAACTTTGAAAGAGAATGTTATAATTTAAGTTTAGAAAATGCATATCATTTTTCTAGTTTGGTTTATTGTTTTAAAAGAATGATGAAATTATCTCTGAAAGTTTCAGGAACAAGACCTAATTTATGAATTCATTACTTGGGGCGAGGAGGGGGCTGCTTTAAAATTTTTCTACGGCATTAATATATGCTAAGACCATTCTTGCTTATTATAAATACGGATATAGACTATTTTAAAACTGTTAATAATTTCAGTCAAATAGTTAAGAAATGTACAAATTTAAAGGCTAGCTAAATTTCTTGTCTATGTATGTAACACATAAGAAAGATTAGAAATTCAATAGTTTAAAGTTTATAGTCTATGCAAATAGTTAAAACACGTTTTCGTGTGCAGCAGATTTCCTTTGATAAGGTGTAAGTAAAATGTCGTGTCTAATTTGGTTCAAAACAAGATAAAAGCCCGAATTGATATGGAGGCAAATTTTAGTATATATGTAGATTATATAACACTGAATACTTTAACAGACATTTAATGCAGAAAGCTGATATAAATTTCTTAGAAATTGGAAATTACAAGTTTCAACTTCTTGATGGCTTCAATTACCTTGGCTCAAATGCTCAAATTGTCCGAACAAACTAGATACCGAGGTTACACAACAGATACTAGAGCTGCTAATCGTCCTCTAAATAGATTAAGGAGTTCTCTACAATCAAAATTAATAAATTTTAAAACAGTATTTGTTCTATTTAAAACTACTATTAGACCTGTGCTTAGATATGGTTCAGAAACCTGGTCAATGATAAAAGCAGATGAAGATAGACTAAATATATTTAAGAGAAAGATTTTAAGAAAGATTCAGGTTGCAATAGACATCAAAGGTACATGGGACCTAGATACAACAATACAGTGCTAACAACTATTTAGAGAGGCATATATTATCAATTACATTAAAGTAAACTGCATTACATTTGCTGGACATATCTGAAGAGTGGGCTTCTTTTGTTTGACATCCAGAATCTCCATTTACAAACCAATTTGTTCCCGAATTAGAAGAAAGTCTAAGATAAACTAAGTTGACTATATTGATAAAAACTTTAAGCAGGATTAATCAACTAGAATTTACCAAATGGAAGATGCTAGCGAATAGGAACAGTATGGAAGAAAATTCTGAGTGAGGCCTGGGCACACAAAGGGCTGATGAGCCAATACAGAAGAGAATATGTGACTCATAGAAAATATAAAATATTCCATAACTCCCAATAGACAGGCTATATAAATAGTGAATGTTTTCTTTTCGTGGTCAGAATATTATGGAATAATTATAGAATAAATCAATGCCATTAAACTAGACTATAAAATAAAGAGTAATTTCGGACCTCACTGCCAGGTGTAAGTAAAATGTCGTGTCTAATGTGTTAGAAAACAAACAAAAAAAAATATCCCCAAGTCACATGAAGGCAAATTTCAGCATATTTGTAGCTGATATGACCCTGAATGCCTTGACAGACAGTTGATGCAAAAACCAGCGCTCAGACATCCCCGAAACTCAAAAACATATTCAAGCCGTAAGCAGTCTACGTCAGTTTGCCATTCTGAAAGCTGACATATAAGATCAATTGCTATTTGTTCAAATTTCTCAGTACGGGGACCGCTCTTCCACCGAAAATTCTGGATAAGGGAGTCCCATTATTGTTGAAATTCCTCTCTGCGCGGGCCCCTAACCCAACTGAGGATGGGGATAAGATGTCCTTTTGTCGTAGGTGCTCCAGTCTGTTAATAGAAATCTCTCAAAAACAGCCTCACTGGAACTCATCCGTCATTCTTAAACCAAGATCAGCAGGTGGGATGCCTCCCCCCCTTGATCTCATTTAAAATCCACGTCACGGGCTATCGGAAAATCCCAACCTTAATCCTTGGTTTCCTTTCCTCTCGTTTTATAAGCTTTGCATGGGGTCTATCATTAGCTGTTTGAAAGTGCCTGTCTCATGCCCGTTATCGATAGCCGACAACTACCGGAATGATTTCCAATTTCCATCTTTAGCAGAGAATAGAAAATATATTTCACCTTAAAATTTAATCGAATTAGTATTAAGGTGAAAGAGAATTTTTTTTTTCTTTAATCAATTTGTTGAAAATTTTAGTTTGTCATTGGCAATTTATGCATGTAAATGTGGCTAAGGCTTTGTAAACTATTAATTATTAAATGGTTGAAATTACCTATATAAAAAATAACTTCGCACATCCCTATAAAACCGTAATAGGGTCATTTTTTTTTAAATAGCATAACTTTTAGTCGTTACCATAAAGCTTAGTTGTGATCATTAATATTCATAGAATGGATGAAAAGAAATCTATAGTAATAGTGAAAATATTTATTTCGCCCACAAAATGTCTATAAAACTTCTTTTAAGGAGATATAGTATATGAGCTTAGAAGTCTTCATTTCCATTGCCTATTTTTGATTAAATCTAAACTAAAATGTTCTGATCTACTTAGAATTAAATTTTTCCTACATCATTAATAATTTTCTTTCATCATTAATGACTTTGTAACAATTGGTTAGTGATATGTGAATAAATATGTGAAGTAATATATAATAGTGAAAATATTTCATGCACAAAATGTCTATAAAACTTCTTTAAGGTGATATAGTATATAAGATTAAAAGTCTTTATTTACATTACCTATATTGGATTCAGTCTAAACTAAAATGTTCTGATCTGTTTAGAATTAAATTTTTCCTACATCATTAATAATTTTCTTTCATCATTAATGACTTTGTAACAATTGGTTAGTGATATGTGACTAATTATGTGAAGTAATATATAATAGTGAAAATATTTATTTCACACACAAGATGTCTATAAAATTTCTTTAAGGTGATATAGTATATAAGATTAAAAGTTTTCATTTTCATTACCTATATTTGATTCAGTCTAAACTAAAATGTTCTGATCTATTTAGAATTAAATTTTTCCTACATCATTAATAATTTTCTTTTATCATTAATGACTTTCTAACAATTGGCTAGTGATATGTGAATAGATATGTGAAGTAATATATTTAAAAAATATTAGTAAATATCATTAGTAGTAGAAAGTTATCTTGCCAGTGGTAGAATTTTATATAAAATATTTATTGAAGCTGACAAAAATAAATAATATATATATTTTTTAAATCTAGAAAGGTATTAAAGAACTTGTGAAAATCTCGTTCTAAAACCAGAACAAAAATTGACAAAATGTTTGTAGATAGAAGGTACTAAATTCTTAAAAGCATTATGTCCCCTTATGTATAAACCTAATTGATTTTTCATTTCAAAATTTATTAATTAAATTTTGTTTTAGATGTCTAAAGATAATAAATAGTTGAAAGGAAAATTTTAGTTAATTACACCCGGTGTGTTTCAAGTATTCATAAAATATAAAAAATATTTGTTTTAAAAAATTCTTTTAAATTTATTATTAGTAATAACTGTGCTGTATTTTGTGGTGATAATTATATATATGATATAATAAAAATATTTTACTTCTCATTTTTAATTATATCTTATAATTGAGTGAGATAGAATTATTGAATTTTCAACGATGTTTCACCCAGTTGAAAGGCCACTGGAACCTGAAAAAAAATGTTTATACCTTTCGAGACATAAAATATTCATAAGACTTCGCTAAGTCTAAAATAAAATGTTCTATTCCTTTTAGAAGGTTTTTTACTAGCTATTTAATAGCACTCTAGCTTTAAATAAATTATTTAGTTTTGCCGTTTCAAGCAGTATATTTTATATAATTATATAAGAAAATATGCATCAGATAAAAAAGTGAAATCCACTACTTCGCAAGATAACTTTTGAAATTATGAACATTAGAAACTATATTTTTATACCAGATCGAATTAAATATATATTTTATTTTGTAAACTAAAACTTTAAAGGTATATATTTTAAAGTTTAAATAAAATTTAAAACTTTTAAAATAATGAAAATTTTAAAAATAGCCTTTATTATGCAATAAATTAAATTTATTGCTCTTATTATAATTAAATATATTAAATAGAAGATAATTATATTTCTTTTCCTGTGTACCTCAGATATATTTATATGAGTAGTATATTTTATAATAAAGTATAATAAAGGCATATTTTTTAATATTTAAGGTTTTAATTTTAAATGTTAAGATTTAAGGCACCTTTAAAGTTTAGATTTACATAAAAAGTATTTACCTTCAATTTGATGCTTATTTAGTTTATAGTATACACATTTCAAAACTTATCTTGAGGGTAAGCATATTTTTTATGTTATGTTAAAAAATACTTATTGTAATGAAAAGATTAAAAAATGTTTTAAAGTTATAGTCTTATTTAAGAACTTATAAAAAATTCATTCTAAAAAGGAATAGTATTTTTATTTTAACCCCTTAACTTTCTCGAGCGCGCTAAACTGCCCAAACTGTGCGAACTCGAGATAATTCGAGCGGCGTTGTATTTTATGTTGCTAAAATTTTTCATACTCAAATATAATCGACAATTGAAAATAACAATGTGAAAGAAAAAAAAACAATCATTTTATTGGTATTTATCATTTACATGGGATTGTAAGCTGTAACACTTATTATTCAAGTATAATATATATATATTTTTTAAAAATTCAACGTTCTAAATTGGGTTTTTTACATTAAAAACTTGATTTTTTTTGGCCTGCCTTTTTCAAAAAACTGTGCATCAAGGGGTTAAATAGCATGAAAGGAAATTGTTATAATAAAGATTTTATGTCTCAAAAGGTACTATTGCCCTATTAAAGCAAGAAATATAATATTAAAGAGCAAAATCTTATATATTTGCGTTCTGTCATGTGATTCACATGCAATTTCATTTTTCGTAAATGAAATTCATGATACCATAAATTGTAATCGGTAGGAATTAAAAAAAGTTTCGTAGCTTCAATTTTTTTCGTTTATTAAATAAATAAAACATCCATACACAGAGAGAAAGAACCACTAAAATTGAAACTTTACCACAACTATTGATAAAAGAACGGAAGGATGTAAATTTAATGTCACCATTCCTTCAAGCAATTTCCTGTATTATTCTTCTTCTGGCTGATAAAATTAAATTTTAACAAAGTTTAAAAATATTGTACTTTTATTTCCAGTGTATCTTTCTAGTGTATAGTTTCATTTTAAGCAATTTTGAGAGATTTAACTTTTATTCAGATGTTACTTTTTATGAAAACATTTTAACTATATTTTTACCGCTTTACTCATATTCCATATTGTAAGTAGATGCTATTGTGTAAATCGAAAAAATTCGATAAAAATTGTAGTTATTTTATTGTAAACATTTAGTATTGGCCAAAAGAAATAAAAATCTTTCTTTATTGAAATGTAAGACTCTAAACGGATAAAATGTCTAAAAGGATAGAGCTAAAACTTTTATTGCAACATACCTTTTTCAATTCATTTTAAAATAAAAAGTTCTGTACCTTTTAAAAGGATATTTTACAAATTTTTAATGACGCTTTAAAATTGATTTCTTTAAGTGTTCCTTATTTCAAGTAGTATATTTTTTAAAATAACATGAAAAATTAACACTAAATGAATAAAATGAAATTCAGCTATCTTTCCAATAACTTTTGAAATATGTATATTAAGAACTAAACTTTGTTTTCAAATAGAATCTAAGTAACTTTTTTACTTATAAACATATAAAAAAATTATAAAGGTTGTCTGACATTTTAAAATTAAATATATATATATATATATATATTTAATTATATATATATATATATATATATATATATATATATATATATATAATTTCTAGGAAAATTAAAGTGAAAAAAAAAACTGAGCCTTTAATATTCTCCAAATAAATTATATTTCTTTTACTAATGTGATTGAGGTTCACAGAATAAAAAATATTATAAGCTTCTATTTGATATGTAAAATTAGCTTCTACTTTGCATATTTCAAAAAATAATTTTCGGGTAAGTGGGTAACTATTTCTTTTGTGTGATGTGTATACTTTATAGGTTTTTTTTTCTTAAATAAATGTCTTATTATAACAAAACTAAATCATTATTTATTGAGTTGAACTCTTATTTATAATCTAAGATTTTTTTTTAAATTTTTAACAGAGATTTTTATTTTGCATTGAATCAAAATGGACTGTTTGAAGACCTAGCCGGAAGTTACCGTGTCCCTTTAAACTGTTACGGATAAGAAGTTATTTGGTAATGCTCCATGTCTGTCAAATCTTTAATGTAGTATTTATTCAGAAATTTTTCTTAACTTTTGATTGGCTTTACAAGAAAAGGTGTGGGCTACGGTAGCTCAGTCGGCAAAAGTAACTATCTCGTAACTGAAGGATGCGGGTTCGGAGCCCGATCCTGCCTAAGATCGGCTGTGTTCGTTAAAGGTGATTGGGGCATGTAAAATGCGTTGGTGGTCTCAGTGTCCTCTCAAATTTTCAAGCAATTCTTCTGGGGGTCGCAGGTCAAGCCTATAGGTCTTCCGCCTGTCACTGCTTCTAAATTACGAGGACACACTTGAGAATAAGTTGTACTTTCACCCTTGCGGTACTCGTTTAAAAACGAAAGGCGCAACTCTTTGCCTTAGCAATTGGTTCATTCGTGCTTGGTTTGACCAAGTGGTATCAGAAACAACAACAGAAAAGGTGCAATTGAATTAATATATTTGAAAAATATATAACATTAATTATCATCATTATCGTTATTATTGTCACTACAGCCCTTGAAGAGTCTTGGCCTCCTTTATGAAATTTTCCATTGGACTCTCTTTTTTATGTCCGTAACAATATCTACCATCATACCTCTGAGGGTGGGAAGCCTTGGGGGTCTTCTGCTTAATCCATGCTTCTAAATTAAGAGAACCCAGTAGGAGTAATGTTACTAGCGTCCGTAGCATACCTTAAGTGCTCCTCGGGTGATGCTAAATGAGTAAAAGGTTCGCAGCCTTGTTTAGGCTTGAGGATATTGTATATGTATCCCCTGCTGCACTGGAAAAATATCTAACATCATTTTGCAATTTTTATATATTTTTCTATTATGTAGTATTAATTAATAATTAATATTAATATTGCCATTTTTTTTGAAAAAATACCTATTTATTATTAAAAAACTAGTTTAGTACAGACAAATCTTCAATGTGTTTCTACTGTCGTGCTTAATAATAACAGTAGAAAGATGCATATTCCTTAGGAATATAACTAACATTTACTGCTGATGAATTCACAATTTTGTTGCAGGGAAAAAGATTGATTTATAGAAATTAAATTGGAATAAACCAAAATGTTGACGTACTTTTTTTTCAGCTAGAAACACATGAAAAAGATAAAAAAATAAGTTACTAAACATTTAAACATATTGTCATACATAAAACATTTTGTCTTGCAAAATTGAATTACCTTTTGAATTCATAAAACTAATTATCCAGTATAGTGTTTTTACTCTACATTTTTAAGTGATTACTTCTTGCTTTTTGAATAGGTCATCAGATATTAAGTATTGTCCAATTTTAATATAAATAAGTATGGAGATGTACTACATTACACTAGTTAGTTGGAAATATCCTTTATAGAGCATCTCCAGATGAAGGGAATTGACATTTGTCTTGCAAATGACGAGAAATAAGATTTATATATATCTTCCTACAAATTTGACAGAGGACAGCAAGTCTGTAGAATAAGTTCTTCAGAAATTCATTGATTTTAACCAATGCCATTTTGCAACTTTGAGAACAAATAAACTGCTGCATATGAATATTTCTTTACTTTTAAATTAATTTTAAAATTACTCACTTTGTAACATTTTCCAGTGATATCCATAAACAAAACCAAAATAATGTAATGTCTGTCAGCGTAATGGAATCCTCTAGGAGCCTGATAAAAAAATGAAGTTTGTTACGTTTTGTTATTACTGTTGTAGGCTTTCATGTACGTAAACTTAAATCTTTCATTTGTAGAACAAACACACTTAAAAAGTTAATAGTGTTCTATGAAGCATGATCGAATATTAACTGCTTAGGCTTAATTTAAAGTACCAAAATTAATCTTGTTGAACTGCATGTTCTTTATTTTTTCTGCAAACTATCTTTCAATAAATGGTAGTCATATCTCCGTAATGTTCATTGTTTGTAGAACAAGTGTAACACTTGTTCACTTTTATTAATTATAAGCTTCAAAGCAAAGTTTTAAGTAATTGCAAGTAAGAAAACTCATTTTTTTTGTTGTTTTAATGTTTATAACGCAGAAACTAATTCTACCAGTGATTTTTCTGAACTTAGTTTAAATTAGGATGTTCTCTGAGATGTTTTTTCTTTAATTAAGAAATGGAATGATTTTGGAAATCGTAATTGCGGTCCGCTGCAAATGATTATCGAAAATAAATGAATTGTAAGTCAGTAAAAAATTTGAGTCCGATTTGAACTTAAAATTTCAATGATTACAGTTCTTCATTTGGGTTTTTTTTTTCGCATGTGTCTCTGTGTGATTACTGAAACAAAATGTCGATTTGGATAAATTTAGCATTCTTTTAACTGTTCAGATATAATGTTTTTCCATTAATTTTTGTCTAAATTGTGTTTTAAAACTATTGAAATGTCATATAATTGTGAATTTCTACACACTTCTTTATTTGTTTGTGTTTTTTAATTGCAGAATTCTCAAAAGCTTTCCGTTTAAAAGATAATCTTTGCTGTGTAATTTACCCTAATGAATTATATATGCGTGTATCATATGTAAATCAATTATATTAAAGAAATTAAATCTTTTGTTATGCAATTACTGTAAGACTATATTTAGAACTGATTACATAAAATATAAGCATTGTATGGTTTTTAAAACTTAATTTGCCATGAAGTATTAAATATATTTAAATTTTGCTTGTATTGAAAATGTCTACAGTTGAGAATTTTAGGAGATTTTAATTTTATTATTAAAAGATTTTATTATTTAAAAAGATCTTTTAACTATTCAGATGTAATATTTTTCAGTTAATTTTAGTCTAATTATGTTTTAAAACTATTGAAATGTCATATAATTGTGAATTTATGCACATTTTTTATGTCTGTTTTTAACAGCACAATTCTCAAAAGCTTTCCGTTTAAATGATAATCTTTGCTATGTAATTTACCCTAATGATTTATATATGCTTATATGTATATATGTAAATCATTTATATTAAATAAATTAAATCTTTTGTTATGCAATTACTGTAAGAATATATTTAGAACTCATTGCATAAAATATAAGCATTGTATATTTTTAAACTTTATTGCAGTACTAAATATATCTAAATTTTGCTTGTATTGGAAATGTGTACAGTTGCGAATTTTAGGAGATTTTAATTTTATTATTAAAAGAGTGATTAGTCATTATAGGCTTTTAAGTTTAATTTTTATATCTTTCTCAGAGGAGTTTTATCTTTTACATCTAATATTACTTATAATCCCGTTTTATCACTAGATTTATATATCTGAAATAGAAAGCAATTTGTCAAGTATACAGTATCCACACATTATATTATAAAACAAAATATCAGGGCCAGACGGTAGGGGTGATTATAAAAACAGGTTTACATCCAAATTCTGAAGAAAAAAAAAACTATAAAAGTAGCAAAAACTTTAGCCTGGAAAAAAGGGGGGGGGGAAATGTTACCACGTGAAAAGATTATCTTTGTCTTTCTCAAAGTTTCCACCAGATTTCTTCTCCTACCTTTTCTTTTATCTCCAAACCTTATTTGTGTGTTTTCATAACATCTTTTACTAAGTGGTCTAGGTAATTCTCTATTTGAGGAATAAACTATTGTTCAATTCATTTTCAGTTTAACAGCGTACCAGCCAAGGTCACATATTCACTGTAAAACACACGCACACATATATGTATGTATATATATATATATTTATATATATATATATATATATATATATATATATATATATATATATGTATGTATACAAAAATTATATATTCAAAACGCTTAATACATTCAAAACGCTTGATAACATTCTCCTCTTAATTAAAAAAAATTATAATTTTAACAATAAATCCTTATTTCTACTCTTGGTGTATTGTAGAAATTTTAAACTAATTCTAATCCATTGATAACATTCAAAACGCTTGATAACATTCTCATCTTAATGAAAAAAATTATATTTTTAACAATAAATCCTTATTTCGGCTCTTGGTGTATTGTAGAAATTTTAAACTAATTCTAATCCATTGATAACATTCAAAACGCTTGATAACATTCTCCTCTTAATGAAAAAAAGAAATTATATTTTTAACAATTAGTTCTCATTTCTACTCTATTGGTGTATTTTATAGGAATTTTAATCTAATTCTAATCCATTGATAACATTCAAAACGCTTGATAACATTCTCCTCTTAATGAAAAAAAGAAATTATATTTTTAACAATTCTCATTTCTACTCTATTGGTGTATTTTATAGAAATTTTAATCTAATTCTAATCCATTGATAACATTTAAAAGACTTAATAACATTTTCCTCTTAATGAAAAAAAAATTATATTTTTAACAATTAATTCTCATTTCTACTCTATTGGTGTATTTTATAGGAATTTTAATCTAATTCTAATCCATTGATAAAATTCAAAACGCTTGATAACATTCTCCTCTTAATGAAAAAAAAATTATATTTATTATATTTTTAACAATTAATTCTCATTTCTACTCTACTGGTGTATTTTATAGGAATTTTAATCTAATTTTAATCCATTGATAACATTCAAAACGCTTGATAACATTCTCCTCTTAATGAAAAAAAAAATATTTTTAACATTTAACAATAAATCCTTATTTTTATTCTTGGCGTATTGTAGAAATTTTAAACTAATTCTAATCCATTTATAACATTCAAAACGCTTGATAACATTCTCCTCTTAGTGAAAAAAATTATATTTTTAACAATAAATCCTTATTTCTGCTCTTGGTGTATTGTAGAAATTTTAATCTAATTCTAATCCATTGATAACATTCAAAACGCTTGATAACATTCTCCTTTTAATGATATAAAATTATATTTTTAACAATAAATCTTTATTTCTACTTCTGATGTATTATAGAAGTTTTAAACTAATTCTAATCCATTGATAACATTCAAAACGCTTGATAACATTCTCCTCTTAATGAAAAAAAAATTATATATTTAACAATAAATCCTTATTTCTGCTCTTGGTGTATTGTAGAAATTTTAAACTAATTCTAATCCATTGATAACATTCAAAACGCTTGATAACATTCTCCCCTTAATGAAAAAAAGTTATATTTTTAACAATAAATCCTTATTTCTACTCTTGGCGTATTATAGAAATTTTAATCTAATTCTGATTCATTGATAACATTCAAAACACTTGATCATCTATCAGTGTGGTCAAAGCAATAAGGTTATTGAAAAGGATCCACGTCAACAAGTATTCGTGGATTTCTCATTACATCTATTTATTTAAGTTACATATAGCCCTCAGCTGATGGTTTAAGGTTTTAATAACTTTCAAACTGCGAAGCTTTCGTGCTGTGCCTGAAATAAAATTGGATATAAATGATGACGCGGGTGAAGGTTAATAAAATAGACACATTTAGTTGTCATCAATGAAATCTCGGATTTATCATTCGTATCAGTTACAAACGAGGTCGGCAATAAATGACTCCAAATCTCAAAATATGATTAATGCTCACCAGTCTGCTTATAGCATCTTGGTAATTACGAAAATTGAATTGTTGTCGAGGAATAAATTCTTTGCACGGACTGTACGAATGATGTCATTATTAACAGAATTTATCGTTGCTAATGACGGAAGTGAATTGTTAGGAGAATAATATTGTAACTTATAAACGACTCTGGAGTGCGTACTGTAAATAGAAATGCGTGTGTTCCGGCTAGTGTTTAACTTTTGATTTATGGTAGAGGTAAATTCAAACGCGTTTCTCTTTTAACAAACAAAAGTTCAAGAAATATTTATTCAAGATGATATTAAAGATATATAAAGCATTTAAAATATTTTTTTGAAATAAAATACGCAATTGTATAATCAAAATGATTTTTGTTTATATATTACATTAATATAAGTATTAGGAGAATAATATTGTAACTAAAAAAGGATGGAGTGTACATTGAAAATAGAAATACTAGTGGATAGTGTTTAACTTTTGGTTTACTTCGAGGGAAATGCAAACGCATTGCTGTTTTAAACAAAAGTTAAAAAAGTTAAAAATATATATAAAACATTTTAAATATTTTTTTATATGGAAATAAAAAATAAAAATGATTTTCGTTTATATATTGCATTAATATAAGTATTAGAATAATATCGTAACTAAAATAGGATGAAATGTACACTGAATATAGAAACAAATGGGTTCCGGCTAGTGTTTAACTTTTGATTTATGGTATTTCAAGGTAAATTCGAGGTAAATTCAAACGCGTTTGTCTTTTAACAAACAAAAGTTCAAGAAGTATTTATTCAAAATAATATTAAAGATATATAAAATACGAAATTGCAAAATCAAAATGATTTTTGTTTATATATTACATTAATAATAATATCGTAACTAAAAAAATGTAGAGTACACTGAAAAAAGAAATACATGTGTTCTGGCTAGTGTTTAACTTTTCGTTTATTTCGAGGGAAATGCAAACGCTTTGTTGTTTTAAACAAAAGTTCAAAAAGTTCAAAATATATATAAAACATTTTAAATATTTCTTTTTTTATATGGAATTGAAAAATCAAAATGGTTTTCCTTTATATATTACATTAATATAAGTATTAGAATAATATCGTAACTAAAAAAGGGTGGAATGTGCACTGAATATAGAAATACATGTATTCCGGCTAGTGTTAAAATTTTTATTTCTGGTCGAGGTAAATTCAAACGCATTTCTCTTTTAACAAACAAAAGTTCAAGGAATATTTATTCAAGATAATATTAAAGATATATAAAGCATTTTAAATATTTCTTTTTGAAATAAAATACGAAATTGTAAACTCAAGATGATTTTTGTTTATGTATTACATTAATGTAAGTATTGGGAAAATAATATTGTAACTAAAAAAATGATGGAGTGTACATTAAAAATAGAAATACGTGTATTCTGGCTAGTGTTTAACTTTTGGTTTATTTCGAGGAAAATTCAAACAAAAGTTCAAAAAGTTTAAAATATATATAAAACATTTTAAATATTTCTTCTTTATATGGAATAGAAAAATTAAAATGATTTTCGTTTATATATTGCATTAATATAAGTATTAGAATAATATCGTAACTAAAAAAGGGGGAATGTGCACTGAATATAGAAATAAATGGGTTCCGGCTAGTGTTTAACTTTTGATTTATGGTCGAGGTAAATTCAAACGAGTTTCTCTTTTAACAAATAAAGTTCAAAAAATATTTATTCAAGATAATATTAAAGATATACAAAATACGAAATTGTAAAATCAAAATGATTTTTGTTTATATATTACATTAATGTAAACATAAGGAGAATAATATTGTAACTAAAAGTATGATGGAATGTACATTGAAAATAGAAATACATGTGTTCTGGCTAGTGTTTGACTTTTAGTTTATTTCGAGGGAAATATAAACAGGTCGGTTTTTTTTAAAGGAAGGTTCAAAAAGTTAAAAATATATGTAAAACATTTTAAATATTTCTTTTTGATAACGAATTGAAAAATCAAAATGATTTTCGCTTATATATTGCATTAATATAAGTATTAGAATAATACCGTAACTAATAAAAGGGGTAGAGTTTACACTGAATATAGAAATACATGTGTTCCGGCTAGTGTTCAAATTTTTATGTATAGTCGAAGTAAATTCAAATGCATTGCTCTTTTAAACAAAAATTCAAGAATTTAAAAGTATATATATATATATATATATATATATATATATATATATATATATATATATATATATATATATATGTTAAACATTTTAAGTATTTTCTTTTTAGAATGAAATACACAATTCAAAAATAAAAATGATCTTCATTCGTTTACATATTGCACTATATCTATCAGGAGAATAATATTTTAACTAAAATTAGGAGTTTGCATTGAAAATAGAGACACATGTGTTTCGGTTGGTGTTTTGACTTTACATTTATCATCGAGTTAAATTCAAATGCATTGTTCTTTTAAATAAAAGTCTAAGAATTAAAAATATATAAAGCATTTTAAATATTTCTTTTCCAAATAAAATACGCACTTAACGCTCGTTCCTTACAAGGGTGCAACTGTAATCAGTGTCAAAGTAACATATTTTCAATATAGATAGAACTGTATAAGGGAATATTTATATAAAAATACTAATATGATATTTTATTGGTATATGTTGAGTGCCCTACGCTTTTATTTTTAGTCGCATAACTCATCATAACAACTGACCCTTTTTCTATAAAAGCTCCTTGTGCAATTTCTCTATATCAGCACATTACAATTTCTATATAGGAGCTTTTCTCTCTCTTGCGCTCTTTCAAAACTATTTTTCATTTTTCAGTGCATTTTTAATCTTTCTTTTCTTTGTTAAATGAAAGCGATTAAAAAATTTTCTTTTTGTTTTTTTATAATAATATAAATAATAACAGCTCCCAAAAGTAGTTCCTACGGATGCCAAGGGTCTATGTTACCATTAAGGGGGTACGTGTTACATTAAAAGTAACTTGGGGGAAGGCTCGAATGGTTTAATGTAAAGTTAAAAAAAAAAAAAAAAAAAAAAAAACTGTAAACCCTTTTTTTATTTTTGTGAAAGTTAAAATAAATTATAATAATTAAATTGGTAGACATTTTAAAGCTGTTACTTAAGTCAAGAGGAAGATTTACGTTCTTATTGTCAACAATTAAAACACTAACAACACTTAAATAAAAAATTAAGTTTTTTATCCACACGGTAACAATTTTAACAGATATTACATTAAATATCAAAAAGTCTTATTTATATTTCATCATTGAGTTAGTATTAAATACATCATATGTAGTATTTTAATTTGTTATTATAAAATTGTACAGATTTAGTTCACTTTGTTCATCATTTGCTGTCAGAATTAGTCCCGGGACCAAATATTTAGGGAACCACTGATTTTATATATGCTCTCCTAAATTCAAGTTTAGGAAAAAATCTTTCTTGCACAGGAATTGATTTTAACATGAAGTAAACGTATTAAGGGATATCCTATTTATACGTGTGGCAGGATCTGAGCCTGACAGAAATAAATAGAAATAACTAATATTACCTAACTAGTTAATAAACTCTGAAACAGAAATTCTTAAACATTTGTAGAAAAATAATTGTTTTATTGATGGTTCCTGATGTGCAATAGCTTACAAGAATACTCAGATCATATATTAAGATATCTCACAAATTATATTATGTTGCTTACGATTTTGGTTGAAAACAAATTGTGCCAAAATTCTTGATACAACAGTTATTTAAATAGGACAATAATTAGTCCTGAAATAATCTGAAAATAAATTGACTTTTATACACTCATAGAAAAATAATCTTTTAATTGACAGGACGGGAGCTTTAATTTACAAAATAGCTAATATATAAATAGGTCTCGCAAAATTTACTATGTTGCTTATGATTTCTGTAGAAATAAAATTATGCTAAAATCTTTGGCACGATATCTATCTAACTAACACGATAGTTATTCATGTTTTAGTAAAACAAATAGACTTAGCTTTTATACACTTATAGAAAAGGAATAATTTTAGTGATAGTCCCTTAGACGTGAGTTACAATTTACAAAATGGCTAACATCATACATCAAGACATCTAAAAAAATTTATAATGTTGCTTATGATTTAGATTGAAAAGAAATTGTCCTGGAAATCCTTAACACAATATCTATTTAGCTAGCTCAATAATTATCCATAAAAAATTGCTGGCACAATAAATTGACTTAGATTTTTTATACGCTTATAGAAAAAGAATAATTTTATTGATGGTCTCTTAAACGTAAGTTGCCGTTTACAAGATCGCTAACATCATATATCGAAACGTCTCGCACACTTTATTATATTGCTTACGATTTGGGTACAAAAATGAATTATGTTGAAATCTTTGACACAATACCTATTTAACTAACAAAATTATTCATAAAAAGGACACAATAAATAGACTTAACTTTTATACACTTATAGAAAATTAATAATTTTATTGATGGTCCCTTAGACGTGAGTTGCCGTTTACAAGATCGCTAACATCATATATCAAGACGTCTCACAAAATTTATTATGTTGCTTATGATTTTGATTGAAAACAAATTGTCCTCGAAATTCTTGACACGATATCTATTTAGCTAAGACAATAACTATTCATAAAAAACTACTGACACAATAAATAGACTTGGATTTTATACAGTTGTAGAAAATGAATAATTTTATTGATGGTCCCTTAGACGGGAGTTGCCGTTTACAAGATCGCTAACATCATATATCAAGACGTCTCACAAAATTTATTATGTTGCTTATGATTTTGGTTGAAAACAAATTGTCCTGGAAATCCTTGACACAATATCTATTTAACTAGCACGTGTTAAAATAAAACGGCAATAAAGATACATTCATCATATAGTGGCTACCTAAGTTCGTGAGCTATGTCATTACAAAATCAAGCTTTAGAGTTGATGCACCGTGACTTATAATCCGAAGATTACAAAGCTAGGAAGCACTATTGAATCAAATGGCCCACTTAAGAAATCATTATTTTGTCTTTATTGTCATACTCGGACACAGATTTTGAGATCTTGAAAACCAATTTCCTATTCTGTAAAGCGTAAATTTAGTGAAGACGTATAAATGTGTGTTTTACGCTCAGATGGCATAAACATGAATAGACTGTAAAAGAGAATGACACCCATAAATATACCTCTATATTTGTTATACTGAGAGCTTTGTTTTTCGTGGTTGGGTTATAAGCATGACAAATGGTTACTAAGTAGGTATTAAGCCTGCAAATGAGGGATTTCCTTTTTATATTATAAATACATAAATTAAGTCTTTTTTAACATTTTGAAAATTTAGATACAATCTTTTTTCTCGAGGAATATGCTCATACACACTTGTGCATATGTGTATATATATATATATATATATATATATATATATATATATATATATATATATATATATATATATACATACATACATACATACATATATGATTCAGGAATTATACAACTGCTGGACAAGGAGAAGCCTAAATAGCTAGCAATAATAACGTAAGATGCAGTCTGCCCACCATTAAAGAGAACGGCACAAATTTAATTAAACTTTATTTTAGAGCTGCTAAAAACGGACATCTTTATTAGTCAACTACAGACAAAAGAAGAACACAAAAATCCCTCTGCTAGAACAGAGGTGCACCCAAGAGCGAAGACAGAAAGAATTTTCCCAAGGGACAAGAAACTTAGCGAATTAAACTGTTCAGGAAAAATGAGGAGCCATTTGCCGGCGACAGCTGGAAAACGTATTGAATAGACAGAAAATTTACATCTATATGACAGAAAGCTTTGGGAAATGTATCGAAAGAATTTCAAGTCGAGGACATTCCTTTGATTAAGACATTTAGAGGCTGGAAAAAAAGATTTTAAGGAATTAGAATGGGAGAGAGGAGGTTTTTAAGGAAATATTAAAGTTTAATAATTTTGATATATTACACACACACACACACACACACACACACACACATATATATATATATATATATATATATATATATATATATATATATATATATATATATGTATATATATATATACATATATATATATACATATATGTATATATCTTTATATATATATATATATATATATATATATATATATATATATATGTATATATATATATTATACCACTGCTATTAAGCCATCCCCTCCCCGACAAAAAAACTCTTCAGTTTATAGTATTTCATTTTTACGCTGAAATAAAAGTACATTCTCAAATATCATTTTTTTTTTCAAACTGCATATTTATTCAAAATTTGATTTAAAATAAAAATTTTAATTTTTAAAATTATTACTGTTTTAATTTTAATGTATTTTCTCCAATTTGTTTTGTACATCTGCTGAAACATATTGCATAAATTTGTCAACCTATTATTAGGTATGTGTAAAATTAAATTTCAAATAATTTTTAATGCAATTATTAATATTAAATTTTATGGTTTTTTTTTTAATAAATAATTAGTGAGTGGGATCAGTTCAGTTTGAGCTTTTTTAGCCCTGAAACCAAATTCTGGTTATGGCCCTGCGTGATAGCTGTACGTATTGAAACTAAAAAGCGCAGTTTTGTCAAGATGTGAGAAACATTTATTTTTCGCTTAGATGTGTGAAAAGGGAAAGAATATATATAAATATATTATTAAAAAAGTTAAATAAGGCATTGAAACCTAAATGATATGTCGAAGCAAATTCATTGCTAGTAAAAAATTTCATGTAGTATTACTATTTCCTGCATTTTTCCATTAAAATATTGCAGAAAATAAAATGTTTGATTATATCGATACATATTTCTCGCTTTCTATTTCTTTACACATACACACACAAACACACACATTATGCATGCATGTGCGTGTGTTTTTAAATGCATGAATAAATTAACTGTACTCATTTACAATATTTATTCAGCAAAAACATAATTTTTGATCTTTCAAAAATAATTTTTTATTTTCTCCGATACCAATGTCAATTTTTACAGTCCTTTTTGTGTTCATATACTTTAGAACTTTTCAATCATACAAAAACTTTTTCGCTGTTGAATTTTTTTTTTCTTGATTGTTCTTTTTCAGAACTCTGTTTCCTCATTCCTCAATATATTTCTGAATATATTAATAAATAAGTGTAACAGATGTGATTTAGTGTTGTGTTTGCATTAACTACAAGTGCATTTTTGCGTGTTTGATAACAGTACTCATTCGAACTCATAATATTCCGTTTCTATTTGGATTTAGTTTTTTTTATTTATTTATATCACATTTTGTGCTTTTTACAAATAGCAGGTGTATTTGTGCAACGGATTTTTCGGTCATGTTAAATACATTTCAGTTTTTTAGGTATTTGTAACATTTAACGTTTTTGTTAGTTTACATATTTTTAGATATACAAAGCTGCGTAGGTTTTGATGGCATTGAGATAAAATAACGGTGGCATAACTGCTGCCATGAAATATTGACCACATAAAAAACAAAAATGTCCAGTACTTTTAAACCCCATTAAAGCCTGTCTAACTTGTTTTTATGGGTCATTTAATAGAAAGTACTTTTAATTTTATGGATAATATTATAACAGATAAAAAAAACACAGTTAATAGAAACACAGAATAGTCCTTAATACCCATGTGGGAGAAAAATCCTTTTTTTTTTTTTTTTTTTTTTTTTTTGTAATTTGTGCAACAAAGGATTTTCTCAAGCATATCGTCTAAAAGTTCATTTGCGTTCATACAGGAGAAAAACCTCATAAGTATGATTTTTGTGGCAAAGCTTTTGTTCGTACATGTACTTTGGAAGTTCATTTACGTACTCATACAGAAGAAAAACCTTATGTGAGACATATTCATTAGGATTTTCTGCAAAGGCCACTTAGATAATATTATAACAGTTAAAAAAACACTTAAAAATAGGCAGGGTCCTAAAATAAACAAAGAAATAAAAATAAAAATGAACTTATAAGCGTAAAAAGTTCTTTCTTTAATTTCAGTTTTTGAACATTTCCACACAGTAATATTTCATCTCAACCCAGCAGTCGGAGAAAAATTGAACACTCAAGACTTCGGGTGCAATTATAGTCGCGGTTTAAAATGTTAAAGCGTTTAAAAAGGCATGTTAGAGACGAGGCACTTACGCCTTTCACAACAACTTGGGTAACCTTTTACTACCCGTACAGCCAAATTCTTTATCCTCGTTGGCACGCGGCGCCACAGGCATAACCCACAACAATCCATTACAATCACATTACAAACCATCTCGGAGATGAAGTGTGCACATTCCCAACAAATTCATTCCGACGTGCCGTCCTTATCCTACGTACCCTCTACTCTTTTAGAGATCCCTTCTTTTACTAAAGTTTTTTTTAAGGCTCTTGCATATTTAATGGCATGCGTTCCGATTTGCCTAAAGAGGAGGACGCGTCTTGTCAGAAGCACTTTGCAAGGCTTGGGTTCTTCGAGCCCCAAACAGCATTGACAGCGAGGACGAAGCCCGTGTTCTGCATATTGAGATGAGTTGGTGAAGGGGGGCTTTGCTTGCCTCATTGGCGATCCAGGCCTTTGCGGGTCCTGTGCGGGGGGAAGGATTTTCCTCTCATAGCGAAAAATGTTTAAGGGAGGAGAAAGTTTTCTCCAAAGTTCGTTACACATTTAGTGTAACGGTAATGCGGCCTTTCCTTCCGCATGCAGTACTGACTCAGATAATGCGTTTGTGGAATGTCAGGCGCTGTATATTCATACTTTTATAAAGAGGCATCTTAAAAATATACTTGTGGGTGAGCTATTAGATAGAGCAAAGATATAAATTTAGCCACATAGAACTGTTGAACGAACATTTACAATAAATTTATTCCTTTGCTCTAGCGAATAACCAACCCACAATTATATTTGTAAGATCAGAATTAAGATTAGTTTAGATATACTTGTGGGTGGGCTATTAGATAGAGCAAAGATATAAATTTAGCCACATAGAAATGTTGAATGAACATTTACAATAAATTTATTCCTTTGCTCTAGCAAATAACCAACCCACAATTATATTTGTAAGATTAGAATTAAGATTAGTTTAGATATACTTGTGGGTGGGCTATTAGATAGAGCAGAGATATATAACCGCATAGAACTGGTGATTGAACATTTACTAAAAATTTATTCCTTTGCTCTAGCAAATAACCAACCCACAATTATATTTGTAAGATTAGAATTAAGATTAGTTTAGATATACTTGTGGGTGGGCTATTAGATAGAGCAAAGATATAAATTTAGCCACATAGAACTGTTGAATGAACATTTACAATAAATTTATTCCTTTGCTCTAGCGAATAACCAACCCACAATTATATTTGTAAGATCAGAATTAAGATTAGTTTAGATATACTTGTGGGTGGGCTATTAGATAGAGCAAAGATATAAATTTAGCCACATGTTGAATGAACATTTACAATAAATTTATTCCTTTGCTCTAGCAAATAACCAACCCACAATTATATTTGTAAGATTAGAATTAAGATTAGTTTAGATATACTTGTGGGTGGGCTATTAGATAGAGCAGAGATATATAACCGCATAGAACTGGTGATTGAACATTTACTAAAAATTTATTCCTTTGCTCTAGCAAATAACCAACTTACAATTATATTTGTAAGATTAGAATTAATATTAGTTTAGATATACTTGTGGGTGGGCTATTAGATAGAGCAAAGATATAAATTTAGCCACATACAATTGTTGAATGAACATTTACAATAAATTTATTCCTTTGCTCTAGCGAATAACCAACACACAATTATATTTGTAAAATTAGAATTAAGATTAGTTTAGATATACTTGTGGGTGGGCTATTAGATAGAGCAGAGATATATAACCGCATAGAACTGGTGATTGAACATTTACTAAAAATTTATTCCTTTGCTCTAGCAAATAACCAACTTACAATTATATTTGTAAGATTAGAATTAATATTAGTTTAGATATACTTGTAGGTGAGCGATTAGATAGAGTAAAGATATAAATTTAGCCACATAGAACTGTTGAATGAACATTTACTATAAATTTATTCCTTTGCTCTAGCGAATAACCAACACACAATTATATTTGTAAGATTAGAATTAAGATTAGTTTAGATATACTTGTGGGTGGGCTATTAGATAGAGCAAAGATATAAATTTAGCCACATAGAACTGTTGAATGAACATTTACTATAAATTTATTCCTTTGCTCTAGCGAATAACCAACCCACAATTATATTTGTAAGATTAGAATTAAGATTAGTTTAGATATACTTGTGGGTGGGCTATTAGATAGAGCAGAGATATATTGCCGCATAGAACTGTTGATTGAACATTTACCAAAAATTTATTCCTTTGCTCTAGCAAATAACCAACCCACAATTATATTTGTAAGATTAGAATTAAGATTAGTTTAGATATACTTGTAGGTGGGCGATTAGATAGAGTAAAGATATAAATTTAGCCACATAGAACTGGTGAATGAACATTTACTATAAATTTATTCCTTTGCTCTAGTGAATAACAAACCCAAAATTATATCTGTAAGATTAGAATTAAGATTAGTTTAGATATACTTGTAGGTGGGCGATTAGATAGAGTAAAGATATAAATTTAGCCACATAGAACTGGTGAATGAACATTTACTATAAATTTATTCCTTTGCTCTAGTGAATAACAAACCCAAAATTATATCTGTAAGATTAGAATTAAGATTAGTTTAGATATATTCATAATCATTAACAGAACAATTCATTAATTTCTATTTGAATTTATATAATTTTCTTTTTCATCTGCCATTTTTGTACTTGTAAATATGGCTTTGCACTTGATTTGAATTATTGGACAATACAAATCAAGTGCAAAGATGATAGTTCAAAGACAAAATTACATAAACGTTAATGGAAGTTAATAAGTTTTACTACAGATGTTTATGCTTAAATGCCTTATCTAATATTAATCCTTATCTTAAAAATATACTTTTGGGCTATTCTATAGAGCAAAAAAATAAGTTTAACCTTACAGGTCTACAATATAGACTCAGTACATTGAATGAAGGATAGGAAAGTTATATAAACACTAATAGAAATTAGTAAATAATATTACAGATGTTTATGAATATCTAACCTATTTTTTTTAATTTGCTAAATATACAAAGATTTAGAGAAATAATTAAAATATTTCTTGAAAGGATTAAATGCAAGGAACGAAATATAAATTTTGCACTTAATCATCCCAAGATATGTGTGTATATATCTGTATATGTATGTATATATATATATATATATATATATATATATATATATATATATATATATATATATATATATATATATATCTGTATATATATATATATGTGTGTGTGTGTGTGTGTGTGTGTGTGTGTGTAAGCTTTCTAATATCTTCATCAGATGACGGGTTCCATTTAAGAAATGTGGTGATGCTGTAAATTATGAAACTTCAGACGTAAAATAAAATAAATATATGTTATTTTATACGATATTTTTGACATATCGAGAAGATATTTTTGATATTTAGTGACAAATCGTTTCATATCAAAGACTTTTTAGCTCTAAAGCTACTGTGTCCTATTAAAGAGCAAAAGATCTACCTCCTAATTTTAAGTTTTCTATTAAATTATGAAATAACTGCTATAAGAAATACTTTCTTCATGGCATACTTTTTTTTAAGCACGTGCAAAGTGAAAGGAAATTGTGGTAGATGTTGATAAAACTTAAACGCTGTCCTACAAGAGAAAAAAAAATCAATGCAGTGCATGAAGAGATTTTGTATTTTTAAATTTCTTTTTTCGTAAAAATAAAACTATAAATAGGGAGGATCAAATGTATGTAAAACAAACATGTTTCCGCTAGCTGAAATGTAATTTAAGAATGATGTCAGCTGCAAAGATGTATGTCAAGCATGTGACGAAAGCTTGAGATTTCGAAGAAGATAGAGCAGCTTCTTGCAGTAATTTCTTTTAAAAATGTTCTACTCATCTCTAGAGAAAAAGTTTGTGGTATTTCGTGGAGGAAAAAGAAACGTTTGCGTAATGATATACTTGCTCAAGGAAAAGTCTATGTTTCTGGACTTAGTTATTCTTTAAGTGGAATTTCCCTAAAGTGTTGAAACTAGAACTGCCAGTCTAAATAACTGGTTTTAGCATTAGAGAGCACATATGAGAAATGTCAGTATTTATGCTACTGATGAATTTATGACAGTTCAAATTACGTCATGAATAAAAGGGTTCTGTTCGACAAAGCAACCATTTAATAAAATCTCTTATAATTATAGCATTTGTATCTCAGTTTTCAGATTACCCATCTCAAAGTTTATTGTTTCTAGAATTGTATTTGTTATTAAAATCCTAATCAAAACGCATTTTAAATACCGAAAAACTGATACCATGCAGGGTTCCCTTTGTCCTTAAAAGTTCTTAAAAACTCCTTACATTCAGCTTTTATTTTTAAGGGTCCTTAAAACTACTTAATTTTGGTCAAATGTCTTTAAAATCTCCTTAATTTTTAAATTGGAATGCGATCAATTTCTTCATCGTCATGTGATTTCCTATTAGTTTACTTATATGACAGTTTTTTCTTAGTTACTTATATGACAAATAAATAATCTTTCGTTTACTTAAAAGGTTAAAAGTATAAAATCAGCTGCCTTTTCCTAATAGTTAATGTAGATTTTAATTAAACGAAGCATGGATAATAGGGATTTGTAGATATTTCAGTTACTTATGGAAGTTTAATTTTCCTTGCATTGAATGTAATAGAAAAGTCTAAAACTTTCTTCTTTCCAAGGCAACGTTGGGTATAATCATGTAGTATATACATACAATATATATATATATATATATATATATATATATATATATATATATGAGTCATTTTTAAACCCACAGAAAGTACTGTTTATAATGTTGTTTTTATTCACAATTTATTTTTAGTTTGATCACTCAAAAAACTTAAGATGTACATTTTTCAAAATTATCTTTCATCAAATTGATTTATCTTATATTATTTTTTAAGCATTTTTTAAAAAATAATTCTGAAATATTGTAGGTTATTTATTGAACATGCCTTGTCTGGTTCATAATCATTAAAATATGTTCCTCGGAAAATAGGGTTTATGTCGTTATGTCGTGTATTTCAAGTAAGTCCTTATAAAAGTTGCTTTGGTCCTTAGAAAGTCCTTAATTTTTGTTCTGGAAAAAAAGCGGGAACCCTGCCATAGATAAAATAATATAAGTTTTTAGTGAAATAGTAAAAACGATTCTGACATGCGTTCTTAATTTGAATGTCATTTTGTCCTTGCATGAATACATTGAAGTGAAATCCAATTTTAATTGAATTGAAATTATCTCATTTTATTTTGTATTATTTTGTACATTTTAAGTAATAATACAGTGGATTCTGCTTAATTAGATCAGTTTACACCGTGATTTATAATAATAACCGATTAATAACAATAAAAGATATGCAAAATTATATAAATTTAATTTAATTCAAACGTACTAAATTTAAAAAAAAACGAAAACACGCACCTTATTTTTATGTATTGTATATTCTTTAGAACATAAGAATTTTATACATATCTAAAATTGATCAATTGTTGCTTCTTTACAATTGTTTCTAAGAAGCTCATTGATAAATTGTTTGTATTTATAATCAACCTGTCATAACGATTTAAAATTTCGATCTTTTGTTTTAATGTTAAATCATTTCGCTCTCTGACTTCCATATCGATAAGCTGCATGTAAGCGAGATGCAATAAAATGTGCATAAGCTCCTTCTCAGTTCCGATAAGAATGTGTTTGTTGCCTTCTGCTTATCTGACAAAAGACCAAAGGGTTTGTGTATTTCTGAAAAAAAATTTCTGGAACGTGTAATTTCCTTTGTTCATTTTTTCCTAATAAGAAAAATTTCAAACACCAGCGAAAGAAAAGAAAAGAATGGGTTCCTTCTGAATACATTATGAATATTCCTTTGCCAGTTATGAAGTTCGAAAACTGATAACATTAAATGTAACGATCATATAAAGCTATAATTTAACATACAAATGAATAGAGAAAATACGAAGTGATTTCGATAACAATAAGCGATTGATAACGTTAACAATCACATTAGCGGAGTCTACTGTCTTAGCTCCTTTCACTATAAATTCTTAAAATTGTAAAGCTAAAAAACACAAACATGACTAAGAATCAATCAGTAATATTAAAAAAAAAATGTTTAGTTACTGGAAACTTTGCATTATATATTATTAGATTGATATATAAACTTTTGCTACAACCTTTTAGTTATTAGAAATTTTAAATTTCATTCCAATTACAATCTCATTTTATGCTATATTATTTTGTGCCATTTTCATGAATAATAATAGTTTCTTACTCTATAAATTTTTTAAATTGTAAAGTTAAAAATTTAAACATTACTAAGAATAGATCAGGGATATTTTAAAACAATTTGTTTAGCCATGTCCAACTTTGTATTATGTGCTATTAGATTGTTATATGTTCTGTGATAGCCTTTTAGCTATAAGAGGTATGTATGTAAATATAATTGAAAGTTACATTTAAATATAGTTATAGACGATGAGTCATAGTTTTTGAATGGATTAAAAATGTTTTTTAAGTATTTTAATAAGTATAGAATCCTTATAGCGTAGCACGGAAATAAAGTTAGCGTTTTTATAAAAATTGGCATTTCAGTATCTCTTCATTCTCTTTCCATATGATTATATTCAAATATGAAAAAACAACATGAAAAAAATAAGAAAAATATATTATGAAAGACAGTATTATTATATTATGAAAAACAGTAAAGTGTACATATGTTGTATCAGTTTAGCTTATAATCGAAGGTTGTGAAAAAAATCAGTAAATATATAGATATCACCATTAATAGATCTTCCATGATGTGAAAAACAAAAAACACAAGAGAGTTGAAACTATCGGGGAAATCCGATATTTTTAAAACATTGGAAATTTTTTAATCAAGACTTTTTATGTATAATATCCTGTTCTCTGACAGTATTTTTTATTTAAAAACACCAAATATTTCATAGGAAAAAGGTGTTCCCCAATATTTCTTATCAGGATGATGCTAAAAATATTGATGATATCTAAAAGTTTTCTAACAGTTAAAATTTACGTTTAACTTTTTCACTTCTCTAAGGTTTCCGTGTAATATGCAATAGAATAATTCCGTGGTGGTCAAAACAGTTTTTATCTATTATGTTTAAGAATGCTTTACAACAAAAGCTATGTTCAAAGCTATTTCAAAGGCATCAGTTAAATATTATTTTCTATAACAGCAGTTGGCTTAATGAAGACAGGTCTCTAATGACTCATTAACTGAAACTTTTTAGATGAGTCTTTTTATGATGTTATTTGAATAAAGTTCAAATATGTGTTGGTCATTAAACCGTACAAAACAGATACCTTACTCTTTTTTAATATAAAAAAATTAATATTATTTACTGTAAAAATCCTTTAAAAATGCTCTTTGACTGTAATGTCAAATTAGTCATAAATTGTAACTTTTTAGATGAGCGTAATAAAGTTTAAATATTTATTGGCCAATAACCCTGTACAAAACAGATACCTTACTCTTGTTTAACATAAAACAATTTAATATTGTTTACTGTAAAATTCAATAAAAAATATTCACTGACTGTAATATCAATTTAGTCATAAATTGTAATTTTTTAGATGAGCGTAATAAAATTTAAATATTTGTTGGCCATTAACCCTGTACAAAACAGATACCTTACTCTTGTTTAAAATTAAACAATTTAATATTGTGTATTGTAAAAATCCGATAAAAAGTTCTCACTTACTGCAATATCACATTAGTCATAAAAATACGATCAAAAATGCTTACTGATTGTAATTTCAAATTAGTCATAAATTGTAACTTTTTAGATGAGCGTAATAAAATTTAAATATTTGTTGGCTTTTAATCTTTTACGATATAGATACCTCACTCTTATTTAACATAAAACAATTTAATATTATGTTAACCTGTTGTATTTAATAAAATGCCCTGTAGTATTTTTTCTATAATATTTTATCTGATTTTTAAGCTCCGATAAGAAATGATCATTGATTGTAATGTCAATAGTGAAATTTTACTAATGCACTCTGGTACTGGAAAATGGTACCCTGCCAGTTCATAACCTGTGTTTTTGACTGAAAAGAATTGATTGTCTTAGAAGACATTATTGATAGCGCATATGTTTATTGTATATTCCTTATTTCTAAACGTTATTATTATTACAACATACAGGTGAATGTATACTCATTCTAATTCCTTTAAGAGCTGCTATTTACTAACATACTAGTCATACTTTATTATCCCTTTTATTTGCGACTGTGTGAATGTATTTTCGTTAAAAATAGGTGTTATAAGTTCTGAGTTAAATAGATTTAATATGTTGCTTTTGCATTTGTCCTTCACAAATTAATAAATGGATAAATGGATAAGTCCTTAATAAATGGATAAATGGTTTTCCATTCAAGTCTGTTTTTTTTTATCGATTCATAGAATGGGTACAAAATTTGCATATGTTCCTATCTAACAAATTGTCATCAGTGTGGCAACAATAATAAAATGGCAGTAAATGATGCCCGAAGATAACAAATTGTTATCACTTACTGAAGTTCTCTTGAGTTGATATTTTTTCGGTATACTTAATAACACATAAAATTCTAAAATGTAATATAAAGTAATAGTAATAAAAACACAAAATATAAACGGCATAAAAGTTTAGTCTTAAAAGAAACCATTTATAATCATTGGAGTGTATGATAATTTGAGTTCAAAGGTGCTATTTGTATCTTGACGTTCTCACCATACCTAATAATTTACTTTCAGTTAGACAATAATTTACTTTCACACTATTTTGCTTATTGTCAATGGATATATTTTGGTAAGAAACGAGTGTAATGAGATACGGGTTAAATACTTAATTAGTTGCATTTCCAGTGTTCTTCGTTAGTTATGACAATAAAGGGATAAAAGGTTTTTACGTAAAATTTTCATTTTTTTCCGATTTTAGACAGTCGGAATGGGTTCTGGATTTGTAAGTGTTCCCATCTAACAAATTGTCATCGGTCTGATCTTTTTGGCTTCCCTCCCAGTGAGCTTCCACCAGCAGCATTTTTTGCCGAAAAAAAGAGAAGATGCATACATTATTGATGACAACTGTTTTTTCGAGTCCTCGAAAGAAAACTGCTGCTCACTAATCACCTCCTTGACACTCCTGACGTCCCGCATCCTTCATCGTTGCAACCAATTTGTGTCTCTGCTGATGAAAAAGAACCTCCACCCGCCTTGCAAAATCTGCAAAGTTCCCTATCGATTCTAATGACAGAGTGACAACGTGTCAACGCCAATCCGGGGAACGGAGACAAGGAAGATGCGTGTGTGTGTCCAGTTCGGAGGGATGCTCGCTTGCCTCTCCGAATCCCCGCTCTTGCGCTTCCCTACCCCCGCCACCCGAGGGACAATTAGCGCGGAGTCCGGGGCGGTTGACTTTGACGTAGATGGATGGAGGGAAGTCGATGTCATGTCGCGGTTTCCACGGGAGCAAGTGACAATGCCAGGACCTCGCATGCCAAGCGCCGGACTGTTGTCTCTGTCCGGGACGGTGATGCCTTGTCTTTCCCCTTTTTCGTTTCGCTGCCGCCGGATGAATGCGCCTTGTACCGGGGACCGCGCGGTACAATGGACAAGCTAATTAAAGGCGCTGCCGTCTTACAATTCGGCGGAGAATTATGTGCCAAATGAAAGATAGGGCTGCCTTGTCGAGTTCCGGTTATTAGCATTATTTACTCTCTTCCTACCAGAAAAGGTTTCTTTGCTGTCTTTCTCGGGAAAAAATAAATATAAATCATTTCTAAAATTTTAGAACATCTTTGAATTTTAACTCCACGAGTTTATATTATGTTATTAAAATGTGCTCTGACTCCTGAAAGCATTGTTGAATTCCGAAAAAGTACGAAATGTTCAATAACTGTATTGCCTATTAAAAATGAAAAATAGGGCTGCCTTGTCGAGTTCCGGTTATTAGCATTATTTACTCTCTTCCTACCAGAAAAGGTTTCTTTGCTGTCTTTCTCGGGAAAAAATAAATGTAAATCATTTCTAAAATTTTAGAACATCTTTGGATTTTAACTCCACGAGTTTATATTATGTTATTAAAATGTGCTCTGACTCCTGAAAGCATTGTTGAATTCCGAAAAGTTACGAAATGTTCAATAGCTGTATTGCCTATTACAAATGAAAGATAGGGCTGCCTTGTCGAGTTCTGGTTATCAGCATTATTTGCTCAATTCCTACCATAAAAGGTTTCTTTGCTGTCTTTCTCGGGAAAAAATAAATATAAATCATTTCTAAAATTTTAGAGCATCTTTGAATTTTCATTCCACGAGTTTATATTATGTTATTAAAATGTGTTCTAACTCCGAAAACATTGTTGAATTCCGAAAAGTTACGAAAGGTTCAATAGCTGTATTGTCTATTACAAATGAAAGATAGGGCTGTCTTGTCGAGTTCCGGTTATTAGCATTATTTACTCTCTTTCTACCAGAAAAAGTTTCTTTGTTGTCTTTCTCGGGAAAAAAATATAAATCATTTCTAAAATTTTAGAACATCTTTGAATTTTCATTCCACGAGTTTATATTATGTTATTAAAATGTGCTCTTATTCCTGAAAACATTGTTGAATTTTGAAAATGTTCAATAGCTGTATTGCTTATTGCGAATGAAAGATAGGGCTGCATTGTCGAGTTCCAGTTATTAGCATTATTTACTCTCTTCCTACCAGGAAAGGTTTCTTTGCTGTCTTTCTCGGGAAAAATAAATATGAATCATTTTTAAAATTTTAGAACGTCTTTGAATTTTAACTCCACGAGTTAATATTATGTTATTAAAATGTGCTATGACTCCTGAAAACAGGAATTCCGAAAACGCACGAAATGTTCAATAGCTGTATTGCTTATTGCAAATGAAATATAGGGCTGCCTTGTTGAGTTCCGGTTATTAGCATTATTTACTCTCTTCCTACCAGGAAAGGTTTCTTTGCTGTCTTTCTCGGGAAAAAAATATAAATCATTTCTAAAATTTTAGAACATCTTTGAATTTTAATTCCACTAGTTTATATTATGTTATTAAAATGTGCTCTGACTCCTGAAAACATTGTTGAATTCCGAAAAGTTACGAAATGTTCAATAGCTGTATTGCCTATTGCGAATAAAATATAGGGCTGCCTTGTCGAGTTCCGGTTATTAGCATTATTTACTCTCTTCGTACCATAAAAAGTTTCTTTGCCGTCTTTCTCGGGAAAAAATAAATGTAAATCATTTCTAAAATTTTAGAACATCTTTGAATTTTAACTCCACGGGTTTATATTATTTTATTGAACTGTGTTCTAACTCCTGAAAACATTGTTGAATTCCGAAAAAGTACGAAATTTTCAACAGCTGTATTGCCTATTACAAATGAAAATTAAGGCTTCCTAATTGTATTGCGGTATTTAGAATTATTTACTCTCAACCTACCAGAAAATACTTTCGCTTTTACTTTTCTATCTTTTTAGTGAAAAAATAAAATAAAAATCATTTTTAAAATTTCCGAGCCTTTTTGGAATTTAACTCTACAAATTTAAATTATGTTATTAAACTTTATTGTTACTATGTTATTTTTCCTCTGAAAAGTAATTATACTTCCTTGAATTCTAAAAAATAAAAAAATAGACTACAAATGTATCGAAATTTTTCAAAAACTTTTCTAATAACTTGAAGAAGAATTTTGTGTGAAATGAAAGGACTACTGAGTTCTGTTTATTAGCATTATTTATTCTGTTGCCAAATAATGATACCAACAAATTTTTCATACTACCAGATACTTAAAATATTAAAATTTTATGGCGACTTTGAATTCTTTGAAATTATTTAACACTAGATTTACGGATGTTGATCATATACCTATTTTTACTGAAGTGAGCCAATTGGACTCATACAAGAAAATGGAAGTTTTTTACAAAGAAAATAATTCCAAATTAATTTAAATAAAATGTTTATTATCAAAAAATTCATAGAAAACATTTTTTAAGCATAAAATCTGTTTTTGAAAGTTTATTTTCCGCAAACATTGCTATTACATTTAGCACAATGGTTTCTACATGTTTCTTTTGCATGATTGTTGAACTTGACAATTCTTCCGTGCGTCAGTAGCATGAATTTCTGTCGTTAGAATGGAAGTGTTCTTGACTTCTTCTCTATATTTACTTCTTAGCTCTTCAGTAAATTGAAAAATAAAATCTTTTCTTGAAATATTTAAGTCATCTCTTTATACAGAATCCAAGCATTGATAGCTGCTAAATCTAAAATGTTGTAGAAAAATTGTACAGGCCATCTGCGTGAATGAGAAGAGAAACAAATTACGTGGGACTTGACTGTTGCTCAGACCTGATAGGACCAATAAATTTCATGTTATGCGATTAACTGTTAAAAACATTCTATGAGTCAAATTGGCTCACAACCGGGAAAATAGGTATACCACATTTGATAATGCGAAATGAAGGGGTCTGCGGGGAAGAGGAATGAAAAATTACATATATTTTATTACTTAACTAAAAACCAACGTATGTTTTTGAAAAGCGATATTTAAGTTATATATATATATATAGTGATCAAATGTTTAATCTATCAAATTGGTTCGGTCCGTAAATCTAGTGTTAATGTTAACTACATATGTTTATGTAATATTATGAAAAATATCCACTAGAAAGTATTTATTCATTGTTGAATTTGGAAAAGTTTTGAAGACACGTATCACAGCTTTTTAAAATTTTTCTTACACTTTGTCAAAGACATATGTGCTAAAAGAAAGATAAATCTGCCTTGTCATGTTGCTGCTATTAGCATTATTTACTCTCTACCTATCACTGGACGTTTTTTTTTTTTTTTTTGTTTTTTAGTTTTCTTAGCTGCTTTTTCCTGGGATAAAAAACAAGCAAACTTGTTTTTAGAAAAATATTGATTTTTAATTTCACAAGTTTATATAATGTTCTAACATCCCCTTTATCCCTGTAAATAGTACTGTATTCAGAAAATTATGAAGTATTCAACATATATATTGCGTACTGAAAATGAAATATGGGACTGCATTGTCGGGTTTTCGTTATTATCATTACTTATTCTCTTCCCATCAAAAAAAGTGTTCGTTTTTTTTTTATATTGCTCGGGAAAAAATTAATATAAATAACATTTAAAACCTATGCTAACTTTGAATTTTAACTCTACATTTTATGTATTGCATTTAAAATGCGTTTTATTCGTAGGAAACATTTTTTAATTCAGAAAATATAGGAAGCCTTCAACAAACGCATTGTATTTTTATTTATACTTATATTGCAATTTATATATTTATTTCTATTACAATTCATTATTTTACTCCTAATTTCAACATATCTTGTGTTACAATTAAATGCAATGTGATAATGAACCCTGCTTTATCGGGATAACTTTACTAGTATAATTTAATTTCTCCTAAAATAATCCTCCTCCTAAAAGATTTTATATACTTTTAAGACATATGTGCTAATAGAAAGATAGAGCTGCCTTGTCATGCTCCGGCTATTAGAATTATTTACTTTCTTCCTATCATTGGACGTTTTTGCATTTTCTTCTCGGCTTTTCCTTGGGATTAAAAAAAAAACCCCACTTGTGTTTAGGTAAAACCTTGATTTTTAACTTCACAAGTTTATTTAATGTTCTAATATATATAGTATATATATATATATATATATATATATATATATATATATTGCATACTGAAAATGAAATATGGGACTGCATTGGTGGGTTTTCGTTATTATCATTACTTATTCTCTTCCCAACAAAAAAAGTGTTCGCGGTTTTTTTTTTATATTGCTCGGGAAAAAATTAATATAAATAACATTTAAAACCTATGCTAACTTTGAATTTTAACTCTACATTTTGTGTCTTCCATTTAAAATGCGTTTTATTAGCAGGGAAAATTTTTTAATTCCAATAATATATGAAGTGTTCAGCAAATGCATTGTATTTTTATTTATACTTATATTGCAATTTATATATTTATTTATATTACAATTCATTATTTTATACTTAACTGTAATATAGCTTGTGTTACAATTAAATGCAATGTGATAATGAACCCTGCTTGATCGGGATAACTTTACTGGTATAATTTAATTTTCTCCTTGAATAATCCTCCTCCCAAAAAAACTGCATTTTATTTGCAGAATTCTTAGAGGAAACATTTTGAATCTTTTTAAAATTTAAGATAATTCATTTGAATTTTTAAATTTTAGCCACACAAATAATGTAGAAGATATTTCACCCTTCGGGACATGTTATTACATATTGTTGAATATTAAAAAGCAAGAAGTGTTCAACCATAAACGTATCACATTTATTGTTGAATGCTTCGTATTATTAAACATATATGTTTATTAAATGAAATTAATTAATTTAATTCACTTTAAATTTACAAATTATATGGCAAATAAAAGATAGCGCTGTTTTTCATGTTTCGATACTTATTTTTTTTTCTCGAAAGAAAAATTTACTAGGAAGGGTTTTATGTTTTCTCTGCTGCCGATCAAGGGTAAAAATATTTATGGGTTATAGATAAAATTTCAAGACAACTTTCTCTTTAACTAATTTCTAAATATGCAATGTTAGATAAATTTCAATAATAGTAAATATTTTAATATATCTGAAATGATTTTTTAAAATTTTTTTGATATTCCTAACCGAAATACAATGTTCTTTGATAGGTAATTATTTGATAGCATAAATTTTTAACACTTTTAAATATGACACTCATAGTTTTTCTGCAATAAATTTGAGAAACACTTTCTTATTTAACCCCTAAATTTATTTCTTTATTTCGTAAGCATGCGATAACCTTCTATAATAAAGGTCAAAAATCTTATTTAGGTACCTATCAAATCATTAAATACTAATTTTTTCAGAGTAGTAAAAAAGTATAACACAATAATTTTCATAATAATTTTATCTATTCAAGGGAGAGTTTGCTTTACATAATTCTACAAATCTTCTTTAAAATTATCTTCATGAATACATTATAAAGCTCAATATTGCATATAATCTTGGACTACCAAAGATTAGAAATGTTCTCTGAAAACTACCTGATTGCTTTATTTATGCCTGATTGTTTCAGTCGCAATTAAAGTAAATCTTCATCAACTAGAGCAATTAGCCAAACCTGTACAGGCTTTAAATCACCAGAAACACTGAAGAAAATTTATTAAGTTTATCTAGTGTGACAATCAATGTGGAAGACGCTGATTACGTTTTCTTCTTGACGAATTCTTCGGAACACACTGTCTTTTATTCATTAACAGTCAAGATAACCGTTGTTGGTCTAAATAAACTTTGTTGGCACGTCGAGTAGAGACTGATTCTGCCGTCAACATCAATGTACACCATCGTAAATTCCGCAGTTACTCCTCAGTGAAATGACTTGACATGGAGTCTGGGAGAATGCAAGTCGACAATTGTAGCAGAGACGTGTAATTATTCTAAGGTTAGTCACCTCCTTCCGACTCACCAGTTGGTGCTCAGCCTAGCATAAAGTTGTCTTGATTTTTTCTTACGAAACCATTGGGTGTTAATGCATCAGAACCTCTGAGATTATTGTTTTCATGCTTGGTGGTCGGTTGAAAGTTGTTTTCTCTATGGTAAAGACGGATTTATTATTATAATTAGCCAGGAAAAAGAATGTGAAATTTCAATATAGGAACTAAAATACTACGTAACTATCAATAAAGTAAAAACGAGTCATTTGGAAAACCAATCATTGTTAAGTAATTGGGTAAATGGTAAATTAGATTAATCCTACTAAATGTTAGCTACATTTTACTGCAGTTTTGCAATTTTTCATTCCACAGTTCACAAAAGCAATTTGTTAACAGTTAAAAAGCGTGCTGGAAGTGGTGGGTTAACAGAGAGCTGCTGTCTCGGGAAACACTTTGTTATTCCTATCGTTGATTTAAGATTAAAGGGACTTGAAAATAAATAAATAAATATAACTATATGTAATATGAGCGAGACTCATTCAAAATCACAACACAGTTTAACATGGGTATTTTTTATCACGTGATCAATTGTGCTTAGGGATTTTTCGTAGTCTTTTTACCTGAGGAATCCCTACTTGAAAAGTGTATGTGCAGGATCACATGGTCTATGTGCACGATGTTGTAAAAGTGCTTGCCTGTTGTATGGATTTCATGTTTCTTACCAGAAATAAACTGTGTTGTAATTTTGAATGAGTCTCGCCCATATTACTTACACACACACACACACACACACACACACACACACATATATATATATATATATATATATATATATATATATATATATATTATATATATATATATATATATATATTGAAAGTTGGTGCTAATACTTATTTCCTTCGAGAAAAAAAAAATGTTTATGCTATTACAATAGTCAGTTTTTGAATAATATTTATTATAATTTTCAATTACCAAAAATATTCAAGTAATAATACTCATTTTAGGTAACAATTTAATACTATTAGATTTTAAAATATATATCTGCAATTAAATTTTATTTTCTACTTTAAAGATTTTTTAATTTCGATGAAAAAATGCCTCTTTTTTTAAACTAAATATTTTTCAACCGCTAGAAATTTTTTCTCTTTTATATCATATTTTACAGGTTGAGTGGTGGAAACTTTACTTTTTGTCTCAACTTTAGTTTTGTCTTCTTTTTTGCCTTTACTTTTATCTAAAAAAATTACGGTACGCTCCTAATTTTTAAAAACATACTTTCTGTTCAAGTAAATATTATCGAATGATAGTAACTTTGTTTATTTTTGTCACACATTACTCCAAAAATTTCTTAGATTTTCTCAGCTTTTACATTCATTTTTAATTTTAACTTCTTTTATAGTCTCTTCCTCGTTTTTTCGATATTTTTGTTTGAAAACACAATTTCACATTTTCCCTTTAGAAACACAGAACCATTAGAGCTTGCCAATACACAGTGTTTGTAAACTGAATAAAACAGTTTGAATGATTATTATTTTCCTCTATTTACAGCTTATCGACTTCTGATAGTTTGAAGTAACGGAAAGAAATTCAAATGCTTTACTTTTTTCCTGCCTGCCTCTCTGTCTTGGAAAATTTAATTATTTTATAAGATCTTCCTGGCTTCATTCCAATGCTGAATAGATTCGATTACTGCCGCCTAAAATTAAAAGCTTTTACTTGCCTTTTCTTTTCCAAAATCTTAATATTGCAGTGATTATTTGCTGCTGATAACTTTCCATAAAGAGGGACAGCGTTTACTTCAAAACACGAGATTTTTAATACCAAAATATAATGTTTCTCACCACCCTTAATAATATATTCTTATAATGTAAATTTTTTGAATATATCTGTTTGTTATTTAGGTTGAAATATCCTTTGATAATTTAATTTATAATTGGGTTTTCTTTAAATATTGCCTAACTGTAAAATTATTATTAATTTATAATCCATTCAAACACTGATTTGATTTCTTTAACTTACTTATTTAAGTATAGGTCGTAATTTTTTTTATGAATATATGTGTTTCATGTTTAGGTTGAAATATCCTTTGATAGTTTTAACTTATAATTGGGTATTCTTTAAATATTCCTTAACTGAAAAACTATTATTAATTTATAATCCATTCAAACACTGATTTAATTTAGTTAACTTCCACTTATTTACGTATAGTTCATAAATTTTTTTATGAATATATGTGTTTCATGTTTAGGTTGAAATATCCTTTGGTAGTTTAATTTATAATTGGGTATTCTTTAAATATTGCTTAATTGAAAAAATATTATTAATTTATAATCCATTCAAACACCGATTTAATTTATTTAATTTCCATTTATTTACGTATATTTAGTAACAAATTTTATGAACATATCTGTTTCATATTTTGGATGAAATATTCTTTGATAGTTTAATTTATAATCCATTCAAACACTGATTTAATCTATTTAACTTCCACTTATTTACGTATAGTTTGTAAATTTTTTTATGAATATATCTGTTTCATGTTTAGGTCAAAATATCCTTTAATAGTTTAATTTATAATTCATTCAAACACTGATTTCATTTATTTAACTTCCACTTATTTACGTATAGTTTGTAAATTTTTTTATGAATATATCTGTTTCATGTTTAGGTCGAAATATCTTTTGATAGTTTAATTTATAATTGGGTATTCTTTAATTTTGCCTAACTGAAAAATTATTATTAATTTATAATCCATTCAAACACTGATTTAATTTATTTAACTTCCACTTATTTACGTATAGTTTGTAAATTTTTTAATGAATATATCTGTTTCATGTTTAGGTCAAAATATCCTTTCATAGTTTAATATATAATTGGGTACTCCTTAATTTTGCTCAACTTAAAAATTATTAATTTATTTAATATATGTAATATATGCATATATGTATACATATATGTATATATATACATATGTTATACATATATATATATAAATAAATATATATATAAATTAAATATATATATATGATATATATAAATATGTATACATATATAAAAATATATACATTATATATACAACTAACACACACACAAAACACACACTCACACACACATATATATATATATATATATGTATATATATATTGTGTGTGTGTGTGTGTGTGTGTGTGTGTGTAATATTAAAATCCCTTATTTACGTATTTTAATATTAATTTAATAACTTTTGTTCATAAAGTGAGTTCGGGGTTTGCGCGGTAATTCTGGTTTTTCCCTCCAGACACACTATAGACTTAATTCAGCCTTAGCTAATAGCGCGTTCTCTTTAAACATGGGTATTTTGTATGACGTGATCAATTGTGCTTAGGGATTATTCATAGTCTTTTTACCTTAGGGATTCCTTCTTGAAAAGTGTATGTGCGGGAGCATATTGTCTATGTGCACGAGGTTGAAAATTGTTTGCTTGTTGTATGGATTTCATGCTTCTCACCAGAAATAAACTGTTTTGTGATTTTTAATGAGTCTTGCCCATATTACACACACACACACACACACACACACATATATATATATATATATATATATATATATATAACTTGTGACTAGGGATTTATTATTATCTTATTATTCTCTTCATTGGAAACGCAGGTAAAATAGTTTTTTAAAGTGCTACAAAAAATAGATAGATGAAATATGAAAAATTTTAACTTCAATTGAATGAATACTTTATAAATAACTTGGTTCAATTACTTATTTTTCATACTGTTTTTAGTACAATGCCCCAGAACACTGTTTATGGCTTCTTTCCTATGTATCCATCTATTTCTTATCACTTTGATCGCCAAGTTCCCGGCCATAAAATTCAATTCTCACGACGGCGGTGATAGTATAATAGTTTCCTTTTATCATTTAATATTCGCTCTCGCCCCCGCATATGCAGGAAAGCGTTGGCCTACATGTCAACAACAAGCAGCATAGGAAACTGTGAACCTATTTTGGAGCACGGCGTAGCAAAAGCCACAATAGAGGAAGCTATTTCTCTTACTATATCCAACAACTTAATGTGAAATACTCTTTTCAAGATTTAAAAAATGCTAGAGTTGGATAAATCGAGAACAATGCGGCAAATTTTCGCGTGCCAATGGCGATGGATAGTGGTTGGCTCTTATGGATTTTTGGTAGATAAAATTCTCGTGGTTAGAGAGAGAGAGAGGGAGAGAGAGCGCAATCATCAAGAAGAATACAATGCGGGCGTTCTTTTGGAGGTGCAGAACAAAATGGGAAGGAAAAAGAATTCTTTTTTCCCGCTCTCCGCCCTGTTATCGACAAACTAGATCGACTCTAGACGCTGGAGGATGGGTTTTTCTTGGGTCGTTGACGTTCTAGAAGCATTTTTGGCTGTGAGAAAAGAAAGAATTGAGCAAGAAGGTTGAAAAGAAGAGAGCAGGGTGGGAAAGCAAGGGTGTAATTTCAACTTCCATTCCAGAAATCGCGCGAGCAAGCTGTCGCCTCGAACCTTAGAATAGTTTTAGTGCGAGACGTCAAGAGGTTTGATAGGAGGGGGAGGAAGTATCTCCGAAGATGATGAGTTCTGAACACTTTATCTCCGAGGCGCCAAATATCCGATTGTTGTTGATTTCATTTGAATGAGTGAATTCAGAGCTTACAGTGAATTTTTCGCTTCTCCCCTTTTATCAGGAAATATTTTTAATATTTTATATGCTAACGAGAAGAGAAAATATGCTATGCAAAAATATTTTGTATGCTGTGTCATTCTAGATTACTTAGTAAACATATTTCATACGCTCACTTATTTAAAGTACTACTTTGTGATAAATTTTTTTTGCATAAATTCTTATTTAGAGTCCTCTTTTATCCTTTGTATTTCTCTTGCAATATATTGTGATAAGGAAAAAAACTCTGCTCTTCTACATATCAAAACTGCCTGTATAGGGATTTCTACAACTCATCTCTGTGTGTTAAACGTTTTTGCTAATATGAGATCAGTGCAAACCGGAAACATGAAACATTAATTATGGTTAACTTAGTAACTAGACATTTCTTAAAAATTATATAAAAAATATATATAACAAAGATGGAAATCTTCTGCCCCTTTCTTGTTAACAATATGCAGTGAAAATTGCATTAGTATAAAATCAAAAGACAAGTATGCTATAATTTCTAACATAGGTTTAACAGAAAGAGAGTTCATAGAATAAATTATATGATCTTAATTATCTTAAAATTATCGCTCTTACTTGTTAAAAACATTTATTTAATTGGTAAGAAGTAAAATTCCGGGACACCGAGGAAGATTTTAAGAAATGTTAGATTATTAAACTTCGTCACAATAGTTTAATTTATGATGTTTCCTATGATGCTAAATAACTTTTCAACCAGTTCTTATCTAAAGAAAATTTCAAATTAAGGTCTAATTACAGTGTAAATGTAATAGCTTTCAACTTGAAATAATCTCTATTTTTTGTGCTTTGAATGCAAAACTTAATTTTTGATCACATGGTAAGATTTCAGTTTTTGAGTTAAAAACAAGTAATAGAAAATTAAAAAAAAAATGATCTCTTGTAAAAATTTGTTTGATGAAACAGGTAATAAATTTACAGTCTTAGATAAGGTAAAAATCACTGTGATAACCATATAGTAAACTAGCAGTTTAGCACCCAGCTTTCGGTCTTGGTATACAAAATTACTGGCTTCTCATGGTCTTTTAAAGACACTTTCGCAGGTAATTTCACTTCAAATAAATAACTATAAAATAGCTTTATTTGGTAATAATTGGTGAATCAGCACTGCATTCGGCTTGCGAACTGGATTTACATAGAATTCTCATAATATTTTTTATAAGATAAAACTAAAACCATAACGCAGGGTAATTTTTATTTAAACAAGTAGAAGGAATTTTCAGGATAAGGGTGACAAAATCTGACAATAATTACGAAGAAATTCTAATGCCAATTAAACTTACATTCAAACTCTTTACTTGGCACAATTTTCGTTTTATCTATGTAAAAAGGCAGTCTTGAAATGTTCAATTTATTTTAAATATAGGTATAAAAGTTATTATGCCTTAAATATGAAATCTAAGTGTATCATCTCACTTTTTTAAGATCTACTGATGATTAACAATTTTCTAATACATTATTTTTACGTATATCCTGCCATTTAATTAGCACAATTTTTATTCTATCTATATAAAACTACAGTCTTGAAACGTTTAATTTATTTTAAATATAGATATAAAAGTTATTATGCTTTAAATAGGAAATTGAAGTGTATCATATCACTTTCTAAAGATCTACTGATGATTAACAATTTTGTAGTATAATATTTTCACTTATATCCTGCGATTTAATCAGCACTCGCTAAGTAACGATAAAGTAACCAAATAGTCCTTTTTCTTGAATTACACTTGAATATAGACGTGAATTACAAACATTGAGATTTCAAACTGAAAACTTATCTTTATCTAAATAAAATGAAGTTTATCAAACTCAAGGATAGTGTAGCTTTCTATCAGCGAAAACATTTTTAGAATAGGTCAAGGAGATATTTTTCATTCAAACATTTACCTCTTTATAATATTAGTACATGTAAATGTTATAAACTTTTGATAAGAATGAGAAATGTGTGGGTATTTTAATGTGTTTTATTTTTCTAATATGTCTCTGAAGCATATATTTACAGATAAAAATATAAATATGCTTCCTAAACTACTCTGGGCTTATTCTTCTAAATTTAAATCAAATGCATTTCATCTAAGCGTTGTCTACTCAATACATTACTACCTTACGTTTAAATATGTTAATTATATGCGCATGTTTGATTTAACGGAAAAGTTACACGAAAACATCTCTAAGCTAAAATTCTAATCCTAGCTCTGGAAATGTTTAAAGCAATATTATATTCGGAAAATTTGTAACAAAGCTGAAGCTTCAGATGCCACTGAAGAATATAGGTTTATTGCTAATTCCTTGCAAGAAAAAAATATTTCTTTAATATACTATTAACTATGTATTATGTATTAAATATATTTAGATTTTATTTTAGATCATGTATGAGAGATTAGATTTTATTTTAGATCATATACATATTTATATGTATATAAATACACACACACATATATATGTGTGTGTATACATAAGTGTATATATATATATATATATATATGTATATACCCATGCACAAACATACACACTTACATACATACACACATATATATGTATACACACACAACTCTTGCAGGACTTGGTAGGAGTTTAATTTCTTTTTTTTTATTTATATTTTTTCTTGTTAAATAATGATTTTTTAGAGTAAGTCTCGTTTAATGTATATGTTAGCAAACGAGTAAGTTTACTCGAGATTTTATAAAGAGTGGGAAAGTAAAAGGGTCTGGCATTTGTAAAATAAATAAAATATTCTGTTGTAAATACAGTGATCTCCCACTTATATGACTCTCAAGTAAAAGAAGAAAAAAAGAAAGAAGTAGAAGTGTAAGATTCCCTATTTTAACAAACTAAGTTTCTTGAATTTCGTTTAAAGCTACAGTTGGTCTGTGTGCCATATCAATATCATTTGTCAAATGGCACAAAAATTTTTTAAGTTAATTTAAAGCTGTGAAGAATATACTATTATTATAAATATAAAGAAGGATGTTTCAACCTTTAATAATGATTCAATTTTTCTTAAGTTATTTAATATTTATTCATTTAAGCAATTGAACTTTACATGAGAATAAAAGTCAATACCATATACTAAGACTCGTTCTCATTGCTTTTACCATTTTTTACAAATATGCTTATGAATCAAACTTTTAATCATCTAATAGTGAAACAAGACTAATGTGAATTGAGAACTGAAGGAATTTGGAACAGTAATTGACTGAATTCTTTTCATGAGAATCTTTTAATAAATAATTCCTTTCCGATCTTAAATTTTTCATAATGCTTTTTACCATTTTGACTACATTTTTAGTTATACAGTGACCTCTCACTTATATATGTCTTTTTTTTCTGGTTCCAGTAAAACCCAATGAGTAATAATGTTAAATTTCTCTGTGTTATACTACTCTGACTTGTACGACACTTTTATGGGTTAAGAAACCAATTTTCTATCAGTTGAACGACGGCAGTTTGATCAAATAAGCTATGTAGAATCTTTCCTGATTTTACTACTTCTGTCAGTTATGAATGATCGTTTTTTGTCATGTCTTCATCTATTGCTGAAAATACTTTGATTAATAAAGAAAGATATTAGTCTGTTGTTAGGAAGTGTAAATGGGAAGAAGACATTTTTAATTTTACCTTCTGCTGAATAGTTTTAATGTTTTCTAATGATTGATATATATATATATATATATATATATATATATATATATATATTCATAGATTCTTCTTCTTCAATGGCCAGACAGCCCAGGATGGGCCCTTGATTTCCTCAGAATCGAATTCCAGGCTCTTCTGCCCCTGGCCATGGACATCTAGCTAGTAGTTTTTAAAAGTCTTAAGTTTGATTCCTAGCAGTTGAGCCCAAGTTTAGGCCTCCCTCTTTTTCGGGTGCCAAATGGTCTGGCCGAGAAGATTTTTTTGTTACACGATCTTCATCCATTCTTTACAGATGTCCTGCCCATTTAATTCTCTGAATCCTTATATTTCATAGATTTAAATGAGTTCCATAAAAAATTATAAATTTTTAATGATAATGTATTATATTTTTCATAAATTTAAGTAAATTTTAAACATTTCAGTGAAATTTGACAATTGATCTTTATATGGCATACAGCCCAGCTGTAGTTTTAACGTGATTCAAGAAACTCAGTTTCTTAAAGTAGGCGATCTTACACACACGACTACTTTCTTTGGTTACTTGAGAGTCGTATAAGTGAGACATCACTGTATTTACAACTGAATATATATCCTCGAAAACAGAATCCTCATTTGTACAGCTTTATTTAGACATCTACCACTTTGCTGATTATTTTCCTTCCCAGGCATGTTATTTTAGATTAATCCAGGAAGGTAACATCTAACAATCCTATCAGTTAAAAAATAATTTTTAAAAAATCCACAAAAATATAGATGTGTGGAAGAAACTTAATAAACAGTAATTCCCCTTTCTAGAGTGACTTTAAGGAATCGCCATCTAACAATGAACAGATTTATTAAAGTTTACAAAGTATGAGATTAGTCTTAAAAATATATAATTTATGTTAATTAAAAGTTTTAAAATTTCCGTTCTCCCTACTTCAGTTACGACCCCCTCCCCCCTTTATCCAGGGTGAATACCAAAGTCACTTCATTTATTGCGAGACGCATAACCCAACACAAAAGAGTTCTCTAATTCCAGAAGGATGGGATCGATTGGCTCGGCGTCAGAAAACTTCGAGACGAAGAACTTGTACTTTAGTAAAGCATAAATTAATTCGTCAAACGGAGGCGTTTGCTGCCTGAGCTGGCAGTTTCCATGGACTTATGTATTGAAAATTAGATTGTGAACCATTTTTAGAATTAATTAAGTTGTAACACTTAAACTCTAAATTTTCCGTAAATCGCGTGCATTTTGCTGACGTTTTGAACCATTGTATAGTGTTCAGTGAGACAGATTTTGATAACTTTTTAGTTTGGTTCTTATGGTAGCCAACAAGATCAGTTCCGATTATCAATTTCTATCGATATACGACATCTTGGAGGTAAATTATACCTTATTACAGATAGAAATGTTTTTAACTTAACTTTAATTCAACTATAGATAAATTTTGTCCATTTTATGGACATTTTCTATTATGAAAGTACTAGTAATTAAAAAAAAAATACTTTACAATTCACCTTTCAAAATACATTATATTACTTAACTTTTGTCATTAATCATTTAATTTTTAACAATAAACAAAAGGTCATTGCTTGTACTTTAGTAAAGCATAAATTAATTCGTCAAACGGAGGCGTTTGCTGCCTGAGCTGGCAGTTTCCATGGACTTATGTATTGAAAATTAGATTGTGAACCATTTTTAGAATTAAGTTGTAACACTTAAACTCTAAATTTTCAGTAAATTGCGTGCATTTTGCTGACGCTTTGAATCATTGTATACGTGTTCAGTGAGACAGATTTTGATAACTTTTCAGTTTGGTTCTTAGGGTAGCCAACAAGATCAGTTCCGATTATCAATATCTATTAATATCGATATCTTGGGCATAAAATATATCTTATTACAGATAGAAATGGTTTTAACTTTTTAATTCAACTATAGATAAGTTTTGTACATTCTATGGAGTTTTTCTACTATGAAAGGAGTTATAATTAAAAAATACTTCATAATTAATTCTTTCAAGATTTATTAAATTACATAACATGTATTATTAATTATTTAATTTTTAACAATAAATAACAGGTCATTGCTTACGAAAATTATGTAATTCCCAGCGTGAGCTTTAAAAAATTTAATTTCAAAAGCTATTATCAAAAGAAATTTTGATTTGCTTCATTCACTTTCTTGTATATGTATTTTATTAATATAAAAATGTAGTCTTTCGATATTTTGAAGTTAAGTTATGTATTATTATAAATCGGAATGGCTTTCTTGTGTATGTATTTTATTAATATAAAACTGTAGTCTTTCGATATTTTGAACTTAAGTTATGTATTATTATAAATTGGAATGGCCTTAACATGCTAATTCAACAAGAAGACAAGTTTTGTAAATTTTTTTAACTTTACTTTTATGAAAATACTTATCGGCCATTCCATAGAAACGGGTGTGACACATTGAACTACTTTTTATCAATTTTTCTATAAAAAATATATTTCAAATATATATTTTTTTGTGAAGCAATGATAACACCTAAGGATGAATTTTGCTGCAAATAAAGAATTTTCATTTCTTCTGTACGCGTTTAAAAAATTATAAATATGCTGTTACGGGTGTGACAGTTATAACTGTAACACGCATAACAGCATATTTATATTTTTTAACATGCAAAGAAACGGAAATATTTTATTGTTTGTAAAAATACTTCCTTAGGTGTTTTAATTGCTTCACAAAATATATATATTTGAAATATTGTAATCTTCATAGAAAAAGTGATA
>CM063511.1:141597738-141632738 GCA_032207245.1 Pardosa pseudoannulata | reverse complement strand
CAATGAGAAAAATAGAAATAGTGGCCTTAGTAAATAATTTTAAATAATCACCAATTGGTTACTGTTGCTAGTGAATTGGTGATAGAACTACATGCCCACCATCTAGGAGAATTGCTACTAATTTCTGTAACTGATTAAGACAATATTTTTGTTTTCTGATATGTTCTCTTTCTATTTTTCTACACTAAGCAAATGTACTCTCTAAACAATGAGAAAAATAGAAATAGTAGCCTTAGTAAATAAGTTTAAATAATCACCCATTGGTTGCTGTTGCTGGTGAGTTGGTGATAGAACTACATGCCCGCCATATAGGAGAATTGCTACTAATTTCTGTAACTGATTAAGACAATGTTTTTGTCTTCTGATATGTTCTCTTTCTATTTTTCTACACTAAGCAAATGTATTCTCAAAACAATGAGAAAAAATGGAAATAGAGACCTTAGTAAATATGTTTAAATAATCCCCGACTGATTACTGTTGCTAATTAGGTACCTTTTTGTACTTTCTCATATGGGAACTTCCCATTGTACTAATCTAGATAGTTTTGAAATAAAGAGAAAAGGTTAAAATAGAAATAATGATCTTCGATCGAAACTTCAGTTACTTTTTAAATGGGTTCTAAAAATATTTCTTTCTTTGAGACAGTCAGGAATAGATTCAAAATCGGGCGTATCACTTTCTACCTGAGCCTATTTTTTTTTTATCAATTTTCTTTATCAAATAATTTGGACATTATGTGGATTAAAATACATATGACTTCTTTAAAACATTACTTTTTTATTAAACAGTTCTATATATTTCTTAAGCTATTGAACCTTTTTAAGACAAAATAAAATGCTAATAATTAGAAATCCAAACGTACCTCTCATTGAAAAATTTAAATTGAAAAATTATTGATTCTTTCATAAATTAAGAAATGTAGTTCTTTCATTCCGAATTTTCTACCATTTAATTATGTAAATAGATTTAAATGTCGTATTCGTTCCTTTATTCAAAGTTTTTCTTTTTCTTTCAGAAACGACAGACAATGGTATGCCTCGACGACTCCGAACTGCATACACCAATACTCAGCTTCTAGAACTGGAGAAGGAGTTTCATTTCAATAAGTATCTATGTCGACCAAGAAGGATAGAGATTGCTGCAAGCCTCGATCTGACAGAGAGACAAGTGAAAGTATGGTTTCAGAACCGCCGCATGAAGCACAAGAGGCAGACTTCTGTTATGAAGGATGACGATAAAGATGGTGTTGACAGAAGTCTTGACAGCGGAAGTGATATTGCTACAGGTGGCGACAGCAATGAGCCAGACTTAGATAGTGATCATGGAATGCCCTCCCGAACGCCAGAACATTCGAATACATCGAAGGACTTAATGAACTTGGACAGTGATGCAGGCGAATCATGCTGTGCCCCGTCCCCCGCCAAGTCAGATGCAATAATAAAAGACAGTGATCAACCCCCAGTGACTTCTTTAAAATCCCCTCCAGCTCTTCCCACCACTGTTGTATGTCCATCTATGGTGTCCCCTTCAACAATGTCGTTGGAAAGACGGTCCACGCCAAACACACAAAATGACGTAACACCAATGTCAATGGAAGAACGTTTACCTGTTAATACAATGACTATTTCTTTGAGTCATAGCACAGTTTGTGATAGCATCCCATCTCAAACCACTGTATCTAGAACAATCAGTACGTACAAACAAAATTCAGATATATCTTCTAACAAAGTCCCTTCACAGCACAATGTTGATATAAGACCGACAACAACAGGCGTGGTATCTCCACCATCTACCAATGCGCTATATAGCAAAAGTCCTAGTGTTCCTTTCCCTTCGTTGCCGCAAGAGAATTGCACAAGTAATCATGTTTCACCCTCACCAAATTATAAAAGGCCCAGGATGTATTCCGGGCCATATCCACCAGATCCTGGTATAGGAGCATATACTCCAGCAGGACCTGTTGCTGCTTCACCTCCAAATGGGCCAACTTACTGCTACAGGAATCCTGCACCGAACCATCATTCTCAACCAGTGCATAATCAACCCATAGACAGTTCTTCCTATTCTACAGCTATCCAACAAAGATCTTATAAAGCGCAGCATCAGAACAATATGCCTTACTACCCTCCACAGACGAGTGTTCAGTCTTCTGCCACGTCGAATCAACTTCCAAATGCTTGTCATCCTCACCAGAATGACATGTACAGTGTCCCGCAGCGCAACTCTCAAATCCCAGATCAGTCCATGATGCCACAGCACCAGCATTACCAGCAACGAAGTACAGTGCAGCAACAGCAGCAACCTCAAAGTAGTTATGCATATAATTCAGATCAGAGCAGTGCACATTACCCCGTGACGGACTATAATCATACGAGGAGTTACGATAATTATCATCCTCAGCAAGATATGAGTATGAACAGTGACTATATACCACCGGGAAATCAAGTGAGCAATAATGTTGTAAATAATGGTTACTGCTACCCATCTTATCGTGGTGAGAATTATAGTGATAACACTAATATGATATCTCATCAGCAAGATATGCATGGGATGTACTATGACATGAACAGTGCAAATACCGATGAGTCCAATAATGCCTATGTTTCATCCCAACCAAAAACAAATCTATCTCAAGATTCGGGGTATTACGAACTTCAGAATCCAATACAAGAAAGTTCAGCCATTTCAGATTACGCAGAGTCTCAGGAAAGGTTCAATAGTCATGCGGAAGACTTTAATTATAACTGTTTCAGTGAGTCAGAATGTTATTCATCTAGCAATACATGTGGTACTAACGATTTCAACTTTCTAAACATTACTAATGATTACAGCACTCCTGAATACTATCAGCTAAGCTGATAAGTTATTTGTACAAAATAAAATAATCAGCCGATACATTTTGCGTTTTTTTGCCATTGAAAAGTTGATTTGTTAAAATTTTGTTTCATTTGATGCTAAAGTTTAATTAAATCTACAGTATGATGTTTGCGAAAAGACACAGCTTTGTTTATTGTAAATTAAGAACATATTTTATTTTTGTTAAATTATTTAAAACAAGTTAATAACCCCCACTCCCTACAAAAAAGACCTTTCGAAAAGAAGGTTCATAATTTTAAACGGATAGTAGGAAAGTAACGTAATTATAAAAAAGAAATTTCTTAATATCACTGCATGATGTCACTGAAAATGTACGGTTTAGGGAGTAAAAAAATGATTTCTTAAAGACTTTTTTTTTGTATATATATATATATATATATATATATATATATATATATATATATATATATATATATATATATATATATATATATATATAATATCTAAATTTTTATTAGTAAACTATTTTTAAACTAATTTTCTTACTTAATAGCAAGTAAAATGAAAGTATTGTACAGAAAATCAAAACTGAAAACAACTGGAAAAGTAAAATAATAATAATAATATTATGCCATTTGTACAAATTCAGGTAGAAATAAAACGTTAATTATATACTTTACATTTAAGAATGCATGTGTTAACGAGAAGAATGTTTCTATAATAAAGCCAAGTCTCACTCAAAAAGTTCAAACATTGTATAAAAGGTAAATTTAATTAAATATGATTCGAACAATAAAGAACTAAGTTAATATATAAACTAAACGATGTAAAGATTCAGATATTTTGGTAAACTTTTAGATTAAAGAGCCTTAAAAGTTTAAGAAAGAAATTTCTTGTCTGTTAATGGACATGATAATGTTCAACATACACCAAACTCCTTTATGTCCAAAAGTAATAAAAATATTTCGATATATTTTAAAACACATTTTTCAATGATTCATCATGCAGTATAACTACTTTCATAAAATCCTTATACAAATAAAACTAAAAAAAATCTTGTATGACTAATTCTATTTGATTTCACAAAATATATGCTGAAAATATATGTAAAATATCTTTCAAATGTGACGTTGTGCAATTTGAATCTAAATAAATTATTATAATCATAATTTCTTCCAAAATTAAGCTTATGCCTTTAAAGCATAAAGTACTTTTATATAAAATAAAATGAGAGATTGTAAAATTAATACTTAATACTTAAATATTTTGTCTTAATTACTTAAAAGTAAATAGGGAATGATATTTTAAAAATATATTTATTGAAAAAGACAAAACAATGACAAAAAACGCTAAAAATCGCAGTCCACATAGTTCGGCGCGCATTTGATATCATCGTACATATTAATTTATATATATAAATATAAAAGTATATATATATATAAAGAAATAGTGAGCAGGAGAGAATATTTAATGTGACTTTTATTTTGAAATTGTTTTTAGCATACCATTGTAAATTGCAATCCTTTGTAGCTTGTACATAACTGTTGGAATTTGTACAGGAAATTTAACAAGAAGCAGCTGATTGTAAAGTTGCTTTTCGTTGTACTTGTGAAGACCATGTAAAGATTAAAACTGTTTGTGAGCATAAGAACTTGTTATTTCATTTTCTCTTTTTTTTTTTTTTATTCTTTACATTAAACCATTACCCATTGGCACTAAGTACCTTAAAGTAGTATGATTAATGGAAATAATATAAATTAAAATATGCTGATATAAGCACAAAGCTATGTTTGCAGTCAATTGTATAAGGGCTATCAAAATCCCAAGGTGTATAGAAATGTCCATCTGTCACAGCTTGTTTACACACCATGCGTTTATAGAATTGCAAAAAAATTACAAATTAGTAATACCATTGATAAAATGCAGTTCAAGGTGTCCCCTGGTTTTGTTGTTATTTTTGGACGCCAATAATGCCAATATGTCTTCTAAGATGGTGAGGATAAGCATCTATATGAACAATACAAGTGCAATAAAAGAGTAAACTATAAGTATAAAATAGTAAAAAAACAACATAGATAATATCTATACACAATTTGTACCAAATTTTTAAATTTTCAAACAACTTTTATACGTAAATTTACGATAAAATAAGAGTACATGTTTCTTAAAAGCAATGAAAATGAAGCAAAAATCAAACTATGAGTATTCAAATACTTAAAACAGTATACAACAATTTTATACACAATTGCAGTAGGAAAAAGTCTCAGTTTGGAGTTAGTGATGATAAATATGGATAATGAATCAAAATCCGGGACACAATAAATTGCAGTAAAGCATAATACCATTTATATAGTTTAACTCCTGGGAGGGGCTTGATATTCCTTATATGGCTGGTTCTAGCTTTTTGCGACAGTAGGCAAAGTAAAATATGCAGCGCCCTCCTTCGAAGATAAAAAAAATAAATATTTCAAAATTAGAATTATTAAAGAACAATGTTATAACTACAAAACTGACATAGAGCTGAAATGAATTAAAACAATAATACTAATACACATTTTCGGGAAAAGTAAATATTCTTATTTCTGACTAATAGCCATCTCCGCCTATGGAAACATGAAAACAATACTATGCCTTTTTTTCTAGTTTCTAATAAATAAACGTAGTTTAAAGGCCAAAGATAAGTTCATATTAATATCTTTAACACTAGATTTACCGAAGCAGTCAAAAATAACGGATTTTGCAATTGCAATTTAAATTGCTGGTAACGATAGTGTTAAACTATAACACCATTGTCTATAACACAACAAGTTTCTACATGCAGTTAACTCATCTAGAAATAAGCATTTTTATAAAACATTTAAACTTTAATATTAAATGCCAAGGGAAATAAAAATCACGGATGAAAACTATATTGTTTGAAAAATAATGTAAGTGAAAATTGTATAAAAAAGTGCAAGAAAGTCATAGGGAGATTTTAATATGCAGAGTACTTATGTGAATGAGATCATAAATTAAGGGATAAAATTTAATAGCTTATTATGATCTTTAAAACAATCGGGGATTTTTGTTTATTTCACTGATCTATTCGCTGCATGATATCCGATTTACTTTCAAGGAAAACGTCCAATTCTTATTCACTGGCGTCTTTAGAATAGGTTTGTTGGTTGGTTGGTTGGTTGGTTGGTTGGTTGGGGTTTATTGGCACAAGATCCAAGTTAGGATAGGATGCGCCAACCAATAGAGCACATATTACAGCGTAGTTATACAAATTAAGGTAAAAGAAAAAAATAGTCAAAATTTAAGAGAAAAAATACAAGAAATAAGAGATTTGAAAAAAAAATTTCAATTTTACAACTCCTCTTCAACCTCCACTCAAAATACAGTTTCTTTTAAGTCAAAGAGTTTTATTCGTAATTTTAGTCAAAGAGTTTTAAATTAATTTAACAATTAACACTAAATCACAAATTTGTGATGAAAATCACACTCGGATTATTTAATTTGTGATTAAGTGAATGTTTCAGTCTATTTAGTATGAATGTTATGTGTTTCCTTTGTGTTTTCTTTGTAAATTCAATTAGATTTTAAATATTCAATTTTTGTAAAATTTTTCCTCAAAATGTTGTTTTTGTTTATGTATCAATTTGTTGAGTTACGATCCCCTCGCCAGATTTCAAACGCCACGCACGCAAGCTGCAAGCACGCCAAATGTGGTTGAAGCACCAACAAGATCCATGATTAGAAACAGGAGAGTGGGCTAAGAAGAGGAGTTGAAAAACAAGATGAAGATTCACATTGTATGCGGGACACGTATTACTACGTTTTCTGACGATTGATACTTAAACGCGGGTCTCGTACTAGTACGGGTGAGTGTAACAACATGGTTTGTTTGTGGGTACAAAAATGACAGTATATACAGGAAAACGAAGCCGAATGTTCTTGTCTACTACATAGATTCTGGAAAAGTTTAGACAAATAAAAACTAGTTTTTACAGTTGATGCGGAGCCACAGAACGGGAAGGTTGATTAAAAAAATCAATTTAGATTTAAAATTCACTTTTTATTTATCCTTGCGCAAATGATATATATAAGCACATTTATACATTATATATATATTTGTATATATATATGTATATATATGTATATGTATATATATATATACATACATACACACACACACACACACACACATATATATATATATATATATATATATATATATATATATATATATATGTAATCCATTTTAATAACACTATACAAGGAGAAAGTCAACAGCTATAAGTAAAGAAAATGCACTCGGGCTTCATATTTGAGAACTCAGAAGTCTAATTTTAAAACTTTATTTCAGAGCGGCAACAGACATCTATCCTTCTGGGCAATATACAATCAAAAGCCACAGAGTTCACCTGCTCTGACACAAGTACACCCAAGAGCGCTGACAACAAGAATTGTCCCACAACAAAAACAACTTACTAAGCGAATTAAATGCAATATCAGCAAAACGCGAAATCATGTTTGCCACCAGCTTGAAAACTGCTCTATAGACAGAAATTTTTACAGTTTTATGACAGAAAGGAATGTTAAGTGGAAAATAATCCGTTGATTAAACCATTTAGAGGCTGGTAAAGATATTTAAATGAATTAAAATTGGAGAGAGGAGGCTTTTGAAGAAATATTAAACTTAAATAATTTTGATATATTATATATATATATATATATATATATATATATATATATATATGTGTGTGTGTGTGTGTGTGTGTATATATATATATATATATATATATGTTTATTTGTCTATTTATATAATTGTTTATATATTTCAATTTAAAATACGAAAAGTTGGTTAAAAAATTAAATAATTTTCGATCTACTGAGATTTAACTGAATAACTAAATTTACGCTCAAATCGCCCGATTCCGGTGCAATTCCACTACGAAATGTACCCGCACACAATGTGTTAAAACAAATTTTATTTTTATTAAATGATGTTTAAAACTTTAATACGAGTGATAAATTCAAATGGATGGAAATATGTTAATATATTGTTAAATATGTTAATACGAATGGAAATTTTGGAATAGATGAAGCATTTTAGAACATCAAACGCAGCAATCGTTTGGGCAGAGGTTTGTAGTTAGTATAAAATTTAGTTGTTATGATAAACAATAAAAAAGATTAGTAAAAGAAAGCAATTAACCCTTAATATGGCTAAATCTACTGTACTGGACATGTATATTTATAAGTACTATATAACATAATTGTCAGTGTTCGCCACAGCGGACATTAATTATCTCAAAAATGGAAAATGATATATTTTTTTTTGTTTATTTTACAGAGATCCTAATGCCTATACAGACATGGGAAAATAACATAAATTAAAATGAAAAAATATTTGAAAAAACATCTTGTCAATTTAAGGGTTAAAACAGTGAAAATACACATTTTTCTGTATAAAATATCTGTAGCTATTCTTTTCACAACACAATCCACCGATTGTGTTATAATCTAGTAAGAAATCTAATTGCAAAAAATGTTTGATCTTTTCATATAACTGAATAAAATGTAAGTCCAAAAATTTATATAGGAGGATGAACATTATTCCGTATACGTAAATGTTTCATATAATTGAATATTTTTTAATAATTCATTACATTAGCCTTATGTGAGTTTTGTCGAGGACCGAATTTCGTTTTGCATAACTGAATGTTTGATGTAAGTTTTCACTGTATTTATAGGGGGAAATTGAATATGTTAAGCATTATTATCATTTAATTCTTGTAACTGTTCCTGCAAATGTTTACGATGACAAGTATGTGTTATTATAAGACCTAAAAGATTTCATTAATAAAAAGACTATAGAAAGCGCACATAACAATTTAAGCAACGTTCCTTTTGAAGCAATCAGTAATTAATAACTTATTAAAATTATTAATATTTTACCTTGAAATCTAAAGACCCACATATGTTGCTAACAGCAATTTTTAATCAGATAGGTCATAAGCCAAATAAATTAATTTTTAAAATCCATTGTATTCCTTAAAATATTATATTTCAAAGATTTTCTGTGGAGGAAGATGATGATAAAAGAATTCAGCTTCACAGAATACATTTGGTACAGAACTTCCTGGGCCTATCCCTCTAGTTCTGTGATACGTACGATTTATGCAAAACAACTATTGGAATTGAATTGGCTATGATTGGATTAGGGGAAATAAAACTAGGCAATGGATGCTTGAGTTTGGGCAGAATACAATAATTCATATAAAACAATACATTTTAAGTACTTTTATTTTTTTCCTCTGGAGTAAGAAAAAATAGTGGTACACTTTAAGTAGCTTTAAAAAATATTCAAATATATATTTTGTACCATTGGGAAATCAAACTTTATGTATACAAAATATCAAGAAATCTGAGTAAGTTAGCCTTAGTGAGTTGTCTCCTAACATTTTACACATCTGTTATTATTAAATTTTTTTTGCTATTTTTTAACGATACAAAACAGTTGGTTTAGGAAAAAATCTGTAGGAGAAAAATCATTTTGCAACTTTTTTTAACTGAGCATTAAGTTATATTTATTACTATTGTAAGAAAAAGAGAGATATGTAAGAAATATTAAATCCTATTACCATCTATATATTATTTTCATTTGAATCCAATGATATGGTGTATAAAAATTTGCTGATTCATTGTCGATCGATTTATATATTATTTCATAGGATTAAGAGAGTATTGTGAGATCCGTTTCTGGCATATTTGTTAAACATTTCTCTTTTTTTTTTCTTTTGTTGTAGCAGAACTAACAGTCTTATCACGTAGCATTTTTTCGTCCTATTTTAATAAATAGTTAACACATTTATATCATTCTGATATATGGGAGCTTTCTTTTTAAAAAAATCCTGTTACCCGTACCGTAATGAGGACTTTTAATCCATCTCTTTTGTACTTCCCCTCGATCACGAAAGCATTATGAAGATTTATTCAATTGTGAGTCATTGATTCAAATAAAATATGTATTTAAATGAATTTTAATTTTAGCTTCTTTTACAAAGTAAAGGAAGTACTGTAATCGAGTTAAATTTCGGTGTTCAAACTTCAAAACAAGTACTCATTTTGACCACGTCTGAATGAATTCAGTTAAGTTCCAGTGTTAGGGCTGTACGTATGAAATTTTGTATTTAGAATTGACGTAACATTTAGTAATGCATCTCCTTTGGTAATAGCAATCCACGTTCTATATAATAAATAATCTTTGCAATAAACGTTAACCCTAGTGCTCTGCAAAAATGTTGAAAAAACTAAAGATTTTGACGTTTTCAAATGCAACTGTAACAATATTTTTAACAGTCGAAACAATGTTTTTAATGTCTATTTTTAGAAAATAAAAATAACAGTTTATTATTATTTGCAGAGGATAATTTTTAATTTTTACCATTTATAACTCCCTGGTGTGGAATAAATAAAGTATTGTTATTGGGAAAAATCTCGGTTCGGAAAGAAATTCCTATATAACGAAAAATCCCATAAAGAATATTTACGCTGCGGATCACCAATAGACAACAAAGCTTAAGCTCTGCTCATATAAATCGGTTCCTGATAGAATGACATAACTTTTAATTTCGAAGGGAATGTATGAAGGATAATTCTGGTAACGCCTCATAAAAAATAATAGAATTTGTATAATTTAATGGGCGTACAAGTTAGTCCTAGTGACCATTTAAGATTTTTCTTTACTACTCTTTCCAACTCCACCGACTGCTTTATATTTAGGAAGAAGAAAATTCATTATACTTTTACTTTTTGGAAATCTTTAGAATCACGAGTAAAAATCTTTTCAAGATCTATAAAATAAGGATAGAAAAGAGAAAAGAGTTTTGATTTACAACCAGATCTAAGCAGAAAATTATAAGGGTGAGCAAGGATTCTCCACAAAGCCATCTTTGGAAATTTCTTCCTCAGTGAAACACCTCAGATAGAAAAACTGCAGATAGCGGAAATATTTTAGAATTACAAGATACACACTGGAAAAAGCTGGCTTTTGGTTGAACCTGTAGGGCACTGATTTTCAACATTGGAGTCGGAGCTTTAATATCCTGTTACTAGAATGGTTGGTTTGATTTGGAACGCTCCGATCTGCATTTTGGAACACGAGGGATAATGAGATAGAGACCTACTGCTTAAAGCCAATTCTGAATGGCTACGAACAACCATGCCACAGTGGAATTCGAACCGACGAACTCTGGTACCGCAGATCCGCGTCCTAACCTTTCGGCCATCGTTTGTCTACAAGAATCGGTTCGACGTATAGCATTAACAGCCAATGTTCTTTCCTGTAGAAAAAAAAAATACTGTAATACTCTAAATTTAACCTAGACATTTGTATTTAAAATAGACTAATCAATTGTTTACTTATCGATCTCTTTAGCTTAAAATCCATGTAGATTTATCTATATACCAGGTGGAAAAGTTAACATTTTATGTTATCTATAATACTATGTATATCTATTGTCAACAATAATTTTGATACATACCAGAGATAAAAAATTATCTATGTTCCTATTTGTCAATTTTTTATTATTAATAAAAATTTTAAAATATATGTTTCGATTTCACCATTTTGAGTTCTTCACTTGGTTATTCCTGACTGGGTTTTGAACCTTTTAAAAAGTAAATCCACAAACTCTGATGAATCCATACTGATACAGAATCAGTGCATTATTCACAAATGAGGGCATATTTGTACAAGGATAATACAGATTCTTTTGGCAGTGGAGTCTGCGGGTTCGAATTCTTTTACTAGAGTGGATGTTCGCAGCGATTCGTGAAAAGAATTAAGAGGCAGTGTAATTATATTTTTTGCAGAAAAAAAATAAATATATAAAATGAAAGTAACACTCTAAATTAAACTAAGTCACTAGAATTAAAAAAGAATATTCAGTTACTTATTTGTCGAACTCTAATTAGCATAAGATCCATGTAAAGTACTTTCTACACACCAGGAACAAAAAAATAGCACCTCATGTTATTTTATGTGTGCTGTTAATAAGAATTTTTATTGGTATTAGAGATTATAAAATTATCTATTTTGATATTCATTACATATTTATAATTGAAAAAAAATTAAAAGTATATGTTTTAACTTTACTTTTTTGGGACATAATAAAAATAAAAAAGATGATAAAGATTTTAAAACCTTATTCATTTGGTTATTCATAATTAAGTGTTGCACCTTTTTGGAAGTGAATCGAAAAGCTCAGACGTATCCATACTGATATAGAAGCTATTTAAAAAATTATTAACAAATGAAGATTTTTTTTTTTAAAGATAATTCAGATTCTAGTTTTATAAACACGAGCCTATTTTACATCATGCTTTTTGTTCACTGTACAGATACTGTTTTACAATCCAACTACAGTGGAATCCGCTTAATGTGATCGTGGTTAATGTTATCAATCGCTTATTGTTATTGAAATCACTTGGTCCCGATTTTCTCTATTCATTAATATGTTAAAATAAAACCATGTATAGTGTAATATGTAAGGGAAAATTCATTTATAAAATTTACATTTAATTTTACACAGTAAATAAATAATTATTGATATTTTTCAAGATGACAAATCCTATAGAAAAGAGTTATTTAAAAATGTGTGAATGATCGAAAAAATTTTAATATTTCAGACAGATTTATCATTCTTTTCTTCTCTGTACCTAAATTGTAATAGTCTACAAAATTATCAACTTAACATATTAAAATGGATATGGTATGTTATTCTTAATGTATATATATATATTGAATCCTCAAAACGTCTATAAGTCTGTCAAACACTTAATCAAAAAGTAAAACCATGTGTAGTGTAATATGCAAAGGAAAATTAATTTAGAAAATTACTTTTAATTTTACACAGCAAATAAATTATTATCGATATTTTTCATGATGCCAAATCCTATAAAAAAGTGTTATTTAAAAAAGTGGGAATATTCGAAAATATTTTAATATTTCAGACAGTTTTATCATTTTTTTTCTTCTCTCTATCCAAATTGTAAGAGTCTACAAAATTATCAACGTAACATATTAAAATGGATATGGTATGTTATTCCTAATATATATATACACACATATTCACTATATATACATATATATATACATATATATATATATATATATATAATATATATATATATATATATATATATATATATATATATATATATATATATATATATATATATATATATATATATATATATATATATTGTTAATAATCAAAATGTCTGTAGATCTGTCAACCACATAATAAAAAAATAAAACCATTTATGGTGTAATATGTAAAAAGGGAAAATTCCTTTTAATTTTACACAACAATTATTATTGATGTTTTTCAAGATGATAGATGAGTATAGAAAGTGTTATTTAAAAAAGAGTGAATATTCGAAAATATTTTACTATTTCAGACAGATTTATCATTTTTTTCTTCTCTGTATCTAAATTGTAATAGTCCACAAAATTATCAACGTAACATATTAAAATGGATATGGTATGGTATTCGTAATGTATGTATATATATATATATATATATATATATATATATATATATATATATATATATATATATATATATATATGTGTGTGTGTGTGTGTGTGTGTGTGTGTGTGTGTGAGAGCAAGAATTATTACATAACAGAATAATTCTTGCTTAAAGTAAACAGTTGTATAACAGTATATTATTTAATTAGTGAAATACTCTAGCATAATATAAAATTATTTCCAAAAGAAAATTGGTTCTTTTATATTCATGATATTTTTTATGGTTTTAAATCTGTTAGAAAACTGTTACTTAAAAAATTGCTTGGATATTCAAAAATACTTTTATGATTAGGAAAATTTTAATAATTTTTTGTGATTGCTATCTAATTTATAATAATCCTCAAAATCATCCACATAACCTAAATTGAATTAAAATAATATGGAAATTAATATGGTGTTAGTTAGTCTCATTATATTCTATATGTGAATATATATATATATATATATATATATATATATATATATATATATATATATATATATATATATATATATATATATAGATAGATAGATAGATAGATAGATAGATAGATAGATAGATAGATATATATAATATAATAAATAGATAATATATATATATATATATATATATATATATATATATATATATATATATAGAGAGAGAGAGAGAGAGAGAGAGAGAGAGAGAGATACTCACACACACATACACACACACACACACACATATATATATATATATATATATATTTATATATATATATATATATATATATGTATATATATGTATATATATATAGATAGATATATATAGATAGATAGATAGATAGATAGATAGATAGATAGATTGATATATTGATTGGTATATAGATATAGATACATAATATGCAGAAACGGCATAATTCTTCTTTAATGTCAACAGTTACTTGGCAATGTTTTATTTAATTAGTAAAATACGCTAACATAATATTATTATTTTAAAAAAGAAAATTAGTTCTTTTATATCCATATAAAAAGGGGCCGTTTTTGAACAGAGATTCAGAACAATTCTCGACCCAAATTTCCATTCACTTAAATCTTCTTCGCCATTCTACCAACTCCAGCTGAAAAGAGAGAAAAAAAAACGAAAAGAAAAGAAAAAAGATAAAAGTATATTCCATTCAAAAAATCTACCTCCTCCGTCCCGACATTATGCATTTTGCTGATCCTCCCCCAATTCTTACTTTCCAGATCGATGAATTCGGGAAAACGGGAACGGCAAGAACAAAAACAGGATTGGAAGGGGGGGGAGAGAAAAAATCTCTAAACGAAACACAAGGTAAGGGAGGAAGAAAAAAAATAAAAGAAAAAAAACAATTCCCGGGCCAATGACAACGTTGTGCTCCCCCCTCCGTATCTACCCCTCAGCTAGAGTGCTAGGGCGTCAGCTGGCAAGAGACATTTTTCTTAAGAAATGGCAACGACTTGGCGTCCATAATTACGGAGCACACAGGAAAAATACATACACCCTGCTTGAAATGAAGGCAGCATGGAGTTAAGGGGAAATAGTTTTAAGTGGTTTAGAATACTTGTTGAATGCAGTAAAAGCCTTGAGACCATTTTCAGACTGATTCCAACTGCTTATTAGCTTGTATTCATTTGAGTAAACTATCAGAAAGTATAAAATGAATCTTACTTCCTGATCTTAAACACTTTTTAATCATTAACAACGTCTATTTCACTAGTGATTAAGACTTGATGGGACTTTTGTGTTCTATCGTAGCTTAATATAACAAGAAAATTTGAAATGGTTAAAAGAAGAACCAAATGTATGCATCCATTGATTAATTAATCGATAAATTTACGTACATTGAAACTATATCTACAACAGTTAAGGAAATAGTTTTATGTGGTTTAGAATACTTGTTGAATGCTGTAAAAGCCTTAAGACCATTTTCAGACTTCTTCCAACTGCTTATTAGCTTGTAGTCATTTAAATAAACCCTCAAAAAGTATAAACTGAATCTTACTTCCTGATCTTAAAAACTTTTTAGGCGTTAACGTCTATTTCACTACTCATTAAGACTTGATGGGGCTTTTGTGTTTTGTCATACCTTAATATAACATGAAAATTTGAAATGGTTAAAAGAAGAATCAATTGTATGAATCGATTTATAAATTAATCGATTAATTTATTATGTATCGAAACTATATCTACTACAGTTAAGGGAAATAGTTTTATGTGGTTTAGAATACTTGTTGAATGCAGTAAAAGCCTTAAGACCATTTTCAGACTGATTCCAACTGCTTATTAGCTTGTATTCATTTGAATAAACTATCAGAAAGTATAAACTGAATCTTACTTCCTGATCTTAAAAACTTTTTAGGCATTAACGTCTATTTCACTAGTGATTAAGACTTGATGGGACTTTTGTGTTCTATCGTAGCTTAATATAACATGAAAATTTGAAATGGTTAAAAGAATCAAATGCATGCATCGATTGATTAATTAATCGATTAATTTACAATTATCGAAACTATATCTACTACAGTTAAGGGAAATAGTTTTATGTGGTTTAGAATACTTGTTGAATGCAGCAATAGACGTAAGACCATTTTCAGACTGCTTCCAAATGCTTATTAATTTGTTTTAATTTAAGTTAACAGTAAAAAATAAATAAGGGATCTTACTTTCTGATTTTAAACACTTTTTATGCATTAACAATGAATATTTGATTACTGATTAAGTCTTAATGAGACTTTTGTGTTTGCAGCTGCTTTTTTGTGCTGCCGTAGGTTAACTTAACTTGAAAATCTAAAAGGGATAAAAAAAGAATCAGATACATGCATTGATTCATCAGTTAGTCAATTAATTGACAATATATCATTATTATATCTACTGCATTTTGGTGAAATAGTTTTATGTGGTTTAGAATACTTGTTGAATGCAGTAAAAGTCCTGAGAACATTTTCAAACAATTTCCAACTGTATATTCCATTTGTTTAAGCTTGTTTTCATCTAATAAAATTATCAGAAAGTAGTCTTACTTCTTGATCTTAAAAACTTCTTTATGCATTGACAACGATTATTTGAGTAGTTATTGAGTCTTAGTGGAACTTTGCATGGGTATTTGCAGCTGCGTAATTAAAGTTCTATTGTAGTTTAACGGAACTCAAAAATTTGAAATGGATAAAAGTAGTATACTGATGTACAGATTGATGAGTTAATCGATAATTTACGATATACCAAAATTATATCTACTACAGTTAAGGGAAATAGTTTTATGTGGTTTAAAATACTTGTTGAATGCATTAAAAGGCTTAAGAAAAAGTTTTAAGGATAACTTTCAGCTTTTAATTAATTTCTTTTCTTTTACGTAAGTTAATGCGTTATTAAGCCTTAGTGGAACTTTGCATCGGTATTTGCAGCTGCTTTTGAGTTCTATCGTAGGTTAACTGAACTCAAAAATTTGAAATGGTTAAAAGTAGAATCCAATACAAGTACTGATCAATGAATTAATCGATTAATTTACGATATACCAAAACTATATCTACTTCAGTTAACTTAAATAGTTTCATGTGGTTTAGAATATTTGTTAAATGCATTAAAATGCCTTAAATTTTTTTTTTTAAGATAACTTTCAGCTGTTAATTAATTTCTTTCCTTTTACTTAAATTATTGCATTATTAAGTCTTAGTGGAACTGTGTATGGGTATTTGCAGCTGCTTTTGAGTTCTACCGTAGGTTAACGGAACTCAAAATTTTAAAATGGTTAAAAGTAGAATCCAATACTGATGTACTGATTGGTGAGTTAATCGATAATTTACGATATACCAAAACTATATCTACTACAGTTAAGGGAAATAGTTTTATGTGGTTTAGAATACTTGTTGAATGCATTAAAAGGCCTTAAGAAAATTTTTTAAAGATAACTTTCAGCTGCTAATTTCTTTCTTTTCTTTTACGTAAATTACCATAAAGCAGATAATTTTATTTCATGATTTTAAAAACTTTTATATTGCCATTTGAATAATGCTACCATTAACTCTGATATTTGAATAGCAATAACATCTATAGAATTTAGTAGTACTGTGTTTGGAAGGATTTTTGCGATCCGTCGTGGATTAACTTAAAATGAAAATTTGAGCTGTTTAAAAGTAAAATAAAATAATGATTTAAAGGTTATTCAATTGATCAAAATACCAAACTATATCTATTTGTAAACAAAATTATTCTTACTCTATAATTATAGATTTAATTTTTTTTCTACTTTCCGTTTTAAAAGACTGAGTTCCAAAACAAACGTATGGAAGAAAAAGCAAATGAAGGACTAGTTTTTAATGAAAATTGCAGGAAGAGATTCAGTAAAGTGCTATTATCATTACCATAAATCCATTTCACGTTGACAAGAGTTCTTAATCACCGCTCAAGAATTTTCATGGGGCATTAATTTTGGGGAATCTTTTCCTTTAAGAGCATTCAACTTTTAGGTACTATATGAGTATAATTAGAATATCCGAAGATTTTCTTGGATAATTCGTTATTCGTAGATACAAGACAAACTATAAAATGTTGCTATTTTCCAGAAGATATAGAGACGCCTTCAAAGTAGATTTTCATTCTTCCTTTCAAGTGATTTTTTACATACAAATTTAATTCTTTATTGATAAATATTTTGCCAGAGAAAATCATAAAATTTAAATTATATTATCTAAACTTGGAAGCAATTAAACTCTTCAATATATTGCAAATCAAAGTAAAAAATAAGTAAAAAAAGTGCTAGCTTTCGGAACCAGAGTTCGTGGGTTCAAATTCCTCTATGGTATAGATGTTTGTATCCGTTAGGAATCGGCTTTAAGCAGTAGGTCCCGATCTTATTATCCCTCGTGTTGCAAAAAATAGACCGTAGAGCTCCAAAACCAAACCAAACCAAAGTAAAAAAAATCAATAAAAAATCAACTATTCAATGGTGTAAAATTTCATTTAATTATTTTTTTCGTGTGCTCAATAAATTTTATATGATACGTACTGGAAATGAGCATTGCAACAAACTGTATCTGTATTGATACATTTAGCTGTAATTTCACTTCCTAGTCCATAACAAATTAACTATGCTAAACAAAGCAAATCAACTGAAATATATCAAATGCATCAGTGCAGGCAAATGCTAAGGTTGAGGTCTTAGATATTACTAAAATATTATTATTATCATTCTGGTGAATAAAAATTCTTATATTCAAAACTCATATCTAGAATATTATTTTTTAACAGATTTCATGGGGAAAATAACTTATGAAAAACAAAGAGTTGGGAAAGATGTATTTGGGATAAACTTATTGACAAAATTCGGATGCTCCGTTAAGAATGTTTTAGTCTGTGATAAATCTTCCTTTTTTTTGACAGCATGTTGGAACGTGGCGGCGTGTTTTATACAAAGTGTATTTGTATTCGTTTTTGTTCAAATAAGCAGTCAGAATTGTTGAACACTGATACATTCTTTAACTTTTATTCACTGAAACTATATAGAATAATAATCTTTTATTATTATTTTTTCAAGGGTTTTAGTACTTTTGATGCAGAATATATTTTAATTTTTAAACTTCTTGACTTGTTTTTATGATTATATTTAATTTTTATGAATATATTTTAAGTGTATTTGTATTTATTTTGTTCAAATAAGCAGTCAGAATTATTGAACACTGATACATTCTTTAACTTTTATGCACTGAAACTATATAGAATAATAATTTTTTTTTCAAGGGTTTTAGCACTTTTGATGCAGAATATATTTAAATTTTTAAACATCTTGATTTATTTTTATGAATATATTTTAAGTGTATTTGTATTCATTTTGTTCAAATAAGCAGTCAGAATTGTTGAACACTGATACATTTTTTAACTTTTATGCACTGAAACTATATAAAATAATAATCTTTTATTTTTTTCATGGGTTTTAGTACTTTTGATGCCAAATATATTTAAATTCTTAAACATCTTGACTTATTTTTATGAATATATTCTAAACTATGGAGTTTTATTCCTCTCTTCCTCTATTCATTGTATTCTTCGTACTGTTAGTTTTATTAGTTTTAAATTTAATAATGAAATATTTGTGAATCAGCATAAAAGTACTTGATTATTTCCTTATACATTTACTATTAAAAATATGCGTTGATATATATATAAAGGAAGATCAAATTAAAACTAAACTAATGAAGATTAAATGTTAAAATTAATAAATTAAATTTATTTTTATTAAAAAAATCTAATTTAAAAATTTTGAGATAATGATATCGACACTCATTCTACCATTATTATTTATTATAACATAATTTATCAATATTTAAGCTAAAATCTATGATAATGTAGCATTTCAGTGACATTTGTGTGCACGAATGTAACTTTATTTTGAATCCCTAAAGTCCAAATATCACAAATGAACTATTTTTCAATATACCAGTTTCAGCTTGAACCTAAGATATATTATTTTAATAGTGCTGGTAGTCTAAGTAGATTGGTATGAGTATTCAGCATATAAGGATATCCTGATATACTAAACAGATAATAATAGATAGAACAGGGCCATAACTAGGTTTTTTAGCACCCGTGGCAAAAAACTGGGCTGCGCCCCTACCACCATATATAGTGAGAAAATATGTAAGCATGACTTTTTCTATCATATATTCAGAATGAACTCACAAAATATTTTTTTAATTCTTAAAATGTTCCTAGTACATTAATTTTTACTTTTTCTTCCATTTTTACCTTATTAATACTTAAAAATAATTTTAAACTCTCTGTAGGTATTATTTTGCTAAAAAACTGAATAGTTTTTTTGAGGGGAATATTTTTTATTTGAACGTTGAATTTTTATTTAATTTCTAAATTTAAATTTAATTTTAATAAATTTAGAATTTAAAACTTATACCCGGATTTGTATTAAAGCATGTTAGGAGTGTTTGTTAAACATTTTGTATGAATATATAAGTTTAGTCTCTAGAAGCATTTTAAAAAATAAGAAAATTCATTAAAAAAATCATTCATAAACACATTGGATTTTATAATTAAAAAAACTATTTTTGAACTTTTCCTTATTTCTACTCGGGGCGAATAGTTTTCTTTCAGACCACATTTTCTTCATGGTGCTGCGCCCTTAAGACTGATGCGCTCGTGGAAGATGCCACCTATGCCATTCCCTAGTTACGGCCCTGAGATAGAAATGGTTATGACGATTGTAATAATAATGATTAATAATAATAGTTATTATAATAATAATGGTTATTAAGATTAAAAATAGCAGATTTTCAAGTATTTGAAACGCCATGAAAGTTGCTCATAGTTACCATTTATTTTGTTTAAATTAAGGATAAAATTGAAGCTATTAAATATTTTACGTATCGAAAAATTTCATAAAAACGAAAGCAATAGTTTAAGAGAAAACGTGAGTAGAACTCCCTTTTTTAGGAGTATCCCTATAGTTTTTTCCGCCGTAGGCAATGCCTCCCCAGAAATTAAAAAAAAAAACAAAAAACATTGGAATATTTCATTGAAGTTATAAAACAGAAATATATGTTACTAATTCATTTAAATAACCGTGTTCAACTGGATCTGCTATACATTTCAAAATACAGAATGCTGACAAGAGTGCTGATTTCTATTGTTGTTGTTGTTGTCTTATACCACTTGGTCAAACCAGGCACGATTGATCCAAAGGAGACTTTGTATTAAGGAAAAGGGGTGCGCCTTTAGTTTTGACGAGCACCTTTTGGTGGAAAGTACGATTTATTCTCAAGTGGGTCCTCCTAATTTTGAAGCAGGGACCAAGCAGAAGACGCATAGACTTGGCCTGACAGCCCCAGAGGTATTGATTGAGAACTTGGAGGACATTGTGACCACTAACATATTTTACTTGCCCCAGTCACCTTTAACGAATACAGCAATTCTTATGCCAGCCGAATCCGCAACCTCTCAATTACGTGATCTTGCTGACTCAGCTACCGTGGCTTGATTTCTGTTGTAATTTCATTTTGCTAGATCTCTAGATTTAAATAAATGAAATATATTTTTTTTAGTTGTGTTTTATTTAATCTAGCTAAGATAGTTTTACCGATCCTAAATTTTTACGCAGTAAGCCAAACATGGAGAACCTATGGTATTCGTGCCACTAGGTGGCATATAAACGATAGCTATTACATTATTTTTATCTTTATCTACTTACATTCATAAAAAGCAGTATTAAATTATCTTCAAAACTATCAGACATGAAAGGTGGATTCAAAAATGAGTATGAGCATGAGCACCAATATGAGTAGGACAGAAGGTCTAGTGCTCCCCTCCACCAAGTGTCCTTTCATGGGAACATTTTTTAAACCTTAATACCAATAAAAATTATTATTAACAGTAAACATAAAATAACATGGCATGCTATTTTTCTGTTTCTGGCTTGTAGGAAACATTCTACATAGATCTTATGCTAAATAGAGTTCGATTAATAAACAAATGCATATTCTTTTTTAATTCAAGTGTCTTAGTTTAATTTAGAGTGTTACTTTCATTTTATTTATTTATTTATTTTGGTACAAAAAATATAATTACACTGCCTCTTAATGCTTTTCACCAAATCGCTGTCAACATCCAATCTAGTAAAAGGATTCGAACCCAAAGATTCCACTGCCAAAAGAATCTGTGTTATCCTTGTTCAAACATACCCTCATTTGTGAATAATGCACTGGTTCTGTATCAGTATGGATTCATCCGAGTTTCTGTATTTAATTCTAAAAAGATGCAAAACCCAGTCAGGAATATCCAAGGAAAGAATGTTGTAACGTCTATCTCATCTTACTTTAAATATATCTTAAAAAGGTGAAATCAAAACATATATTTTTAAATTTTTATCAATAATAAAAAATTGGCTAATATCAACATAGATAATATTTTATCTCTGGTATCTATCAAAAGTATTGTTGACAATAGACATATATAATATTATAGATATCATAAAATGATATTTTTACCACCTCATATATAGATAATTCTACGTGGATCTTATGCTAAAGAGAGATCGATAACTAAACAATTTATTAATCTTTTTTAAATACAAATATCTAGGTTGAATTTAAAGTTCTACAGTCATTTTTTTGGCTACAGGAAAGAGCAATCACACTCGCTGTTAATGTTATATGTTGAATCGATTTTTGTAACCGAACGATAGCCGAAAGTTTAGGACGCTGATATATGGTACCAGAGTTCATGGGTTCGTACCACCATTTCACCATGACGATTATTTGGGGAACTGCATGAGTGGTATGAATTATAAAGAGAAAACCCAAGCTAAATTGTAAATTATAGAATTGTTTGGGATTTGGCTTCTTATTTTAACACATTGTATGCGGGACACGTACTAGTACGTTTTCTGACGACTGATACTTGAGCGCGGGTCACGTACTAGTACGGGTTAGTGTAACAACATGGTTTGTTTGTGGATACAAAAATAACGGTATATACAGGAAAACGAAGCCAAATGGTCTTGTCTACTACATACATTCTGGAACAATTTGGACAAATAAAAACTAGTTTTTACATCAGTCGATGCGGAACCACAGAACGGGAAGGTTGATTAAAAAATCAATTTAGATTCAAAATTAACTTTTTATTTATCCTTGCGAAACTGATATTATATATATATATATATATATATATATATATATATATATATATATATTTGTATTTATATATATTTGCTTATTTGTCTATTTATATATTTCAAAATAAAATACCTAAAGTTGGTTGAAATATTAAATAATTTTCGATCTATGGAGATTTAACTGAATAACTAAATTTACGCTCAAAACGCCTGCTCCTGGTACAATTCCGCAGCGAAATGTACCCTCACACAATGTCTTAATAAGAAGATAGTATGCAACAAAACGGATGTTTTGAGATGTGGGAGAAGGTTTTTGGAGAATGAGAGCATATTGTCTCCTTTATTGATTCAGACAATTTGATTTTCTAAACATAACAGTCTTTCAGACTGTTATGTTAACAACATGATAATCTGCTATACCATACAAAAATTGAATTTTTAAATAAATGTCACCTAAAACTTATTAGAGCAGTTGTTCTTCCATTCTGACACGAGAACAAAGAATAATTTTCAAAAACTAAATATTTTTATGTAAATTAAAAGATTTCAAAGATGTTTTTGAAAAGAAATATAATGAGTGGTTCTTTGGACACATGAAAATAATAAACCATAATTTAGCTACCACACTAATCGAAAAAGGTATGCATCCCTATCGTGGGCAGTTTTTTCTACTGTCAAGGGTCTGCCCTGCCTTTTTCAACCCGGAAAATGTTTGTAACATATTATCCTAGCCGAATTTTTCATATACATACTTTCTAAATTACATTAAATTAAGCCGAATTGTTTATATACACGCTTTCTAAGTTACATTAAATTAAGTCGAATTATTTATATACATGCTTTCTGAAATACATTAAATTAAGCCGAATTTTTTTATATACATGCTTTCTAAATTACATTAAATTAAGCCGAATTATTTATATACATGCTTTCTAAATTACATTAAATTAAGCTGAATTTTTTATATACATGCTTTCTGAAATACATTAAATTAAGCCAAATTTTAATATACATGCTTTCTAAATAAAATTAAATTAAGCCCAATTTTTATATACATGTTTTCTAAATTACATTATATTAAGCCGAATTTTTTATATACATACTTTCTAAATTACATTAAATTAAGCCCAATTTTTATATACATGTTTTCTAAATTATATTAAATTAAGCCAATTTTTTATATGCATACTTTCTAAATTACATTAAATTAAGCCGAATTTCTTATGTATATGCTTTCTAAATTATACTAAAACTATTACATATAAAGGCCTTGTCACACGTACACTGGAATGCATTGAAAAAGAAAAGGATTTAGTTAATGATTTCTTTACCCGAATACGATATACAGAAATGTAATAGCAAAAAAATTAAAAAAAAAAATCAAAATTTTTCAAAGAAGCTATAAAACAGGAATATACGATCCTGATTCATTTAAATAAAATCGATCTGCTATTCATCTCAAAATATAGAAATGTTGAAACGTTCACCAATTTATATTGTATTTGATTTTACTTCTCATTTAATTATAAACATAAATAAACGAAATATATTTTTTAAAGTTGTTCACCCAATTTTTTTTGGTTTGGATTGATGCGTGATCAGAAGTTAAATCTGTTGAAAATTTTTTTCACTATCATACGAAAAGTCTGTTTATTTTTCATCGAGAAAAGGGTCTACAGGTTGACATGTGATAATGCCTTAAAACCAATACTCCTTATATATCCCTATTCTCCCAGAAGAAAAGAACATTTAAATCCCATTTAATGTTTCTTAGTTATATAATAATTAATAATCTGAAAAAAAATCAATCATTTCAGTCAATTACATTTACTTTTGAATAAAAGGAATCGGGAACTGAATCTGTTGATTTTTCAACGTGTACAGCGTGCATGTGATAAGGCCTTAAGACCAATGCTTCTTATATATCCCTATTCTCCCAGAAGGAAAAAACATTTAAATCCCATTTAATGCTTCTTAGTTATATAATAATTAATACATCTGAAAAACAATCAATCATTTCAGTCAATTACATTCACTTTTTGAATAATCCGTCATGATAGAAATCTTTATAGCAAGCGGCTAATACAGTTATCACACAATATACCACCTCTTTTCAAAAACTAGCATTTGAATTTTGGTCGTTAACACTATCTCTCCCGGTGAAAGGCTTTGCATATGCATTACAAAGATGAATACAGTGTGATGCTAAAACTGTTATACGTTGAAAACAACCTAAATTACCGCTTTTCGTAAGAGAAGCCTTTGAAGCTGTTAACAAAAGCCCTCGGGAAACATTATAAAAGTACGTTAAATTATCATTACGATAATGACTATTCTTTAATTCCTTTTTAGCAACTATAGGAAAAAGACGTTCAGCCTTTAGCATGTGGTCTTATCTCATTTTCTTTTAAAGTAAGGTGTAATTAAATTTTTTTTTTCTTTCACTCCATGAAATATTTATTCACCCATTTTGGAAATATTTGGATTTCTTAGCATTATTATATGAGAACAAAAAAAATCCTTCTATAAAAAAACCCCCACCTTCTTATATCTCCATTTTTTTTAACTCTAAGAATTATTTGCATGCAATAAAAAGGTTTTTACTGAAGAATATGGGAAACTCTGGAACAAAAAGAATATAGCATAAATAGAGTAAAAAAGTTAAAAGAATTCTATCATTGGGGCCGGACGATGACCGAATGGTAGAGCAGTACCACTGTTAAGGGTTCGAATCCTTCAACTGGCATAGGTGTTCTTATCCGTTCGGAATCGTCTTTAACCATTGGCTTCTGCTCTCATTAGACATCGTCTTGCAAAACAGTAGACCGTAGCTCTCCAAACCTAACCAAAACAAATCTGTCATTAGGACGAATAAAATTTTAAAAAATCCATTAATTTTTTCTTTTAGATTGCCTTAAACTGATTTTTATTTCCTTGTTGGAAGGAATAGTATTCCTTTTTAAGCTTAAATATACATTTTGACCATGCCTAAACCATTTCATTTAGACTAATTTCATTTAGTTTATATGTATATTCGTAAATATATATATGTAATCCTTAAATTACAAAACTGCTGGACTAGGAGAAAGCTAAACAGCTGGCAGTAATAAAAATGCAGTCGGGCGACATTGAAGAGAACAGCAAGTCTAATTAAAATTTTATTTCAGAGCTGCTAAAACGGACATCTTTACTACTCAAAGACAGACAAAGGTTATAGCCTCTAGTTATGCATCTATATATATACATACATACATATATAACTATCTATATCTATCTATCTATCTCTAAATATATATGTATATACATATATGTAAATATAAATAACATAAAATAAATAATATAAATAACAAGTATATATATATATATATATATATATATATATATATATATATATATATATATATATATATATATATATATATATATACATATATATATATACATATATACGTATATATATTTATATGTATGTACGTACATATATGAATATATATGCATATATATATATGTATGTTTGTAAATATATGTATATATATATATATATATATGTGTGTGTGTGTGTGTGTGTGTGTGTGTGTATGTATGTAAAATTTTCTGCAAATGCCAGAAAATTGGAATCTAAGGCATTATCTAAATTCTTGTCTCCCAAATATATACAGATATTCCATGGAAATGGAAACTTCAGAAGAAGAGTTTATATTAATTTATTATATTTTATTTATTGTAATTTTACATTGATTTGGTTTTATGTATATTCTATTTTTTACATAAATTGTGTTATCGCACGTAATGAGATAATTACAGAAAATAAAATTAAGATTTGCAAGAATTCCATTCAAATTTAATTGACCACTATATGATCACATTTTTGAAGAGAAATTTTTTTAGTGATTCTGCATACCTACATGGATATTGACAATTTTATATAAGTGCTAATAAAACAGGTTTGGTTTGGTTTGGAGTGCTACGGTCCACTTTTTGCAACACGAGGGCTAATGAGGCCGAGACCTACAGCTTAACGCCGATTCCGAACGGCTACGAACATCCATGCTACAGTGGGATTCGAACCCACGAACTCCGGTACCGAAGGCCAGCACCCTAACTAATCGGTCATCGATCGGCCTAATGAAGCAGGTAAAATAACAACTATGTACAAACTTACGTCAGTCCAATGAAATTCAGTTATGTGTATGTGTTAGTTACTCTTTCAGAAGAAAATGACATCTACTGCATATTGATCCTCAAATTCTAAAATAAATTCTCTCAAATTCTTCTGATGTCCACAAGTTCTAAAATACTTAAATGTAAGCTTGTTACACTAAGTTTCAGAGGGATAGTTTTGATAATTTACATAAACTTTCATTAGGTAGGAAAAAATTTTACGCCAGTTGATATTGTAATTATGTTAAAAAGAATTAGCAATCGTTATAAAACAATAAAAAAGATATTTTTTTAATCATTTTTGAACCTATGATACTACTATAAACCCGAAAATAATTTTATTAATACGTTTTTAATTAATAATTTGTAAAATTATTGTTGTTAATTAGTGTAAATGTTAGATTAATCACCATGGAAGGACACTTGAGATATAGCCCAATTAAAACTGCTTATAATAGACGGAAAAGCCCTATTATCCATTGTCTGCAATTGCGTAAGTATAAAGAGGCGAGTCCATTACACCAATTTTAAACACGTAGGCATTCAGACAGTCATGCCCAGATGGAACGTAAAACAACGTTATTCATGTTTAAGCATTTCTATCTGAAAAACAGAGCGAAATTATCTTCAATTTAACTTCTGTACAAGGTAATAGATAAGATCCTGTTGTAATTCGGTAATCCATTATAGTTGGACATACGCTTTGGTGTTACTCCTTTTAATAACTTTATCAAGTTGGTGTCATAAATACCAGAGTCAGAGTTAAATGTCGTGAATACCAATGATTGAATGTTAATCCATTTGTAACTGCAGAACTGACTGGTTATCTGCTTAGCATCTTAATTATGTTAATTATGTTTGTATAAATAAGTATGATTGTTAATTATGCTTATTTTATTCCTTGCTTTGGGTATGTAGGTGGTGATCATATTATGGTAGTTGTTTAGATACCTTGATCTTAATTAGGTTTTCTACAAGCTGTGTGTAGAGACTGAGTAACCACTTGTTCCATGCTATAAGCTCCCAGGGAGGACGATATCATCCCTTCCCTACAGTGGGTATTACGTATGGTATTATGTTTAATACCCTTTAATTATGCATACCCAGAGTAAACACTTGGAGCAAAGTGGCTAGTCAGCAAATAAATGTACTTGGTTAAGACTTATCTTAAATATATAACCTTTTATAAATTTCCAAATACAATTTTCGAGAGAACATTGTAAAATAGAAAATTTAGAACTACTAGTTTTTGGGAAGGGTACAAACCATGCTTTAGTTAATTTTGAAATGAAACATTTTAGTATACTTTTATACATTATTACATTACATAAATTTTATTTATATCATTACCTTAAAATATGCTGCCATTTTCATAGGTTTAGACTAATTAACACTATCTATATAATAACGTGATTTTAAAAAAAATACTTAATAATGCCTTACTTAACAATTTATTTAATTTTTAAACTCCATTAATTTTAAACTCCATGAATTTGAATAAATTAAATTATTTGTTTAAATAGACAAGTAAATTTAGCAGACAAATTGTAGATCATGTCTATTATAGTTGATCATGCCGGTCACATGGTGAATTCGAATTTACACAATTCAAAACAATTCCTGTCATGAATTATAAGAAATAAAGCTATTTGTTTATCTAGATAAGAGAATTTGACAATTTGGTTTTAGACCATGCCTAATGATCTATCATACCTCTTGAATTTCTGCTTGAAACAACGACCAAGTGCCCGAAATCAGTTGAAGGATCAATCTACTGTTAGTTATCTATACTAAAAGATACAAAACAATTCCGAATTATGACAAATCAATTGAATAGTGAAATTGTGTAATCTAAACTTTTTGTTTGTAGAGATAAGTAAGTTTGATGATTGGATATTGGATCATGCCTAAGGTCATTTGCTGAATTCCTGCTGAAGAATTGCTTGAAGTTACTTGAAGGATCAATCTACAATAATGATCTACAATTTAACAAATGAGTTTCAGATCATTCCTTATGGTCTATTAAGTTATGTTTGAAATGATGTCCAATCCCTTGAAGTCAATTAAAGGATCAATCTACTTTTAATATTTATGTAAAAAAGATACAAAACCACTACGAATGAACTAAATCATGAATTTGCATTAAGTTTAAACTTTTTTTATAGCTGTAGGTAAATTTCGCGGATGAATTTTAGATCATCCCTAATGATCTATTACGTCACCTGCTTGAAATGACGATCTATGTGTTGAAGTCACTTGAAGGAACACTCTACTATTAATATCTATTCCGAAAGATAGAAAACAGCTTCAAATCCATTGAAGCATGAATATGTATATAAATTAAACCTTTCGTTTATAGAGATGTGTAAATTTAACAAATAATTTTTAGATCATTCCTTATGGTCTATTAAGTTAAACTACTGAATTCCCTCCTAAAATAATCTCCAATTGCTTGAAGTCAATTAAAGGATTTATCTACTTCTAATATTTATGTAAAACGATACAAAACCGACAAATAAACTACATCATGATTTTGCATAAAGTTTAAACTTTTTTTAATAGAAATATGTAAATTTCGCTAATGAATTTTAGATCATCCCAAATGGTTTATTAAATCACCTGCTGAATTCCTGCTTGAAATGACGAACGATCGCTTGAAGCACTTGAAGGATCAATCTACTATCTATGCCGAAAGATAAAAATAGCTCAGATCATTTGAAGCATGAATCTGTATATAAATTAAACTTTTCGTTTTTAAACATGTGTAAATTTAACAAATAATTTTTAGATCATTCCTTATGGTCTATTAACTTAAACTACTCAATTCCCTCCTGAAATAACGTCCAATAGCTTGATGTCAATTAAAGGATCTACTTCTAATATTTATGTAAAACGATACAAAACTAACGAATGAACTAAATCATAAATTTGTATATAGTTTAAACATTTTTATAGTGTTATGTAAATTTCGAGAATAAATTTTAGATCATGCCTAATGGTCTATTAAGTCATCTGCTGAATTCCTGCTTGAAATGATGAACGATCGCTTGAAGTCACTTCAAGGATCAATCTACTATTAATAATATCTATGTCAAAAGATACAAAATAACTCCAAATCCATTGACTTATGAATCTGTACATAAATTAAACTTTTGTTTTATAGAAATATGAAACTTTCACTATTGAGTTATACATCATGTATAACGGCCTATTAGGGCACCTGCTGAATTCCCAGTTGAAGTCAATTGAAGGATAAATCTGCACTTAGTCATTTATGCTAAAAGATAATTATAATATTTTAGCATAATCATTATTATGCAGTTTCTTAAATACTGTTATACAAATGCTTCCCTGAAAGCAAACGGTTCGACAATACATATCTTTTTTTTAATCGCATATAGACAACTGTTCTTCATTCGCCAAAACATGCATTTCAGGATAAATATGCAGTAGCAATTTTATTTTCTTTTTTCGTCAAAAAGAGCAGGGGGACACACACAATTCTTTTTTTTTTTTTTTTCTCCCGTTCTGATTCGTTTCCGGTGTTCATCAGCATGTCGAGGGGGTAGTCCGAAGAGGGACAGTTTTCCCGGGGCACCGATCCATGAAGGCGCCGCCATGCTTCGAATGATGCCACCGCGGAAATCAGTCGCCCCGATGGGAGCGCGAATTCGTTTCGCCACAGGGCGAGGATCAGCCTCGCTTCGTCAACGCTCGCCGGGTTTTTACTGTGTATATCTGATTGCCAGTTTTTTGCTGATACTGGTCACCAGAGCAAGACTCTTTACAGTCTTATGCCTCAGCTCCCTTAAGATATCCATAACTGGCATCCTACTGTAAACACATCAAGTATTAGATTTTCTGCCCCGATTTAGATCCTTTTAGATATGGACTTATCTATCTATCTATTTATCATATATATTAATGACAGGCTCACTTGCATGATTAAAATTTTGACATAAATGAGTGACGATCTATTTAGACAAAAATGAATGACAAACAATTGTAAAAAAATTGCGAAACAAAATTTTTACCAATATGTCTTTTAATAACAGAGAGTGAGAAATTTTACTGTTCATATCTCATAGCCAGTATATTGCTAATACTGGTCACCAGAGCAAGACTCTTTAAGTCTTATGCCTCAGCTCCCTTAACATATCCATAACTGGCATCCTACTGCAAACACATCAAGTATCAGATTTTTTGCCCCGATTTAGATCCTTTTAGATATGGACTTATCTATCATCTGCATGATTAAAATTTTGGCATAAATGAGTGACGATCTATTTAGACAAAAATGAATAATGAACTAATATAACAAAACTGCGCAACAAAATTTTTCCCATGTGTTTTAAGAAGAAAGAGTGAATAATTTTACTGTGCATATCTGATAGCCAGTTTATTGCTGATACTGGTCACCAGAGCAAGACTCTTTACAGTCTTATGCCTGAGCTCACTTAAGATATCCATGACTAACATCCTACTGAATACACATCAAGTATTAGATTTTCTGCCCCGATTTAAATCCTTTTAGATATGGACTTATCTATCTATTTATCATATATATATTAATGACAGGCTCATCTGCATAATTAAAATTTTGACATAAATGAGTGACGATCTATTCAGACAAAAATAAATGACAAACAATTGTAAAATTTCTTTTACCAATATGTGTTTTAAGAAGAGAGAGTGAGTATTTTCTCTGTGCTTATCTGATAGTCAGCTTATTGCTAACACTAGTCATCAGAAATAGACTCTTTACGTCTTTTGCCTCAGCTCCCTTAAGATATCCATATCTGGCATCCTACTGTAAACACATCAAGTATTAGATTTTCTACCCCGATTTAGATCCTTTTAGATATGGACTTATCTATATATCTATTTATCATATATAATAATGACAGGCTCATCTGCATGATTAAAATTTTGGCATAAATGAGTGACGATCTATTTAGACAAAAATGAATGACAAACAATTGTAATAAAATTGCGAAACAAAATTTTTACCAATATGTCTTTTAATAACAGAGAGTGAGAAATTTTACTGTTCATATCTCATAGCCAGTATATTGCTAATACTGGTCACCAGAGCAAGACTCTTTAAGTCTTATGCCTCAGCTCCCATAAGATATCTATAACTGGCATCCTACTGTAAACATATCAAGTATTAGATTTTCTGCACCGATTTAGATCCTTTTAGATATGGATTTATCTATCTATCAATTTATCATATATATTAATGACAGTCTCACCTGCATAATTAGAATTTTGAGAAATAAGAGTGACCATCTATTCCGACAAAAATGAATGACGAACTATTATAACAAAACTGCTCAACAAAATTTTTCCCATGTGTTTTAAGAAGAAAGAGTAAATAATTTTACCTTGCATATCTGATAGCCAGTTTATTGCTAATACTGGTCAGTAAAGCAAGACTGTTTAAGTTTTATGCCTCAGCTCCCTTAAGATATCCATAACTGGCATCCTACTACAAATACATCAAAAATCAGATTTTCTTCCCCGATTTAAATCCTTTTAGATATGGACTTACCTATCTATCTATTTATTATATATATTAATGATGGGATCCCCTGCATAATTAAAATTTTAATATAAATGAGTGACGATATATTTAAACAAAAAGGAATGACGAACTATTGTAACAAAATTGCGAAGCAAAATTTTCACCAATATGTGTTTTAAGAAGTGAGAGTGAATATTTTTACTGTGCATATCTCATAGCCAGTTTATTGCTAAAACTGGTCACCTGAGCAAGACTCTTTTAGTCTTAAGCCTCAGCTCCGTTAATTTATCCACAACTGGCATCCTACAACAAACACATCAAGTATCAGATTTTCTTCCTCGATTTAAATCCTTTTTGATATGGGCTTATCTATCTATCTTTATCATATATATTAATGATGGGATCCCCTGCATAATTAAAATTTTAATATAAATGAGTGACGATATATTTAAACAAAAAGGAATGACGAACTATTGTAACAAAATTGCGAAGCAAAATTTTCACCAATATGTGTTTTAAGAAGTGAGAGTGAATATTTTTACTGTGCATATCTCATAGCCAGGTTATTGCTAATACTAGTCACCACAACAAGGTTCTTAAAGTCTTAAGCCTCAGCTCCGTTAATTTATCCACAACTGGCATCCTACAACAAACACATCAAGTATCAGATTTTCTTCCTCGATTTAAATCCTTTTTGATATGGGCTTATCTATCTATCTATATATCATATATATTAATGACAGGCTAACCTGCATAATTAAAATTTTGACATAAATGAAATACGATCTATACAGACAAAAATGAATGATGATCTATTATAACAAAATTGCGAAACAAAACTTTTACCAATATATGTTTTAAGAAGAGAGAGTAAATATTTTTACTGTGCATATCTGATAGCCAGGTTATTGCTAATACTAGTCACCACAACAAGGTTCTTAAAGTCTTATGCCTCAGCTCCCTTAAGATATCCATAACTGGCATCTTAATACAAACATATCAAAAATCAGATTTTCTTCCCCGATTTAAATCCTTTTAGATATGGACTTATCTATCTATCTATTTATCATATATATTAATGATGGGCTAACTTGCATAGTTAAAATTTTGATGAAAATGCATTACGAACTACTGTAACAATATCGTGCAAAGAAATACTGGTCTCCAGAACAGTAACATTATGATTTTTACCATCACGTGCATAACAAAGAGACAAGAGTGTAGTTATGAGTTTTCCATGGCTACTAATAATATCTGAAGAAACCGAAGTAGATCGGTATTGGAATCATAAACATTATATATATATATATATATATATATATATATATATATATGTGTGTGTGTATATATATATATATGTATATATATATATATATATATATATATATATATATATATATATATACATATATATATATATATATATATATGTATATATATGTATGTATGTATATTTATACACTCAAGAGCCAAAACAATATGACCACTTGTCAATAACGAGTTGGCCCACCTTTGGCATGACACAGCTTCAACCTGCCTTGGCATGGATACGATAAGTCCTTCGTAGATGGCCGGAGACAGATTGTACCAGATGTTTAAGGAACGGTTACGCGAATCCGAGATATTACGAATTTGTGGTCTTTGAATTCTGAACTGCCGTCCCATGACATTCCAAATGTGTTCTATCTGATTGAGAGCTGTTGAGTTAGGCGGCCAGGACATTAACTGGAATTCAGAATCATGTTCCTAGAACCACTTCAACACAATTTTAGCTTTGTGACACTGGGCGTTGTCCTGTTGAAACATTCCAATTCCAGCTGGAAAAACAGAGTCCATGTAAGGGTGCAACTTGTCCACAATGATGTTCAGATACCCTGTAGCATTCATGGTCTGCTCTACCACAACCACGGGTCCCAGAGACTCCCAAGAGAATGTCCCCCAAAGCATAATACTTCCACCAACACCCTGTGTATGACCTACTGTACATTGACGGAGCATCTGTTCACCTGGAAGATTGCGTATCCTGACATGACCATCAACGTGATGAATGACAAACCGTGATTCATCTGACTAGGCAACTCTCTCTCACTGATCCATGGACCAGTCGCGATGTTCCCAGGCCCAGCGTAGGCGCAGTTGGCGATGACGTTTGGTCAGCAAAGGCACACGAGTGGGACGTTTGCTGCGTAGCCCCATATCCAACAGTGTCCGCTGAAGAGTGTGCTCCGATTCTATTTTACTTGGTCTTGCATTGTATTGGGTTGTCAGCTGAGCCACTGTCTGGCTCCGGTTTTGCTTCACCATGCGAGACAGTCTCCGACGACCTTTT
>CM063511.1:141562738-141592738 GCA_032207245.1 Pardosa pseudoannulata | reverse complement strand
CGAATTAAGTGAAAGATCAGGAAAAACGCGGAGCCATTTGCCGGCGACAGCTGGGAAATGTGCTGAACAGACAGAAAGTTTACATTTCTAGGATAGACAGCTTAATGAAGAATTTTAAGTGGAAAACACTCCTTTGGTTAAACTATATAGAGGCTGGGAAAAAAGATTTAAAGGAGTTAGCATGGGAGAGAGGAGGTTTTTAAAGGAATATTAAAGTTATATAATTTTGATATATTACACACACACACACACACACATATATATATATATATATATATATATATACAGATATATATATATATATATATATATATATATATATATATATATATATATATATATATATATATATATATATATATATATATATATATATATATATATATATATATATATATATATATATATATATATATATATATATATATATATATATATATATATATATATATATATATATATATATATATATATATATATATATATATATATATATATATATATATATATATGATACAGTGAATTTATAATTCGGCAATACATTTAGGCGTGTTTCAATAGAATTTGTCTTATTATTTGATGGGAATACATGGTCGCCCTATGAAATGTGTAATGCAAATAAATCACACACTCGCAATAACAAATTTCAAGAAATACAATCCTTTTTACAAAATGGTACAATTTAGCATGATGTACAACCAAGTGGTGCGCGAGCCAAAAAGGTTAGGAAACACTGACTTAGATAATAGATAACTCACCTAGAAATTATTTTACTTTTTTTATTTATTATTTTTACTATTTTCTTTTCATTTATGGCTTGTGGCAAAGAGTACTGTTGTACATGTCACATGCTGTCTGCTCGTTCATCCCATGCTGTTGGTGTGGAGAGATAGAGGATCCTTTTGTTTTGTTTTGTTTTAAGTCCTACGGTCTACTGTTTTTGCTACACGAGGGCTAAGATAGGGGATCCGGGTCATTAAGAAATGACGCTCTTTTTCAAACTGTTATATTTTTAAGAGGGAATCAGAAACACTTTTACAGTTCTACATAGAATAAATGCAAATAAAACAAATGTTGAAAGAATTAAACAAATATATCAGTAATTAACTAAAACAATTCTCGTTTGTTTCTACATCACTTTGAAAAGTACACAAGAGTTAAAAGTAAATAGCTGTAATATTATGTTTGCATTTTGTAACTAAAAAAAATAAATAGATAAATTTTAACTTCGGTGAACACTAAAAAGTTTTAAACTATGTATAATACGGTGAACACTTATGTATATTGTTAAAAATTATGTTAATTATATTTTAAAAATGGAAACGGATTTATACAAAGTAAAATAATAAATTTTTAAGAATTGTATAAATATAAATAGTATATGAAAATAAAATAAGTAAATAAAAAATTTTTGTACATATGGAGGGACTTATTTTTGGTAATAGTGTTAAAAAATTGTAATGTTACTGTAATTATTGTACACCCATGTGGAATTTTTGTGTACCTGAAACTATGACAATATGTATATAAAGACGATCTATGTAAAAAAAATATTATTATGTATAAAATAAATCAATTTTAGTTTTGATGACCAATGAAAAATTGTAAACAATAATATAATGCGTTGAACATTTATGTATACTGTTAAAAAATATGTAAATGATATTGGTGAAGAAAAAATTGATGTATGTATATTGTAAAATTTTAAATATTTAAAGAATTGTATAAATATAAATTGTATATAAATTTGGCATACGTAAAATAAGAATAAGTAAATGTAACGAGTTTATAGATATGGATATATTTGATTTTATAGATGGACTTTAGTAAATAAAATAATTTATCTCTGATAAAATTTTATCGATTTGATGAGGTATTTAATATATTAATAAATTACATTTCTGTTTATAACTAAATATTATTTATATTAATGGGATATACTCATACACTATCTACTACAAAATCGAATTATTAACCCTAGTTTCACAATACTTTAGTATAAAAATAAATTTTTTTTGATAAAATCTTATCCACCTGATGAAGTATTTAGCATAATAATAAACATATATCTCTGCTTAGATAATTATATGCTATTTATTTTAATGGTATATACAGTCTACTAGAAAATATATTTAATAACCACAATACCACAAAACTTTAGTATGCGAATTAATTTATCTTTAATAAAATTTAATCCATCTGATGAGGTATTTAATCTATTAATAAAATACATTTCTGTTTAGATATCTAAATGCTATTTTTAATGGGATATACTCATATACTATACTACAAAATATCTTTATTAACTCAAAACTTTAGTATAAAAGTAAAATGTTTTGATAAAATTTTATCTACCTGATGAGGTATTCAACATATTAATAAACATATATATCTGTTTATATAATTATATACTATTTATTTTAATAGTGTATACTCATACAATCTACTACAAAATAGATATAATAACCGCAATATCACAAAACTCTATTATGTGAATTAATTTATCATTGGTAAAATTTTATCCATCTGATGAAGTATTTAATATATTAATAAAATAAATTCTGTATACATATCTAAATACTATTTATTTTAATGTGATATACCCATATGATATCTACTACAAAATAGATTTTTTAACCCAGTTTCACAAAACTTTAGTACAATAATTTTTTGGATAAAATTTTAACCACTTGCTGATATATTTAACATATTAATAAACATATATCTCTGTTTAGATAATTATATACTATTTATTTTAATGGTATATACAATCTACTACAAAATAGATTTAATAACTACGGTATCACAAAACTTCAGTATGTGAATTAATTTATCTTTGATAAAATTTTATCCATCTGATGAGGTATTTAATATATTAATAAATTACATTTCTGTTTAGATATCTAAATACTATTTATTTTAATGGGATATACTAATATACTATCTACTACAAAATAGACTTATTAACCCAGTTTCATAAAATTTTAGTATAAAAATAATTTTTTTTCGAAAATTTTATCCACCTAATGAAGTATTTAAATATTAATAAACATATATCTCTGCTTAGATAATTATATACTATTCATTTTAATGGTATATACGATCTACTACAAAATAGATTTAATAAGTACGGTATCACAAAACTTTAGTATACGAATTAATTTATCTTTGATAAAATTTTATACATCTGATGAGGTATTTAATATACATAATAAATTACATTTCTGTTTAGATATCTAAATACTATTTATTTTAATGGGATATACTAATATACTATCTACTACAAAATAGACTTATTAACCCAGTTTCATAAAATTTTAGTATAAAAATAATTTTTTTCGAAAATTTTATCCACCTAATGAAGTATTTAAATATTAATAAACATATATCTCTGCTTAGATAAATATATATATACTATTTATTTTAATGGTATATACAATCTACTACAAAATAGATTTAATAACTACGGTATCACTAAACTTCAGTATGTGAATTAATTTATCTTTGATAAAATTTTATCCATCTGATGAGGTATTTGATATATTAATAAATTACATTTCTATTTAGATATCTAAATACTATTTATTTTAATGGGATATACTAATATACTATCTACTACAAAATAGACTTATTAACCCAGTTTCATAAAATTTTAGTATAAAAATAATTTTTTTTCGAAAATTTTATCCACCTAATGAAGTATTTAAATATTAATAAACATATATCTCTGCTTAGATAATTATATACTATTTATTTTAATGTTATATACAATCCACTACAAAATAGATTTAATAACTACGGTATTACAAAACTTTAGTATACGAATTAATTTATCTTTGATAAAATTTTATACATCTGATGAGGTATTTAATATATTAATAAATTACATTTTTGTTTAGATATCTAAATACTATTTATTTTAATGGGATATACTCATATACTATCTACTACAAAATAGATTTATTAACCTTAGTTTCACAAAACTTTAGTATATTTTTTGATGAAATTTTATCCACTGATGAAGTATTTAACATATTAATCAACAAATAATTAACATATTAATTAACATAATCTGTGTTTTGATAATTATATACTATTTATTTTGTGGTATATACTCATACAAACTATTACAAAATAGATTTAACAGCCGCAGTATCACAAAACTTTATTATGTGAATTGATTTATCTTTGATAACATTCTTTCCATCTAATGAGGTATTTTATTAATATGTTAAATAATGGGATATACTCATATACTCTCTTCTGCAAAATAGACTTATTAACCCAGCTTCACAAAATTTTAGTATAATTTTTTTTAATAAAATTTTATCCACCTGATGAAGTATTTAACATATTAATAAACATATATCTCTGCTTAGATAACTATATACTATTTATTTTAACGGTATATACTTATATAGTCTACTACAAAATAGATTTAATAACCACGGTATCACAAAACTTTAGTATATGAATTAATTTATATTTGATAAAATTTTATCCACCTGAGGTATTTAATATATTAATAAATTACATTTCTGTTTAGATATTTAAATACTAATTATTTTAATGGGATATAATAATATACTATCTACTACAAAATGAATTTATTAACCATAGTTTTACAAAACTTTAGTACAAAAATAATTTTTTTTTTGATAAAATTTTATCCACCTGATGAATTATTCAACATATTAATAAACATATATCTCTGTTTAGATAATTATATGCTATTTATTTTAATGGTCTATACAGTCTACTACAAAATAGATTTAATAATTACGGTATAACAAAACTTTATACGAATTAATTTATCTTTGATAAAATTTTATTCATCTGATGAGGTATTTAACATATTAATTAATAAGATACATTTCTCTTTAGATATCTAAATACTATTCATTTTAATGTACTCATGTACTATCTACAACAAAATAGATTTATTAACCACAGTTTCAAAGAACTTTATTATAAAAATAAATTTTTTTGATAAATTTTATCCTCCTGATGAAGTATTTAACATATTAATAAACATATATTTCTGTTAAGATAATTAAATACTATTTATTTTAATGCAATTTATGTTCATATTCTACCTATTACAGATTATATTTAATAACCGCAGCATTACAAAACCTTAATTAAAAAATTTGTAAAATTTTATCCACCTGATGAGGTATTTTATCATATTAATAAGCATACACCTCTGGTTATATAATTTAATACTATTTCTTTTAAAGGTATATATATACTAATATACTACCTATTATTGAATAGATTTATACCATAGTATCACTAAGCCTAAATATATGAATAAGTGTTTTAATAAATTTTATTCACCTGATGAGGTATCTAGCTTATTAATGAACACATATCTCTGTTTAGATAATTAAATGTTGTTTATTTTAATGTGATATATTTTCGATAAAATTCTAATGATTCTAAAAACTAATAATAAAAGCAGTGATTACAATGTTTTCGTAATAATAATAAGAAGAAAAAATATGTCAAAAACCTGTTTAAAAAAAAAATTAAAAAAGATCAACTTTTTCAAAATTTTTCTCTACATTTTTAATGTTACTTATACTCCAAATAAACTAATAAAATAATATTTGTCGTAATTTTGAGTGCAATAAAACTTATCATTTCAATCCAGGTGTTAATTTGCATACGTCCCCTCATTTTAAGGAGTAAACGAAGTAAAGAAATCAGATAGAAAGCGATAAAAAAAAATCTCAACAGAAGAAAGCTTTTATGTCGGTCGCTTCCCATGAGAGGGCGCTGTCTTCTGTATCACCGTTCCCATGGCAACTATTCGCCGCTCGTGAGCCTGACGTCAACGCCCGGAGGCTCCGCCTTCATATCACTGTACGCCCCAAAAATTTTCCTTATCCTGAAAAAGAAAAAGAAAAAAGAAAGGAAGAAAGAAAAAAAAAACGAAATTCGATTTCTCTCTCTTCGATTTTCATTTTATTGCTATTATTTTCACAGTGTAGTACAAAGTTTAAAGTCATAACACTGCTTCCGAAAAGCATAAAACACGTTAAAAGGATTTAATTCTTTCTGAGGTACAAAGATAAAAAGAATACGACTTGGTTGCTATTTTGAGATTGAAAAACTTAATATTCTGCTTATCTAAATAAACCTGTAGGAACGCTAAATTTGTACAAATCTACAAATCTAAACAAACTAGAAAAATTACAAACTATTTTGTATATCTGAACAATGAAAATCACTGGCACAACGATATCCGAAGATTATAAAACAAAATATACTTAATGAAGTTTATCAACTTTCTTTTGTAAATAAACCATTAAGTTAAAATTCATGTAAATTCTTATGAATTCTGTCAAAATTCTGCAGAGCCGTAACTAGGCCTTTTAGCGCCAGTGGAAAAAAAACTGGTCTGCGCCCCTGCCTAATCTACTATTTAAGCCAAATGTACCTAATCTCTATTTAAGCTAAATATAAAAGAAAATTATTTACTTAATATCTAAGTTCAGTAATAAAACTTACGAAAATAATGCAAACGATATTTAAATAATTTAAAATAAGATATGATTAAATCAGATGGTTAAAGGAATGACGTCATAATGCTAGAAAAAAATGTTATTTTTACCTATTTATGTGATAAATTAATAAATTTAATCGGAGAAATAGGGCTTAAAATAATGGCATTAACCATTCGAAAAGAGGGGAAGAGGTGGATATCGAACGTTTTAAAGACGACAGTGTTTTTCTCTGTGATATGAAGAATATTTATAAAAATTTATTTTAGAATCGGATGGATGTTTAGGAGAAGATAAACTTTACTGGCTTTGAATTTTGATAACCCTAACTCATTAAGAATTCAATATGGATGCCTCTATCAATTCCAGGTCTAATCGCTTCATAAATTCGAGCACAGACGGACAGATATCTTAGGCTATTATTATATAGGGAAGAGTAATTAAATGTGCATCTATAAAAATGAGAAAATGTATATATACAGTTTATAAAGTTTGTATATATTTCTGTATACTTTTGTGTTAATGTAGGTTGAATTAGTCTCTAATAAAGTATGGTGGATGTTGTTTTTCCCCATTTATCTTTGGCCTTAGTTGATAAAAATCTAGTGGTTGGTATCGAGTATGGGTCAATTCAGCCCTAAATGCTTTCAACTTCCTACAGCTAATCGTTTTCGGACTATGAGATATGCATTTGAAATTAAAAGAAAATAGTAGATGGTACGACTTGTATGTATAATATTACGAAGATATTGTATTATACATTATACATTATACATTATTTATTATACATTGTATATTATATATTATTGTATTATTATATTATATATTATGTATTATTATATGATATATTATATATTATTTTATTATACATTATACATTACTATATTACGCATTAGACATTCTATGGTATATATTATTATATTATACATTGCACATTATACATTACTATATTATGCATTATACTTTATATAGTATATATGATATATTATTATATTATGTATTATTGTGCTATTATATTATATATTATGTATTATTATATTATATATTATTATATTATACATTATACATTACGCATTAGAGATTATATGGCATATATTATTATATTATACATTGCACATTATACATTACTATATTATGCATTACACTTTATATAGTATGTATTATTATATTACACGTTATACATTATACATTATTATATTATGCATTATACTTTATATGGTATATATTATTATATTATACTTAAACTTTATTATAAATTATATATTATTATAATATGCATTGTACATTATAAATTATTGCACAGTATATTATATATTATGAGCGACGGTAACTTAGTCGGCAAAGAGAGAGTATATCTCATAATGGGAGGGTTGCGGATTGAGAATCGAACCAGTCAAAGATCTGCCGTGTTCAGTAATGGTAAAACAGGTTAGTGATCGCAATACCCAAATACCCAAGTACCCAAAAAATACATCTGGAGGTGACAGGCTAAACCTGGAGGTCTTTTTGGATCCTACTTCTAAAAAACGAGGACTCTGTGTTGACCTAGGGAGTAACGTTCGAAGCCTTCGCAATACTCCCTGCCATAATATAATGGACAACATAATCAGCAGCGTTGTATGGGCGAATGTAATAATAGGCAAGTACCCCGCATTATCAAAAGAAAAAATTATACATTATACGACGTAATGGACAAAATAAAAATAAGATATTTTATGTGCAGAGAATAATTTTGAATTTTTACTGTGTAGCACTTCCTAATAAGGAATATGGAAATATTGTAACTGAAAAATATTTCGGTATAAGGATTAAGGGAAATAACGTGACTGAGAATCGATTTGATACCGAAGATTTCGGTATCAAAAGTAAGGGAAGTATTGTAACTGAAAATGATTTCGATTTCATGAGTAAGGGAAGTATCGTGACTGACAAAGATTTCCGTATCAAAAGTAAGGGAATTATTGTAACTGAGAAGGATTTTGGTATCAGGAGTGAGGGGAGTATTGTAACTGAGGAATATTTTTCAGCATCAAAAATAATGGAATTATTGTAACTGAGAATGACTTTGTGTATCAGGAGTAATGGGAGTATTGTAACTGAGAAATAGTTTTGGGTATCAAAAGTAAGGGAATTATTGTAACTGAGAAGGATTTTGGTATCAGGAGTGAGGGGAGTATTGTAACTGAGGAATATTTTTCAGCATCAAAAATAATGGAATTATTGTAACTGAGAATGACTTTGTGTATCAGGAGTGAGGGGAGTATTGTAACTGAGGAATATTTTTCAGCATCAAAAATAAGGGAATTATTGTAACTGAGAAGGATTTTGGTATCAGGAGTGAGGGGAGTATTGTAACTGAGGAATATTTTTCAGCATCAAAAATAATGGAATTATTGTAACTGAGAAGGATTTTGGTATCAGGAGTGAGGGGAGTATTGTAACTGAGGAATATTTTTCAGCATCAAAAATAATGGAATTATTGTAACTGAGAATGACTTTGTGTATCAGGAGTGAGGGGAGTATTGTAACTGAGAAATATTTCTCAGTATCAGGAGTAAGGGAAGTACTGTATTTGAAAAAGATTTTGATATCAGGAGTTAGAGAAGTATTGTAACTGAGAAGGATTTTGATATCAATAGTAGGGGAAATATGGTAAATATGACACATTTCAGTATCATGAGTAAGGAAAATATTGTAACTGAGAAAGATTTCGGTTTAGAACAAAAATCTCAATATAACAGATATTAATAAATATCAGGAGGATATACATTAATATCCGTTGTATATCAGGAGGAAGAGAAATATTGTAAATATGAAAGTATCAGTATCAGGAGTTGGAAAAATATTGTAACTGAGAAAGATTTTGATATCAGGAGTAAGGAAAGCATTGTAAATATGGCATATTTCAGGATCAAGAATAAGGATAATATAATAACTGAGAAAGATTTCGGTTTACAACAAAAATCTCAATATAACGGATATTAATAGTGCGGATAGCCGCCAGATGGCAGTACTTGAGCTCTACTCAGACAACATCATAACTATGAGAAATGAATCTTACTTTCAACTTTTAAAAGAACGTCTAAATGATAATTTTAATGACACAACATGCAATCAAAATTTTAAAAAATGTGTATAATATAATATGTATATTAAAATGTCATGTGATGACCACATCAGCTTTTTTATATTAAATAACTAGTGTTATTGTGGAAGAGTTAGAAAATTCATAATATTTTCAATTTAAGTATCACAGCTCTAAATACAGGGCTGTATATAGAATTTTCTGTACCTTCTTAAATAAAAAAAAACATACAAAGTGATTTAACATCGAATTTTACTGGAAAACTTTTTCTCAAAAAAGTTTTAAATCTAGTTTTATTTCGGCAGTACTTTTTTCTAATGTTTTTCTTTGATATTCGGAGTCATGAAGACATTTTAATGCAAATGGAATAGCAGTTCTTTGAAGAAAGTGACTCTTGAGACTTTTGAAATATAGATTCAAGAAATTTTAGAAATATTTTAAAGTTGGTGGATCATAAAAAAAAACTCATTTATAAGATAATAGATTTTGTATAGTTATATTAAGTACGAATATGCAGTAATTCATTAAGGATTGTTTATAGATAGAATTTATTTGTTATTATCGCATGTATTCTAGTAATCAAAATATGTAATATACTTTCTAAAATTTACAAACCATTATTAAGTGGATTATTAAGGACACAGCACATTTAAGTAACTTTAAATGGAAGATTTTTCTTTTATTTTCGCCTTGTTATACTTTTTTAAATTCTTATCGTAAATACATGGTGGTTTTAGCATCTGTTTTCTATTTACATTTAATTAGTTTTGCTGAATAAATTTTTCTAAAAAATAGGAACTTTCTACATAAAGTGAAAAGTGAGAACATGTTTAAAATATTTTTAAAAACATTTCTGTCACACTGTGGGAGACTTACAACACCAAAAAATTAGTTTCATTAATTATTTTTGCTTTACTGTACGCAATAGTTGTTAGGTGTAATTCTCTACCAATTTAAATTTTCAAAAAGTGTCAGAAATATTACAACAGGGGATAGAATTTTCAAAAAGCTAAACTAATGTTTAAAAATTTCATTTCAAACACTATAAATAATAACTGAAATAAACAACGTAAAAAGTAGGTAGAGTTTCATAGTAGGTCTATAATGTATTTACTGTGAACATTTGACATTCATACATGCAATAGTTTCTTATTTACAATGCGCGCAAAATGAAAATACGTCATTTTTAGTAAAATGAATTTAAAATTTTATAGTTTCCTTAATAGCTATGGTATTGAATTCAAAGATTGTATAATTTTACAAGTTATAGTTCCTATATTTCAATGGGGGTTGTTTTAAACTATTCAGAAATGTCTAGATATTTTAGAAATGTAAAACTTTTAAGATATAGAATTTTGGAAGGTTTTCAAGTGATGTGTCCCCTTAAAAAATGCATTCAGTTTTTTTTTTATTGCTTTTTAATACATTTAAGCTCAGTGATTTAATTCATGCCAGTTCCTATATTTCAATGGTTGTTTTAAACTATTCGAAATGTCTTATTTTAGAAATGTAAAACTTTAAGATATAGAATTTTTGAAGGTTTTCAAGTGATGTGTCCCCTTAAACCATGCATTTCAGTTTTTTTTCATTGCTTTTTAATGCATTAAACTCAGTGACCTTGGGGTAGGACTTCATGCCAGTTCCTATATTTCAATGGGGGTTGTTTTAAACTATTCAGAAATGTCTAGATATTTTAGAAATGTAAAACTTTTAAGATATAGAATTTTGGAAGGTTTTCAAGTGATGTGTCCCCTTAAACCATGCATTTCAGTTTTTTTTCATTGCTTTTTAATGCATTTAAGCTCAGTGACCTTGGGGTAGGACTTCATGCCAGTTCCTATATTTCAATGGGGGTTGTTTTAAACTATTCAGAAATGTCTAGATATTTTAGAAATGTAAAACTTTTAAGATATAGAATTTTTGAAGGTTTTCAAGTGATGTGTCCCCTTAAACCATGCATTTCAGTTTTTTTTTCATTGCTTTTTAATACATTTAAGCTCAGTGACCTTGGGGTAGGGCTTCATGCCAGGGCTTGGCAAAGGTGGCATTTGCCAAGGGCGCTTCAGTCATAGGGGCGCCTCACCGTGAGGAAAATAGGTTCCGAAAGAAGACGAGTTCGCCCCACGTAGAAATAAGGAAAAATTGAAAAATATTTTTTTAAATTATAGAATCAAATTTTATATTTAAAATTCAATGTGTTTAAAAATTATCCAAAACAAAATGTGTTACCAAACACTCTTTATATGCCTTTATAGAAAACTGGGTATTCGTTTTAAATTTTGAATTTATTAAAGTTATTAAAACAAAATTTAAATTTAGAAAATCATCAATATTTTATGAAAATTCAACCTACAAATAAAACAAAAATTCCTCTAAAACTAATTATTCAGTTTATCAGCAAAAAAATATCCCTAGAGTGTTCAAAAAAATATTTTTAAGTATTAATAAAATAAATATAGAAGAAAAATTAAAAATAAATATTAGGAACATTTTAAGAATTAACAAAATATTTTGAGTTCATTCTAAACATATGATATAGACAAAAAACATTTTTATATTTTCTCACCATATTTAGTGGTAGGGGCGCAGATCAGTTTTTTTTTTGCCACGGGCGCTAAAGGACCTAGTTAAGGCCCTGTTTCGTGCTCCCACGATATAAAATCGAAGTTTGATCCCTGGACTCACCAAGGTTGACTCAGCCTTTCAGTAAGTAGATAAACTGAGGATCAAGCATGCTTGAGAACTAAACAATGGTTGTTCCGTGTATGGTTGACCACCATACACTTCACACCCCCAGAGCCCTTGGTTTCCAAAACGGATATTGGCCCTGTACGCTCTGGTCCCTAAGTTGGGCTGTTACGCCAAGAAGTTTAGTTTAGTATTCTTAGAAATAACAATAATGTATAGTACAAAAATACAAAAAAAAGTTAAGTAGTAGTAATTCAGAAAAGAAAAAAAGATTTTCATATCTAGTATAATCAAGTCTCCTATAACCTTGATTAATTCTTACATCAAAACTGTGCTTAATTAGAATTAGGAAAAGTGTTTTATGGAAACCGCGTAGTGAGAAATTTAGAAGCAAGAAATCAGATAAATTTACACCGCATTGTATAGAAACCTAATTAAAGAATCTCAGAATTAATATAAATTAAATGGATTCATATCTAAAATCTCAGAAATAAACAAATTATGCTTAAATCCAACCAATATAAAAAAAACCTCGAAGTATAAAGTTGTAATTTATTATTAAAAAATTGTAATAGAAATAGTAATGAATATACAAACTTATGCATTTGAATTTAGGTTTATTATACGTAATACATAACTCACATAGTAAAATTACAAGTCAAAAGTTTGTTTGAAAAAAAAAAAAAACTCATGTTGATAAAACACAGAAAGAAGACAAGTCAAATTAATTCATAACGAGTAAGAAGCTCAGAACTAATACAAACTAGATGGATTTATATACAGAAATTCATAAATAAATAAATTGTGCATAAATCAGATCTCTAAAAAAATACAATTTCAGAGAATCAAGTTGTAATTCATAATTGAAAAATTATAATAGAAAATGATACTAAATATACAAACTTAGCATTTGAATTTAAGTTTATTAAAATTAATACTTTATTTATATAGTAAAATCACAACTGAAAAAATCTTTTTGCGACAACAACAGAAAAAAAAATTCATTTTTTTAAACACAGAAAAAGGCAAGTCAGATTAACTCATAAAGCGTTAGAAGAAACTCATAATTAATACAAACTAGTTGAATTCGTATATAGAATCTCGGAAATAAATAACTGTACAAAAATCAAATTTATATAAAAACTGCATTATCGAAGTAACAAATTGTAATTTATACAGTTAATAAATAAAAATTGTAATAGAAATACAGATATACAGATTTACAAATATACAGATTTTTACACAATTTAATTTAGGTTTATTCAAAATAATTCTTAATTCATATAGTAAATTTGCAAACCAAAAAAAAAAAAAATGTTTGCAGCAACAACAGAAAAAAAAAGAAAAAAATTCATTTTTTATGAAACAGAAAAAGGCAAGTCAGATTAATTCATAAAGTGTTAGAAGAAACTTAGAATTAGCACAAACTAATTGAATTCGTATATAGAACCTCAGAAATAAATAATTGTGCATAAATCAAACTTATATAAAAACTGCATTCTCGAAGTAACAAGTTGTAATTTATACAATTAATAAGTAAAAAATTGTAATCGAAATACAGATATACATATTTACAAATATACGGATTTTTACACAATTTAATTTAGGTTTATTCAAAATAACACTTAGTTCGTATAGTAAAATTGCAAACCAAAAAAATTGTTTGCAACAACAACAATAAAAAATTAATTTGATGAAACATAGAAATAAGGCAAGTCAAATTAATTCCTACTATGTTACAAGAAACTCAGAGTTAATACAAATTAAATAAATTCGTATATAGGATCTCAAAAATAATAATTACAATAAATTAATTGTACGTAAATCAGACCTCTATAAAAACTACATTCTGAAAGTATCAAGATGTAATTTACGTAGTTAGTAAATAAAAAATTGTTAAAGAAATGACAATTAATATATAGACGATTACACATTTGATTTTAGGTTTATTAAAATATTCTTAATTCATAAGAAATTATAAATAAAAAAAAAAAAAAAATTATTTGATGAAAAACAGAAAAAAAGACAAATAAATTAATTCATTGTAAGAAACTAAAAACAATCAGAATTAAAACTCAGAATTATACAAATTAATTGAAATCGTGTATAGAATCCTCGAATAAATAAATTGTGCATAAAAAACCTATATAAAAACCATTCTTAAGTAACAAGTTGTAATTTATACAATTAATAAGTAAAAAATTGTAATCGAAATACAGATATACATATTTACAAATATACGGATTTTTACACAATTTAATTTAGGTTTATTCAAAATAACACTTAGTTCGTATAGTAAAATTGCAAACCAAAAAAATTGTTTGCAACAACAACAATAAAAAATTAATTTGATGAAACATAGAAATAAGGCAAGTCAAATTAATTCCTACTATGTTACAAGAAACTCAGAGTTAATACAAATTAAATAAATTCGTATATAGGATCTCAGAAATAATAATTACAATAAATTAATTGTACGTAAATCAGACCTCTATAAAAACTACATTCTGAAAGTATCAAGATGTAATTTACGTAGTTAGTAAATAAAAAATTGTTAAAGAAATGACAATTAATATATAGACGATTACACATTTGATTTTAGGTTTATTAAAAGTTATTCATAATTCATAGAGAAAATTATAAACTAAAACAGTTGTTTCTAAAAAATTTAATCTGATGAAACATAAAAATGAGACAAATAAGATTAATTCATACCGCGTAAGAAACTTGGGATTAATACAAATTAATTGAAATCGTGGATAGAATTTGAATAAATAAATTGTTTATAAATAACACCTACATAAAAACTACATTCTCAAAGTAACAATTTGTAATTTATACAGTTAATAAATAAAAATTGTAATAGCAAGGGTGATGAATATACAGATTTTTACACATTTGAATTTAGGTTTATTCAAATTAATACTTAATTCTTATGGTAAAATTAGAAACCAAAATAATTGTTTGCAGCAACAACAACAAAATATTAATTTGATGAAACATAGAAATAAGGCAAGTGAGATCAATTCATACTATGTTATAAGAAACTCAGAATCAAAACAAATTAAATAAATTCGTATATAGAATCTCAGAAATAAATCAATTGTACGTAAATCAGACCTCTATAAAAATTACATTCTGAAATATCAAGATGTAATTTACGTAGTTAGTAAATAAAAAATTGTTAAAGAAATGACAATTAATATATAGACGATTACACATTTGATTTTAGGTTTATTAAAAGTAATACGTTATGCACAGAGAAAATTTATAAATAAAAACAATTGTTACCCAAAACAAATTAATTTGATGAAAAAATAAGTTAGAAAAAAGACAAATAAGATTAATTCACACCGCGTTGTAAGAAACTCAGAATTAATACAAATTAATTGAAATCGTGGATAGAATTTGAATAAATAAATTGTTTATAAATAACACCTACATAAAAACTACATTCTCAAAGTAACAATTTGTAATTTATACAGTTAATAAATAAAAATTGTAATAGCAAGGGTGATGAATATACAGATTTATACACATTTGAATTTAGGTTAATTCAAAATAATACTTAATACATATAATAAAATTACAAACCGAAATAAAAAGTTTGTAACAACAACAACAACAAAATTAATTTGATGAAACATAGAAATAAGGTAAGGCAGATTAATTCATACTATAAATTAATCTTTAAGAAACTCAGAATCAAAACAAATTAAATAAATTCGTATATAGAATCTCAAAAATAAATTAATTGTACGTAAATCAGACCTCTATAAAAATTACATTCTGAAATATCAAGATGTAATTTAGGTAGTTAGTAAATAAAAAATTGTAAAAGAAATGGCAATTAATATACAGTCGTTTACACATTTTATTTTAGGTTTATTAAAAGTTATTCATAATTCATAGAGAAAATTATAAACTAAAACAGTTGTTTCTAAAAAATTTAATCTGATGAAACATAAAAATGAGACAAATAAGATTAATTCATACCGCGTAAGAAACTTGGGATTAATACAAATTAATTGAACTCGTGTATAGAATCTCGGATAAATAAATTGTGTATAAATAACACCTACATAAAAACTACATTCTCAAATTAACAAATTGTAATTTATACAGTTAATAAATAAAAAAATTGTAATAGCGGTAGTAATGAATATACAGATTTTTACAAAATTGAATGTAGGTTTATTCAAAATAATACTTAATTCATATAGTAAAATTCCAAGCCAAAATAATTTTTTATAACAACAACTACAAAAAACTAAATTTGATGAAATATAGAAATAAAACAAGTCATATTAATTCATACTATGTTATAAGAGACTCAGAATTAATACAAATTAAATAAATTCGTATATAGAATCTCAGAAATAAATTAATAGTACATAAATCAGACTTCTATAAAAACAACATTCTGAAAGTATCATGATGTAATAAACGTAGTTAATAAATAAAAAATTGCAAAAGGAATGAAAATTAATATATAGTCGTTTACACATTTTATTTTAGGTTTATTAAAAGTTATTCATAATTCACAAAGAAAATTTATAAACCAAAAAAATTTAATTTGATGAAATATAGAAATAAGACAAATAAAATTAATTCATAATGCAATATAGAAACTCAGAATTAATTAACTTTAACTGAACTCGTGTATAGAATTTCAGAAATAAATAAATTGTGCCTAAATCAGACCTATATAAAAACTGCAATCTCAAAGTATTAAGTTATAATTTATACAATTAATAAATAAAAGAAATAATTTAAATGGAAATGGTTATGTAGATTTTTACACAATTTAATTGAATTTAAGTTTATTAAAAGTAACTCATAGTTCGTATTATAAAATTACAAAATAAAAATATTGTTCCGATTTGATAATATTAAATTTTCTTATGAGGATCGATACATAACTGTAATAACTGAATGAGAAATACACTTATAACACTTTCCATTAAAAAATATTGCTTTTTTTTCCTTCCACTAGTTCTCTGTTCTTTTGTCAGTCTCAATTCCTTTCAGTCTGAAGCAAGAGAATAATCCTTTGTCTGAATGGAACCAGTGATTCTTAATCCTGAAATTGCATAAAAAATTAAATTAATCTTTAATAATCGTTACATTACAGACATAAAATTGTTTTAAAACATTCCTATATATTTGTGAGTGTGCATGTAAAAAAAAATCAGTCGGAGCAATTATCAAACTCTAATTTAATATTTTATTCTTAATCGACGCGTAATTTATAGGCATAAATATATAACGTGACAGCATTGCAGAATATTTTTAACTTGTGGTTTAACACTGCTTTTACATGAGTCAAGTACACACTTAAGTAGGTCAGTCAAGTCAACTTGAAATTCTATATATACCAAGTTATATATATTTTTTTATAAAGGAAAATAGAATTAATTAGATGCTCTCAAAACTATATAAAATTTACTTATATCATTACAGAATATTTTCTCGAAACTTTGAAATCAAAATATGAAATAGTTCTTGTTTAGAGGCAAGTTACTTGACTCGCAACTTGACTACGCGTAAATGCATACATTCAAGCTATAGATGAGTCAAGTAAAGTAAGAAAAACTACGCATGTGTGGAGTTACTTGACTTGATTGTCTACTTGACTAGTGTAAACTCGGTGTAACACATGTATTGAATCATGATGGGAAATTCACATCAGAATTTTTAGTTTATGGAATTATTTGGTTACTTGATCGTGAGAACAAAACTATCTCTGAGTGTTGGACTTACGACTTGCATTAATGAGCAGCATGATAATATATGAAAATAAGGATATCACATAACTTATAATATATTATAAATATATATTTATGTTAAATATTTTAAAGTTATATAATATATATATATATATATACGGATTGTATTGTCCTTAATCATATATATATATTAAATATATGCTACATATACTACATATATAATGTAGACTACAGATTATCTGTTTTAACGCTGTAAATCCAAAAATATGTAAAATGTTTATAATAATTATATATATAAATTGGATCGTTTTAATAAAATAAAGAAAAACTTTTGAAAATATTGTCCAATGCAGTTAAATATATAATTAGATTAAATTAAAATTACGTCAATTGTACAGATTTAAGCCTGGGTCTTTTTATTGAATACGTTATATAAACAGAATTTATAATTTAGGAGACATTATATATAATATATATATATAAATAACAAGTCTATTTAATATAAAACACATTTTCTATCTATCCAATGTGAATATAACATTCTCGAATAGCCTAATTTATACACAAAATTTCATTAAATATAATTTAATGTTATATTAGCTGGACAGAATTTTATATGTAAGATATATATATATATATATTTTTTTTTAATAAATATATATTATATTTATATATATTATATATTTTATTTATATATAATATATATATATATATATTATACATATATAATATACATATATATACATATAAATATATATATATATATATATATATATATATATATACATACATATAAATATATATATATACATACATATATATATACATATATATGTATATGTATTTATATATATATATTATATATATATATATTATTTTATATATATAATATATATATATAATATATTTATATAATATATTTATATATATATTATATATATATATATATAAGCAGTTCAAAGAACCAATTGATATCTCAGATTTCTTTAAAATTGCTTAAATTTTACAATCTGTTTATCTACAAGTAAAATCCATAAATTTGAAGCTGTTTCAAAAATACCAACTATATTGACAGGTGGTCATAATGTTTTCTCTTGAGTATATTTATATATATATTATATATAATATATATAATATATATTTTATTTATATATATATTTATATGTTTTTTTCTGTGTTTTTGTAATATGTATAATATAGATATAATAATTATAATATATATATAGATATAATATTTAAATATTTATTTACAAACATAATATATAAATAAAATATAAATGATATATTATTTTTAACTGGTGATATCTGAAATGTGCTTAAATGAAGAAATGAAGACAGATTATCATATTTTATTTTACATAAAACTTGCTTAAATATATTAAAATACCTTAAGCATTTAAAAAACTTTTAAAGATCTTTTAAAAAATATGCAATATTATAAAACTCCCTGTTTATATATTTTATATATATATATATATAAATATATATTATAATATATATATATAGCAAATAACTTTATAGAACTTTTATATTATTTATAAATAAAATACAATATTAATTTCATTATTTTTATAAGTTTTTCATAAGTGTTAATAAGCTTCTTTTATAAAATATGTAGATATAGCTGAAAATCAATCCACGCTCTAATGTAGAACTCTTTAATTGATTTGCTTCATAAAATATCAATATTTAAAACAGTTTTCATAAGTTTTCACAAGTTTCATAAGTGTTAATAAGCTTTTTTATAAAATATGTAGATATAGCTGAAAATCAATCCACTCTCTAATGTAGAACTCTTTAATTGATTTGCTTTATAAAATATCAATATTTATAAAAAGTTTTCATAAGTTTCATAAGTGTCAATAAACTTTTTTATAAAATATATATGTAGATATAGCTGAAAATCAATCCACTCTATAATGTAGAATTCTTTAATTGATTTGCTTCATAAAATATCAATAGTTATAAAAAAGTTTTCATAAGTTTCATAAGTATCAATAAGCTTTTTTATAAAATATAATTGTAGATATAGCTGAAAATCAATCCACTCTCTAATGTAGAACTCTTTAATTGATTTGCTTCATAAAATATTAATATTTAAAAAATTTAAAAAACTTTACAAGATTTATAAAATTGAAATTTAATGGAATTAATTCATTTAAAAAGATTTTATTTTCATGAATACCCTTTAAAATAGACTCTACAGTACAAAAATATATTGTAAATGCTTACTCTAGTACTCGAAGTTTAAAAAAAATTTTAAAGATAAAATAACATTTAATACATTTTTTAAATAAATCCTTATTTTGTTATGTAGAAAGACATTTAATTACGCTTAGGTATTTATTTTAAATCTAAAAATAGTATCAAGTATATTGTTTATATTTTGAGTTATTAGTGCAATGGCATTGTTAAATTATGATAGAGCATTGTTAAGTTTTGGAAACCACCGCAATCAATCTAATCACTGAGTTAAATGCAAAGTAATTACCTCGAATTGCCGCTACGATAGTTATATTTACAGAATAAGTGCTATCAAAGACACTTGGGCTATCATTCACCAATTTGTGCAATCATTTCCGGTATGCATGCATATAAAACTTTGCATTTATAATTCACATTCAAAAGGATGGATTTTTTTAAAATTAATTCTTTATCTTTTCTATTGTATAATAATAAGAGCATAATAAGTATGTCGTTTCTTTCATGTTTAGATCAGAGATTCTCAAATTTTTTTGGAACGAAAATTAAATGAGAAGAACTAAACTTTTTCTTGAAGCTATATGCTGTATTTAGTAAATATGGCAACATTATAGCATTATAGCTAACATTATAGCCCCCCTTTTTTTGTTCGGTTTTGTAACCCCAATTTCATTGCCGACTCCAATGAGTGTTAAGCACGATCATTCGTGTATATGTGTTATAACCGTTGAATGGTCATTTTTATTTATTTATGTACTTATTTTTCATGTTACATGTACTTATTTTCAAACCAAACTGTAGCAATATCTATTCTGTAGTTCTGGAGATATCGTCCAAATCAATTTTGAACACCAGTGTATAAGAGGTATCACTGAATTAAAACCAAATTGTAGTAATACATATTCTGTAGTTCTGGAGATATCATCCAAATCAATTTTGAACACCAGTGTATAAGAGGTATCACTGAATTAAAACCAAAGTGTAGTAATATCTATTCTGTAGTTCTGGAGATATCGTCCAAATCAATTTTGAACACCAGGGTATAAGAGGTATCACTGAATTAAAACCAAACTGTAGTAATGTCTATTCTTTAGTTCTGGAGATATCGTCCAAATCAATTTTGAACGTCAGTGTATAAGAGGTATCACCGAAGATAAAAGTTTGTTAAAAGTCTATTTTAACCTGCTTTTATGTATTTACTCAGTGGAGCGAGAAGTTTAATTCCTCAGTCAATATTTTTTTACTTTCAAAATTACTATGCATTCTTTCAATTTTGGAAAACTGCTGTATACCTTTTATCAATCATCCTTTCAGTGGGCCTAAATTCAATCTGGCCGTGTAATAAATTAGATAAACTATGATCATAACATATTTATAATCAATGTCGTTATTAATTTACTGCTTGTCAATACAGAACGCAGTTTGTATATCATTGTACAACAATAGAAAGAAAAAAAAAGAGTGAAGTACTTCTGTCACTTTGTCCAAGGAGTATACATGCATATATGATATTTAAGATTGAATAATGCTGCATATCCATGTCTGATTTTGTTTTATGAAAAAGAAACTGGTTTGAATTTTTCATTCAAACTAATGCAAGTGCTGCAAAATGTATTAAGAATCCCATTGAACACAGATAGCCGTATAAGCTACAAATGATTAATGTTATTTTAATTACAGCTCCAGAACAATCGTAAGGAGATTTTTAAAATATTGAAATTTTTCTTATTTATTACAAGATAAGGTATAGTTGAAAAAATGAATATTAATAATGACAGAAATATAGTATTCCGATTAATATGTACATAGTAATTTTCTGAATCAAATGAATATTGAAAAAATATTTCGAGCTGATAATCAGTATTTTTAACTTAGAACAACATTACAACTGTATTTATAAAGGTAGTTGAAAATAAATTATTTCTAATTGAATATGTAATTCTTAAACCCTTTAATATATAAATAGGTTTGCAATTGACAACGCCACAGATATCAGATTGGCAAAACAGTGGGAGACCCCACCCCACACAATAGTTCAGCACATCTAAAGTAATTAATGTACTGGTCTGTAACGTGCTTTATCAGTTTGTAGAATGTGGCATAAGCTGAGTACAGATGAAGAGAAGAATTGATATTGAACCAGTTACCTGGAAGTGAATTAATTGAAGAAACTGAGTCATTTGTCAAATTTCTTAATTAATTACTAATCTATAATAGTATATTTCATCCCACAGTAACTATCACAGAAAAGTTAAGAATATGCCATAAATCATGCCAATCTAAAATGAAGGCATTTGATACTGCATAAATATGAGTTGATATGCTTTATTCTGTACATTTGTGAAAGATGGAAGATTGTTGATTTCGCAAAAAGAGGTTTAAGTGTACCACGAAGTGTTTTTAGAAATGTTCCAAGAATTGAAGCTTTCTTTTCAACCCTTTTAAGCTCAATACATTCTTTCTCTTTGCACTCCAGAGTCTAATAATCTGATGTAAAGAAAAAATGGGAGCCTCTCCTCACACGTCTATCATATTAATATCAATATAATATATTTATATCATTATATCATATTTATATTAACCCTTTACTCCAGAGGGCTCCAGAGCGGAGTCATTTAAAATTTGTCTTCAAATTCGAGGGCTCCTTTAAGGAAACAATGCAAAATAATTAGTTTTTACGATTTGTTTTTGTTCTTATGTTAAAAACTGAAAATCATTTGCAATGTCTCTGTAGCTTAGCCCTCCAGTTTGAAGACAAATTTTAAATGGCTACCTTCCGGAGCCCTCGAGTGCAAAGGGTTACTATGTCTATCATATTTAGAGTGATTAACCCACGAATACTCACGTCCGACTTTCCAACCTTTCATTCTTACATGACGCTAACTTATCCCCCTTTAAAGTTTTAATGGGGAGGTGCCTTCTGACTGACCTGAAACATATTACCTCTTATTCAACAAGATTATAAGTCCTTCCTGTACTCTTCTGCATTTTATTGTTTTTTACTTCAGAAATCAGTCTTTTCGTTCGTGGTGTTAGTAGTTACGGTTGCTAATTTCTCCCCCAATTTCCAGATTTTGAAGAAATCTCTGCAGGTAACTTTTTATGATTTAAATAAATAGTGGTTATGAGCTAAAATCTTCCTTGCATTAATTTTATTGAAAAATAGCATTTAAACTAAACTAAACTAAAAATTTTTTTAACTAATTGAAAGCATTTCCTTGCTGCTGTGGGCAGAAAATAGACCGATGTAAGTACTAGAGTTCTAAAAATACACGTGACTGGCTAATGTGCTGGACTGCAACGCAGTTTCCCAGTTTGTGGAGTACAAATTGAGAACATATAAAGCGAAGAATCTTTACTTAATGTCTTACTGGAAGATAATTAGTTAAAGATATTTAATGTGGAAAATTACCTGATGTCGCTTGTCAAATTCCTTAGTTAATTATTAATCTATTATAGTATATTTCACGTCATAGTAACTATCACAGAAAAGTTAAGAATATGCCACAAATCATATCAATCAAAAATGAAGGTATCTGATACTACATAAATCTGGGTAGATATGCTTTATTCTGTCATATAGCGCCTGTTTGAAAGATGGAGGATTGTCGATTTCGCAGAAAGGGATTTAAGTGTACCACAAAGAGTGTATAGAAATGTTGCAAAGATTTATTGATTTTACAGCTTCCATCTTCGAGGGTGTTAAGATTGCTGTATAAAAGGGTTTTAGAAATCAAGGCAGAGATTTATTGTTAGGAGAGAGTTATAAATTTGCTACGAGCGTATTGAGAAGAGATGACAGGGATACTTAACGTTGTTGCTGCTGTCTCCTTAGAGAGGCTTAAATGTGATTGCAGCAAAGTGTTTAATGAGTATAAATCAGTACTCGGTGTGATTCATCATGAGAGATCACGGTGAAGCTTAATAATTTAATGAATCAGCATGTCTAAATTGTGAGCAATTCTTGTATCAAAAGGTTGTTTAAAAAACTACTTTCTCTATTAAAAGGTACTTAATTTAATCGGCCATTACAACTTTCACTTTCGAGTGAAAAGTCTTTATTATTATAGATTATTTTGGATTCAATATTAAATAAAAAGTCCTAGTCTGTTCAGAATAACATTTTCCGTACGTTTTCAATAATGTTATAAAAATTATTTAATTTTATTTTACCCAGCAAATCCTCTTTTTTAAAATATAAAAACTGCACCAAGTAAAAAAGTTAAAAATTAAATTACTTGCGAAATATCTTTTAAAATTTCTAAATTACATACAATTTTTTATATCAAACAGAAGTCAAATGTTCTATTTATTGTATTAACCTTAATTATAGTATTAATAGAATCAATATATTTTAATTTATAGCAAAAGATAATGGTTATTTTATTTTAAATTTTAAATTTCTCATCAGTTTTTACATTTTCAATTAATGTTAAAAAATTATTTAATTTTATTATATGTAGCAATGTATTTTTTATAATATAAAATCACTACAGCAAGTTCTAATATTAAAATATCACGTACCCCCAATATGGCTTTGAAATTTGTAAATTAGATATAGTTTTTTACATCAAACATAAGTTAAATATCCTATTTATTCTATGAAACTCAATATTAATAAAAACAACATATTTTATTTTATAGCAGGATAAAGGCTTTTTAAATTTTAAATTTCTCATCAGTTTTTATTTTCTGCAAAATTTAAAATTTTAGACCCATTTAAAATTTAAAGTTTCCATATTTTTATTTTAATATATGAAATTTTATATTAATATAAAAATTTATATTCTAATATAGATATTTCAACAGTTATTCGGGGGGGGGGAGTAAGGAAATTTCATGTTTCTCATTTGGTGTATATTTTCTATATTATTTTAACAAATCTACTAAATCAAATGACAAAAATAAATATTTTTAAAACTAGAGCTTTATTAACATTTTTGTAAAAAATTTATTATAAAATGTGTAGAATTTTGTATGTTTTATGCTGAATAAAAAAGGATAAATAAATAATTAGGATTTTAATTCTCGAAAGGTATGTCCCTTTAAAGTGCCTCAGTTCTGTTCTATTTTCAATGTCTTAGATGTTTGAACTGCTTTATGTATTAAACTACAAACATTTGTATGCATTTTAATACCCTTACTTTGCTATAAATTCAATTTATTCTGCACTAACCCATTCATTCATCTGATTCATTTTCATTCAGTTGGTACAAATTCTTTTGTAGATTTTAATATTTTCAAAGTATGCTTTATAAATATTATATAGTATTACTTAAAAGGAACTACGATAAAATGTCCTACTCTTTAATATCCTCCAGTAGGCAGTGGTAAGCATACTTCCCATCAAATGTATGTTAAAATCGAACTAACTTAATCTAAAAATCTAAATGAATTAACTTTTTAAAATCACATCTAAATTCTATAAGCACTGCTGCGAAAAAAAATTACCGTATAAAGAACTATTGGTTTGGTTTAGTGTCGCAGTTTACTTTTTCCTACACAAGGACTAATGTGGACGAACGTTAACTAAGTAATGACGTAAAATTTTAATATGCAGCTGTGCGAATATAGCATAAAATTAATGTTAATTGAAAATTAGATATTTTTACTAAAATATTTTCTTTTTGGATTTATAAACGGTTAAAGGTTATATCAGAGATAAAATTACACTAAGGCATACATTCACGTATATTTTAATTCTATATTCAGTTACTAAATATTTTTTTTCTTACACGGAAGAGCGAATTCCTGCGAGGGTGATACCACGCCTAGTAAGTGTCCGAGCCTTCTATAAGGGCGGTAGCGGGTAAAAAGGTGAAGGGGTAAACCTTGAGGACGACAAGGGGGCAATGGATATAATATCTATAAAAATGCACATCACATCTCTAAAAGTAATCAATAAATGAATCAGATAATGCTTTATTTCACTTCTCAGATTGTATAGTAATTTGTTTATTGTGCTGCTGCCCCCTAGTTTCGGGTTCGTTTCCCAGATAAGGTTTGGATGTAATTGCAGGGAACGATGTTACCCTACCTCTAAGGTGCTCCTATAATGCGAAGATCAACAAATCGCGATTTTATGGTAAAATGCTAATAAAAGCAAGAGCTCTGTTATTTATTTAAAAAAATACTTTACTTACCCCAATAAATGTGATTTTTAATTTAATTTAATTTAATTTCTTTCAATTTTAAATATAGTGACTTTCAGTACGAGCCATCGTTTGGCCACCTCTGGGTTAGAAAGCGGAAATTTTATTTGAAATTCTTTTAAAACATATTTGGCTGACTGTGATCTCAATGCAGTAATTAGTTGACTTAGAAAAGTAAAACCAATGAACACGAATTTTAAGAACAATATTAATGAAATTTGAGCCTGAATTTACCAAATTGTTAAAACTCCACCTAGCCTTACCCATATCATTAATTTTTTTTATTCTTTATTTTATGCTTTTAAAATGAGTATAAAATAAAGAAATAAAAAATAAGTAAAAATAAGTAAATAAATAATAAATATATATTAAATTAATAAGTAATAATAATAAATAATAAATTAAATTAAATTAATATATAATAAATAAGTAATGTATAATACATATATAATAAATAAGTAACTTTATGCTTAATAGACAAACTGGCAGATAAGACAGATGTAGATAATATAGAACAATAATTTAATATTTCGTATGAGGAACTATTATGAAAGAAAGAGTGTTCAAATACTTTTTTTTCTTCTAATGGGGATGGTGGTTTCAGAAAAGGTTGAGCACCTTTACAACAGATATTCTATTTTTTAGAATTTCTCCCCTTTCTAACGCATTGAAAATTTGTGCCTATTATTTTTTTTTTAATGTACTCGTGGCCATAGGCCTAAAAGTGTTTGTCATCAAAAAACCTTTCAATAAAAAAACCACTGCTTCATTCCCTTTACCACAGATAGTCTGTCTTTCGTAATTCCTAACCTTTCCAGGATATCGAAAAAATTTGCAGCGATTGTTTCGAAAAACATCTGCCCGTTGCTTTAAGTCAGAAAGTGTTTTGCACCAAGTAACCCATCAGTACAGAATCTATTGCTTTATTCCCTTTACAACAGATATTCTATTTTTTAGAATTTCTCCCCTTTCTAACGCATTGAAAATTTGTGCCTATTATTTTTATTAAAAATGTACTCGTTGCCATAGGCCTGAAAGTGTTTGTCATCAAATAACCTCTCAATAAAAAACCCACTGCTTCATTCCCTTTACCACAGATACTCTGTCTTTCATAATCCCTAACCTTTCCAGGATATCGAAAATTGTCAGCGATTGCTTCGAAAAACATCTACCCGTTGCCTTAAGTTAGAAAGTGTTTTTCAGCAAACAACCCATCAGTACAGAAACTATTGCTTTATTCCCTTTACCACAGATAGTCTGTCTTTCAGAATTCCTCACCTTTCTAATGCATCGAAAATTTACACCGATTATTTTTTTAAATGTACTCGTTGCCATAGGCCTGAAAGTGTTTGTCATCAAATAACCTCTCAATAAAAAACCCACTGCTTCATTCCCTTTACCACAGATACTCTGTCTTTCATAATCCCTAACCTTTCCAGGATATCGAAAATTTTTAACAATTGTTTCGAAAAACATCTACCCGTTGCCTTAAGTTAGAAAGTGTTTTTCAGCAAACAACCCATCAGTACAGAAACTATTGCTTTATTCCCTTTACAACAGATATTCTATTTTTTAGAATTTCTCCCCTTTCTAACGCATTGAAAATTTGTGCCTATTATTTTTATTAAAAATGTACTCGTTGCCATAGGCCTGAAAGTGTTTGTCATCAAATAACCTCTCAATAAAAAACCCACTGCTTCATTCCCTTTACCACAGATACTCTGTCTTTCATAATCCCTAACCTTTCCAGGATATCGAAAATTGTCAGCGATTGCTTCGAAAAACATCTACCCGTTGCCTTAAGTTAGAAAGTGTTTTTCAGCAAACAACCCATCAGTACAGAAACTATTGCTTTATTCCCTTTACCACAGATAGTCTGTCTTTCAGAATTCCTCACCTTTCTAATACATCAAAAATTTACACCTATTATTTCGAAAACAAATCTACCCGTGTCCATGGACTGAAAAGTGTTTGGTACCAAATAACTTATCAGTACAGAATCTGCTGCTTTATTCCTTTTACCAAAGATAGCCTAACTTTTATAATTCCTAACCTTTCCAGGATATCGAAAATTTGCAGCGATTGTTTCGAAAAACATCTACCCGTTGCATTAAGTCAAAAAGTGTTTTCACCAAGTAACCCATCAGTACAGAATCTATTGCTTTAATCCCTTTACCACAGATAGTTTGCTTTTCAGAATTCCTCCCCTCTCTAATACATCCAAAATTTACACCTATTATTTCGAAAACAAATCTACCCGCGTTCATGGACCGAAAAAAATTTGGTACCCAATAACCTATCAATACAGGATCTGCTGCTTTATTCCTTTTACCAAAAATAGCTTACCTTTTCTAATTCACCACTTTTCCAGGACAGGGTTCCTACTCTTTTATCAGAACAAAAATTAAGGACTTTTTTAATTACTTTCTAAGGACCAAAGCAACTTTTTATAAGGACTTACTTGAAATGCACGACTTAATGGCATAAACCCTATTTCCCGAGGAACATATTTTAATGAATATGAACCAGACAAGGCATGTTCGATAAATGCCCTACAATATTTCAGAATTAAGTTTTTAAAAACGCTGAACTAATGTAAGATAAATCTATTTGATAAAAGCTAAATTTGAAAAACGTGCATCTAAAGTTTTTTGAGTGATCAAATAAAAAATAAATTGTGAATAAAAGCAACATTATAGACAGTACTTTCTGAGGGTTTAAAAATGACTCATATATATATATATATATATATATATATATATATATATATATATATATATATATATATATATATATATATATATATATATATATATATATATATATATATATATATATATATATATATATATATATATATATATATATATATATATATATATATATATATTGTATGTATATACTAGCTGATTATACCTGACGTTGCCTGGGAAAGAAGAAAGTTTTAGACTTTTCTATTACATTCAATGCAAGGAAAATTAAACTTCCATAAGTAACTGAAATATCTACAAACCCCCATCCTCCATGCTTCGTTTAATTAAAATCTGCATGACCGTTAGCTATTAGGAAAGGGCAGCTGACTTTATACTTTAAACCTTTTAAGTATACGAAAGATTATTTATTTGTCAAATAAGTAACTAAGAAAAAACTGTCATATAAGAAAACTAATAGGAAATCACATGACGATGGCAGATCTCGTCGATGGAGAAACTGATCGCATTCAAGGACATTTGACAAAAATTAAGTAGTTTTAAGGGCCCTTAAAAATGAAAGCTGAAATTAAGGAGTTCTTAAGGACTTTTAAGGACCGTGGAAACAGTGCAGGATATCGAAAATTTGCAGCAATTGTTTCGAAAAACATCTACCCGTTGCTTAAGCCAGAAAGTCTTTTGCATCAAGTAACCCATCAATACAGAATCTACTCCTTTTTTCCCTTTATGACAGATAGTCTGTCTTTCAGAAATCCTCACCTTTCCAATACATCGAAAATTTACACCGATTATTTCGAAAACATATTTACCCTTTGCTATTGGCCGAAAAGTGTTTCACCAAATAACCTATCAATACAGAATCTGCTACTTTATTCTGCTGATGTGAACAAAATTGACCTTCCGATAAATATTAGGTATCAGATG
>CM063511.1:141545238-141557738 GCA_032207245.1 Pardosa pseudoannulata | reverse complement strand
ACTCTATTCTAAGAACTCATTTGAAATGGGCCAGTTTACGAAAATCTTTAAATAGCCTAGAGATTATTCACGACAAAAATTTCTTATTTCGTGAAATTATTCAAAGAACTCATTTGAAACGGGCCAGTTTACGAAAATCACTAAATAGTTTAGAGTTGAAATATTAAGAAATTTTCTGATTTCGCTAAACTATATTCTAAGGAACCATATGAAAAGGTGGAGTTTACGAAAATCACTAAACAGATTCGAATTAAATTATGAAGATAATTTTTTTGATTTCGTGAAACTGTATTCTAAAGATCCATTTGAAGGAGACCAGTTTACTAAAATCACTGAACAATCTAGAGTTGAAATATCAAGAAAAATTTCTGAATTCGCGAAAGTATTTTCTAAGGATTAATTTGTTTAAATAATAATATTAATCTTTCATTGAAACAGAAAATTGCTTTAATGAAATTGGCGAAATTTGCCCCCGTTTCTTACGTTTATAAAACATTATGAAGAAATAATTATTTTCTGGAATAACATATCATATTACAGCAATATAAGAAATGTGATATAAATGTCCCAGGAATCGGTCTCAAAACAGAATTTCTTTTCTCTTCAAAGAATTTGAATTACCCAGAAGGCAAATTTCGACGATAGTAAATTACTTAGCAACAACATAGCTAAAATAAATGATTGAGTTGGTAGATAGATTCAGCTATCTCTGCCAACAGATCTAACAGCGAAACGTTGCTACTGTTTGCAATAGTACTTCCTAGAAACCGTCATTCGGAAATTTGAAGAGTTCGACAACATCTGCTTTTACCGTTGATGTTCTTTTTTTATATATATTTCCATGATTGTGCATTTAGTAGTGGGAAAAATTCATTCTTTTTTTTATTTTACACGTATATATTACTAAACTGCACGCACATATATTTTTTCTTGTACTTGTAAGAAGTCGTGTCCTGAATAATGTGTACAGTTTCAAGTACAATCCGAGATGTATTTAATGATGTCTGTTTAATCATTTTATCAACCAATCATCTATGATGTATCACTCAGAATTTATCAGTGTCTAATTAATCAATCATTATTTGTCATGTCTCAAAAAAGAAGAAAGCATACAACTAGTAAAAACACAAGGACAATTGTATAGTATGCTGTGAGTATGTACAATTGTATGATAAAATTATGTATTGATATTGCCAAAACTTAAACATAAGGTCAAAAGAATAGCAATAAAATAAAATATGAATTTATAAATCAGCCAACCCATCAAGCAACAAAAGTTTTGTTTGTTTGATCATTTTCAGAAAGAAATTTACTTGTGTTATACCTTTTAAAATTCCGCCTAGGTAGTATAGTGGTCAGCGTGTTGTGCTTCCACCCGATGGGTTTGGGTTTGATTACCGAGTTAGGCATGGATGTAATTATGTGTTGTTGTGTAATTGTGTGTGAAGAGATATTTCCCTACCTTTATGGTGATCCTACAGTAAAAAGGAAAATTAGTTAACCGATTGTATGGCACAATGTTAATAAGAGGAAGTTCCCCATTGGTTAAACAAAAAAAAATTCTTTTAAAATAATTTATTTTTCTACAGTTCCTTAAAATGGCGTATAAATGAGCTGAAATTAACAATTAAACCTAAATGAAAAACAGATGAAATATTTTACATTTCTTTAATAGTATTATTTTTTAATAATAGCGTTTAGACTTGAGATATGTGTTACGGAAATTCAAGCAAAGTTGGTTTTTTTGTTCATTGTAACTTATAAAAGGTATTTTACTATTTAGACACAATTTCAATTTTTATCCACTTCTTTTATTCATTTTGTTCAGTAAAACTCTCAACTAACTTTAAATTATGAACAAAAAACTTTAGCCACTCAGCACAAATTTTTGAAAAATTTCGTATTATTTGTTCTAGCTGTAGCTACACTGTAGCCTGTAGTACAGCTTCTGCAGCCTGTAGTACAGATAATACACATAAAAATTCATTTTAACTAAAAGAAAATTCGGATTCATGTTCCTTATATACATACTCACATATATATGCATGAACACTTTCATATCATTTTATTTTATATTATATGTAAATTTGAATGATAATATAAATAGTAATGTGGTTAAAATACAAATAAAAAAACAATGATAATGACTAATCATTATCTAAGTATTAAGCATTATTTATTATGTGCGAAATAACTTAAAATCTTAAATTAATACATGAATATACATTCATAGTGGAACCTTACTTATACAAAGACGAAGGTACGCATATAATTATTCGTATAAGTAAATACTTCGTTTATGTAAATAGTACTCATTTCCAGCTATTAAAAACAATACTGTGCTGTTTTCAGGGTTTTTTTATATATATATAAACGTATTTTAATGGTAAAAAATATGTGTATATTAATATTTACAAAATATAACAACAAAATTATTTATTTTGTCTACATTAAATACAAAAAGTTTCTGTATTCAATTAACACGGCCTTAAATACACACAACTAACTCTTTCTATAAAAATATCTAAGTATTAAGCATAATTTCTTATGTGCAAAATAACTTAAAATCTTCGATTAATAATCATTCATGAATATACATACAGAGTGGAACCTTACTTATACAAAGACGGAGGTAGACGTGTAATTATCCGTATAAGTAAATACTTCGTATATGGGAACAATACTCGATTCCACCTAATAAAAGCAATAATGTGCTGTTTTCAGGGGGTGGGGGTTATAAATAAACTTACTTTAATGGTAAAAAATATATGTATATTAATATTTATAAACTATAACAACAAAATTATTTATTTTGTCTACATTAAATACATAAAGTTTCTTTTTCAATTAACGCATCCATAAATACACATAACGAACTCTTTTCATAAAAAACTTTCAAATTGAAATAATATTAAATATTCAGAGAAACAGTATACTCGGACTCAAAACTTTCTCTACCTTTTTATGAATAATACAAATGTTTTGTAAGAAATTGTAATCCCAGGTAGACGTTAATGTGCAGAGTACTTATATAAATGAGATCAAAGATTAACGAACTTTAAAATTGCTTATTTTGGCCTTTAAAACAGTTGGTAATTTTCTTTTCTTTCACTAATCTATTAGCTACATGATATACAATTTACTTTCCTTGAAAACGTCTAACTCTCATTTATTTATTGACGTCTTTAAAATAGATGAAGCATTTTAGAACCTCAAATGCAGCAATTGTATGTGCTGAAGTTAGTGGCTAGTATAAAACTTAGTGGCTATTATATATAATTAAAAAGAATATCAAAAGAGAAGGGTTAAAACAGTGAAAATATCCATTTACGTCTTACTCTCATTCACTTTTTTACTAATGTTTTTAATATAGATGAGGCATTTTAGAACCTCAAACGCAGACATCGTTTGGTCGAAAGTTAGTGGCTAGTATAAAATTATTTGTTGTGATAGATGTTTAAAAATGTATTAAAAGAAAATGATTATACGAGTGAAATTATCCATATACCCTAAATCTCAATCACTTATTTACCGACGTCTTTTAAAATAGACAACGCATTTTAGAACCTCAAATGCAGAAATCATATGTGCAGAGGTTAGTGGCTAGTATAAAATTCAGTTGCTATTATAGATAATTAAAAAGAATATTAAAAGACAATGATTATAACAGTGAAAATATCCATTAACGTCTGACTCTCATTCACATTTTTACTAACGTTTTTAAAATAGATGAAGCATTTTAGAACCTCAAACGCAGACATAGTTTGGTCGAAAGTTAGTGGCTAGTATAAAATTATTTGTTGTGATAGATGTTTAAAAATGTATTAAAAGAAAATGACTATACGAGTGAAATTATCCATATACCCTAAATCTCAATCACTTATTTACCGACGTCTTTTAAAATAGACAACGCATTTTAGAACCTCAAATGCAGAAATCGTATGTGCAGAGGTTAGTGGCTAGTATAAAATTCAGTTGCTATTATAGATAATTAAAAAGAATATTAAAAGACAATGATTATAACAGTGAAAATATCCATTAACGTCTTACTCTCATTCACTTTTTTACTAATGTTTTTAATATAGATGAGGCATTTTAGAACCCCAAACGCAGACATCGTTTGGTCGAAAGTTAGTGGCTAGTATAAAATTATTTGTTGTGATAGATGTTTAAAAATGTATTAAAAGAAAATGACTATACGAGTGAAATTATCCATATACCCTAAATCTCAATCACTTATTTACCGACGTCTTTTAAAATAGACAACGCATTTTAGAACCTCAAATGCAGAAATCGTATGTGCAGAGGTTAGTGGCTAGTATAAAATTCAGTTGCTATTATAGATAATTAAAAAGAATATTAAAGAATATTAAAAGAGAATAATTATAACAGTGAAAATATCCATTAACGTCTGACTCTCATTCACATTTTTACTAACGTTTTTAAAATAGATGAAGCATTTTAGAACATCAAACGCAGACCTAGTTTGGTCGAAGGTTAGTGGCTAGTATAAAATTTAGTAGCGTATGATAGATATTTAAAAATTTATTGAAAGAAAATGATTATACAAGGGAAATTACCCATATATTCTAACTCTCAATCACTTATTTACCAACGTCTTTAAAGTAGATGAAGCATTTTAAAACCCCAAACTCAGAAATCGTTTGCGTGGAGGTTAGTGGCTATATAAGGCTTAGTATTCTTTATATATATTTAAAAAGAATATTAAAAGAAAATTATTACAACAGATAAAATATCCATTTTACTCTACAAAGTATCTATATCTATTCTTTTGAGGACATACTTAACCGATAATGAAAGGGAAAGTTTTCACGATAATTTTTGTTCTATTTGTGTAAATGAAATTTAAGATCTAAAATTTATCTAGAATCGAACAATCTTTCGTATAAATGACTGTTTCGTACAACTGAATATTCGTATTAGTGAATAATTTATTACATAGGTTTTGTTGCTGTTGTTGTTAATGCCACTTGGTCAAGCAAGCAATATTGAGCCTTACGCTTCTAGTATTAATGTAAAGGCATGCGCCTTTCATTTTAACGAGCACCTCAAGGGTGAAAGTACGACTTTTTGCTAAAATGGCTCATCATAATTTTAAAGCACGGACCAAACAAAACATGCATAGGCTTGGACTCCCACACCCAGAGGTATTGATTAAGAACTTAGAGGACATTGGGACAACGAACATATTTTACGTGCCACATTCACCTTTAATGAACACGGCGGAACTTAGGCCGGCTTGGGCTCCGAACCCGCAGCCATCCAGTTACGAGAGCGTTGCCTTTGCCTACTGAGCTACCACACATATAGGTTTTATAGGAGTTTATCTGGGAATCGAAAACTATTTCGTATAACTGAATTATTCGTAATATTGAATTTCGTATAAACGTGTTACTACTGTATATGCGTTTGCGTGTTATGTATTATTTATGCGTTTGTTTGACCGATTATATTTTCATCTACTTTTAACACATTGTATGTGGAACACGTACTAGTACGTTTTCTGAAGATTGACACTTCAGCGCGGGTCACTTACTAGTACGGGTTAGTGTAACAACATGGTTTGTTTGTGGGTACAAAAATAACAGTATATACAGGAAAACGAAGACGAATGTTCTTGTCTACTACATAGATTCTGGAAAAATTTAGACAAATAAAAACTAGTTTTTACATTATTAGTTTTATGATTGCTCTTTTCATTTTTTCGTAATGTAAAAATGTTTATATATAACACAATTCGAAAAAATTAAAACTATATACTACTATTTCTATTTGATTTTTCATATTTACGATATTATTATAAATTTATCCACTAAAAAATATATCTTTTGTTTACAAAAATCTTATGGTTGTTTTTTATAAACTTCTATTTATATATTTGTTTACATATTAAATATAAAATACGAAAAGTTGGTTAAAAAATTAAATAATTATCAATCTATTGAGATTTAGATGAATATCTAAATTTACGCTCAAAAGACCTGCTCCCGTACAATTCCACTGTGAAATGTACCCGCACAAAATGTGTTAAGAAATCTTTATATGTTTAATGTAAACAACTTCAAGCACAATTCGAGAAATATCTAATAATGTCTGATCAATCATGTTATAAATCAATCATATTATCTAAATTAGAACTATGATTGATTATTGGCTAATTAATAAATCATGATTTCACATTTAAAAAATGATGATAACTCACAGCCAATACACGTGGCTTATCTATTTACAATAATTTAAGGTGGTGATGTAATAAATCTTGATATCTCACTTAATTGAAAGAAAAGCAAAAAATGTAGTTCTTCTTTTGGCAGTTTTAATTTAAAGTAGATTCACGGCTGACAACTTGTGTAGACATACAACAAGGTGCCAATTAGATTATCTTTCCCCGCCTTTCGGCGAGACGAGTTATAGCTGGTTACAGATCTAAATTTTGGAAAAATCCCAAAATTATGGAAATCTTACACTTTTTCACTAGTTTAAAAATTTCGTCAAACATATGCTCTTAGAGAAATTCTGTTAACAAAACAGATAAACGAACAAATTAATCTGTGTTGCACCATTGACGTAGTAAATTGTAAGTATCATATGTTTACAACAATTGTTAATTATTGTTAATACCTCTTCTGTCAGCAAATGCACCTACAATTGGTAGAGTGCCAAAACCTCTTTCTTGAATTTCAGGTAAGTGAACTTTACTACCACTTAAACCTCTAATATGCTTAAGGCAAAAAAGATATCTCAACATTCATGTCTGGAACATTTTACCCTAGAGATAAGGGCAAAGAAGAGCTATTTTGGTTTATAAATATATAAAGAAAGTTTAAAATACAAGAGATTTTTCTAAAGTCATGGATGGATATTACTTCTGTTAGTTTTTTTTCCAAGATTTTAAAGAATTAAAAATTTCTTTCTTTTCTCCACTATAATTAGCGATGCACAATGAAAGTCTGCAACTTATTCCTTTCTAAGCAGCCTGAATTTTGAAATCTAAATATTTTTATCAGATTTAAGCGTAGGCAGACTGAGTTGCAATCCGTGGTATCACAATAAGTCAAAATGTTTACCCCTTTTTCCTGACGGTACTTATAAGTACCGCTTCAATCAAATACCTCTATATTCCTAATAAAGCCGTTTTTCCTGACGGTACTCACAAGGACATACAGGACATACAGGATGCAGTTCCTACAGCAGAAAAGAAATGATAGCACTAATCAGGAATCCTTTTTATTCGAATAATAGGGATTTTATAATTGGCGTGCTGCATTCGAAGATCATTTTGTATTAGAGTTGAGACACGTGTTGTTTAATTAAGTAAATTTAGTGGTTTATTACCAGTTATTTGGTACTATTATTTTTAGAGACTTTTGTACAGCGCAGGTAAGCATTTCATTTGTTTTATTCATACTTTAATGCTTTGTTTTCTATTACAGAGTCAAAAATATATGTTGGTACTAGAAAGTACCAGCTGCAAAATTAACTACTAAAATACAATAAAAATTAATTTTCTTTTTTTCTATGATTATTCTCCATTAAAACTTATCTAATGATTCAAAAATGCTGTAAGAAAGTTTATGGTAAATTAATTCAGGATATAAAAGATTAAGAAACAATGCTTAAATTTTTAGAAATGTGGGAAAATTTTTAATAAATTCGTGATCATTCTTTTATCTTTAATTCTTAATCTTAATTCTTAAAATATCGGTCAAATTAATTAACTAATCAAATATAGGGGGTCTATAAAAGATTTGACACATTTTGATGTTAATAATTTTAAGTAAATATCCACATCAGCAGACCTAGATCAAGTCTCTGACTTGTGTGTGCGTAGAATAAAGATTATTCCTAGAAATCTACAAACAATCGAGTACATGCTCATGGGGCAGGAAGCCTGGATATAATAATACTTGGTACAGATCGAAAAATACTGGATCAAGTTAGAATAAGACAAAGGTATAGTGTGACCAATTATTTAGTGTAGCCTAGTTATAACCTACCGACGAATTTCGTACCTTCCGGAGTTTGTGAGTTCGAATTCCACTATAGCATGGATGTTCGTAATCGTTCAGAGTTTAAGCCGTAGGTCCCGGTCTCATTAGCTCCCGTGTTGCAAAAGTAGACCGTAGCTCTGCAAACCCAACCCAACCAGACCCGAAACTTGCTTATCTACCGCAAATTTGCAGACGAAACATGAGATACGAGAGGTACGCGTTTAACTTGAATCAGGCCTCATATCTGTTATGTAGCCTCCACACTATGGCCAATTGTTCACCACTTCCTGATGGTGCCCTTGAACGATGATTCACGGGTTACATCCACACGCTGGGCCACTAAATAAGCCAAGCGCGTGGATTCGTTCATAGGATCTACTGAGAGCTTTCACTGAACATCTGGCTGTCTTTGATCTTGGAGAAAAACCGCCTCCGAAGCCATTGTTCGCTAAGGTTATTTTATCGTCTGCCGCCATCGACCACGATAAGCCAAACTCCCTCAAGACGGTGGTCATGGCTTGCAGTGGGCCATAGTGTGGAGGGGCCTTTATACTGAAAGGTCAGAGCGCCACCAGGTAGCCTTCCAGTCACCAGTGGTAAGCAGGTGAGGGAGGGGGGGGGGGGTCAACTGGCGGTATTAGATATTTTTGCATCGATCTAGGGAATAATTCTAGGGAAGTCAGCGAGTCAAGTGTGACCAACGGCTCACTACCACCTTCATTAGCCAAAGTGTCCGAGTTCTTTGCGACATTTACTAATAGTTTAATTTCTTCTTTAAATAAAAACTGAGTAAAAATTTTCCATTCTAAAATTTCAAATTGAACTGAAAAGAAAAATTAATAAACAATGTTTTTGAACGGAATATAAAATTTCTTATAAAGTTAGGTATATTAGCACATTTTATTCAGGACACGTACTAGTACGTTTCCTGACGATTGATTCTTGAGAGCGGGTTGCATACTAGTATGGGTTAGTATAACAACGTGGTTTGTTTATGGGTACAAAAATAAAGGTATATACAGGAAAACGAAGCCAAATGTTCTTGTCTACTACATAGATTCTGGAAAAATTTAGACAAATAAAAAGTAGTTTTTAAACCAGTCAATGCTGAACCAAAGAACGGGAAGGTTGATTAAAAAATCAATTTAGATTTAAAATTAACTTTTCATTTATCCTTGCAAAAATGATATTATATATATGTATATTTATATATTATATATGTATTTGTAATTGTATATACATTTGTTTATTTCTCCATTTATATATTTGTTTATATATTTTAATATAAAATACGAAAAGATGGTTAAAAAATTAAATAATTTTTGTTCTATTGAGATTTAACGGAATAACTAAATTTGCGCCCAAAACGCCCGCTCCCGATACAATTTCGCTGCAAAATGCACCCGCACACAATGTGTTAATATATTTTTATAGAAAAGAACATTGATGAAATCATATTTTACGAACAAACTATTAGAGAAATGTAAGTTAAATAGTTTGTTCCCAGAAAGGTTTCTATATATTTTTATTGTAACCCCATAAAACAACAATTACTGCAATAACGCTTTTTAGGGTTGATGACTAAAAAAAAATCTGCCAATTGATACTGAATTTTAAAGAAAAAGACTTTTATAACGTTAAAGAAACGTTAAAGAAAACTATTAACTTAGGGTAGTACCCATATGTAATGAAGAATAAACAAATGAACACCAGTTTTAAAAATATTTGAAATCAAAAACATTTTTTAAATTCAATTTTTTGAAATATTCTATTAATGTTTAAGATTTTTTTTACTCATTTCTTTTCAATTTTTCTTTTATTTTTACCTTATTCTAACTCAAAACTATCTTTTGAATATTTGTGTATTATTGCCTTGATAAATTGAATAATTAATTTTAAAAAGAAATTTTTATCACCTTACGTTAAATTTGAAAGAAATATTTTGGAATTCTTCATGTTTAAATTGAGTTTAAAAAGCTAAACAAAATTGATATTTAAACTGGATATTCAGATTTATATATATATATATATATATATATATATATATATATATATATATATATATATATATATATATATATATATATATTGTAACGTACTGGGCATATGGTAGACGAAGCCGTCAATGAAACAAGCTAGAAAACTATTTAATCTAGACTAAATATTTTATTCAGGTGAATAAATTATGTACAACTATGTACAGATTCAGTAGGATGTTAAATATTCTGGGATCTCGTACTGAGATGACATTCACACAATAAGGATTCGTGGGATACCGGATACAGTATGGCTAGGGCTTCTAATTACTGGAATTGTTCGCTAATTAGTGCCGGTAATAAACGCTGACACTATCACCTCCGGTCTGACGATTAGCACATTCGGCTTTCACACCAAGGTTCGAAAGTTCAGAGTGTGTATCACGCTGGGGTTCGTGAAGTAAAACTCGGGATGCAAGACGATCCAAATTGAGAGCAAAGGTCACTCTCGGCTACTTACTTCTATGCACGAAGCAAAAAAAAAAAAAAAAAAAAAAAAAAATTAGCAGAATAACGGGAATGGAATTCCCAAGTCGAAAGTCGACTTCTTAGCAAACAGAGGCGCTGGCGGTCTCTAATCAAGCAAACTTCAGAATCGAAGATACGAGCGGTTCTTTTCGAGCTATGAAGGCTCTATCAGGAAGAAGCCTCAAGAAGAAAAAGCCTCGTTTTGGCCCTGTCACTCTTCTTTTATAGCAGCCCCCGGTTCCCCTTACGCGATTCTTCGGGAAACTTCCAGTACCAGGAGGATGCAATCTTGCGGTCACCTCTAGTCTGAATCATCTGTTTCGTCTCCATATGTGGCCGAAAGGTCGTCTTCAGATCAGCCGACCCAAACAACTTAATTGCTTTTTCGCTACCGCTAATGGGCGACAATGTCCACTGTAATTATTTACAATCTTTTCACAGAGTCTTTCCATTCAACATTCTCTCAAAGCCCACACTCGCTGGCTCCAGCACACGAACAGTTTCAATTAAGTATCCACGTGTATTTAGACCACCCGTTTCTACCTGCCACTAATCGTAAGTGTTCGCGGCAAAAGGTCACCTTCGGGCTCCTCGTTCTTTAGGGTCATGTCACGGATCGTTACTATATATATATATATACCTATATATATATATATATATACATATATATATATATACATATATATCTACATATATACATATATATATATATACATATATACATATTAGGGTTATTCGGTGAATAGTTTTTTAGAATCTATGAAAAATTACGTCACAAAGAGCATTTTAATAATCAACAAAATTTTTTATAAAAAATTGATTTTTCAAAAATACAATTAAAGTTTAAAAAATTAATAGTATTAATTTAGTATTATTTTAATATATGTGTACAAAATTCTTTAACTCTAAGCTAATAATTTATAAAGATGTTTTATAACGTTCACTGCACCATTGAGAAATAGCTTAATGTATAAAAAACCCAGATTTTCATTTCAGAAATATGCATGAACTATTTGGAGGCAAAACAAGCCAGCTTATACAATGCCGTAACACCAATCATGTATAGTCATATAACGAAAACTTTGTTTACAAAAAAAGCTACAAACAAAAACTATTTTACATAAACTTTGCACAAGAAACTTTTCATAAAATGAAATCTTTTCGTAAAAACACATAATCCAACATGGAGGTAGATTAAAAGGTAATTTTTTAACATTCTGTCTTAGGATATAAAATATTGCAAGCATTGTCTTTACAAATAATCCACACCTCTTTCTTTAAGGTATAATTTATTATTCTGCTTTGACGACATCGGTTAAAATACGTGCTAATTAATATCTGACTTTAATAACTTTGTTTCAGCGGTATATTATTGCACTGTTTCCGTGCCAGCTTTCTAGAGCTTTAATTACTATAATCCCCTGTAATTAGACTCATTCAAGAAGTTTTTGTTTCTTCAGTTTGGCTACGTAGGGACTGTAACGGCGTGATATAGCGGTGTATCGTCAAAGAACTTTGCTTCTAAAGGTGGACTTGTGTGAATACAAAAGAATTGTTTTCTACGGCACCATGAAGTCTACACGGCCGCGCACTATAGTGAAGGAACAAAACGCCAGACTGGACGGTACCTTTTTTGTCAGCTAAAAAGATGATCGCGGAACGACAAAGGGTTTGCCGCTTCTCAGATGTTGCCGCTAATGCAATCTTAGCTTTACGGCCGATAATGGTTAACCCGGACCAATGCAGTTGGTCGAAGATGAGGTCATCGCTAGGTGACCCAATAATAAAATTGTGGGTGAGGCCGTCTCTTGGAGGCCCCTCCCCTAGAAAGAGACGAAGAAGATATTTTTTTTTGGAAAGAGTTAGTTAGCAAGAGTCAGCTAATTCGTAGGTCGTTTTGACCTGTCTCTCTACCGGAGAGTTTTACTTGCTATAATCCCACCTTGGGATCTTTTCTTGAGTAGCCCGCATCGGCTAACTCGTT
>CM063511.1:141520238-141540238 GCA_032207245.1 Pardosa pseudoannulata | reverse complement strand
TAATTGCAGGTAAAAGAACATAATTCAAGGTGACATGGATTCTATTGAATCTAATATTTTTCAAAAGACATCCGAACTAATCCGATTAATAATAGGTGAAAGTTGGTAGGACATACCTCATGGGGACTTTTGACTCTTCAAAATTCGAAAAATATTCTCCGAATCACAATATACAGAATGTATATCTGACAGTAAACTAGCTGTATTTCAGTATTCTTTGCTTTCACTCTTAATATCTTACGATTAATTACAGGTAATATTAAAAGAACATAATTCAAGGTGACATGGATTCTATTGAATCTAATATTTTTCAAAAGACATCCGAACTAATCCAATTAATAGTAGGTGAAAGTTGGTAGGACATACCTCATGGGGACTTTTGACTCTTCAAAATTCGAAAAACATCCGTCGAATCACAATATACAGAATGTAGTGTTCATTTTTTTTTTCAGGTGCTTCGAAGAGCCGGGTGGCCAAATAGTAAGGCGCGGTTCTTTGCTACCAAAGTCCAGTCGTTCAAATCCCATTGTTAGCCCTTAATTTGACAAGATGTTTTTTCAAATATTTTTTAATTTCTGTTATTTTCCCATGTATTAATATAGACATTAGGATCTCTGTAAAATAAACAAAAAAATATATCATTTTCCATTTTTGAGATAATTAATGTCCTCTGTGGCGAACAGTGATAATTATGTTCTATAGTAGTTATAAGTATACATATCTGGTGTAGCAGCCAGACTTAGCCAAATTAAGGGTTAGCATATATGTTCGTAGCCGTTTGGAATCGGATTTAAGCAGTAGATCCTGTTTTTATTGGCACTAATATAGCAAAATAGTTTACCCTAATGCTCCAAATCAGACCCGATTCTTCATCCGAAATTTCATTTAGACCCTTTGATGTCTGGAAATCTATTAAAAAATAATCGTCTGGTAACAGAATTTTTGAGGGAATTGGAATACATATACGTGGTTTCATTTAATACAGAAGTGTGAAGAAAACTTTTCATTGCTGACGTATTCAAGAATAAAATTTGGATGCTTTGTTTATCAAATGAATCACATTTTTATGCAATTAATGTGTACTTAGATATGAAAGGTACAATAGCGCATGTGTGAATACTTGCATGGATAGAAGATCCACTCCAGTAGCTTAAGCGTCGATTTGCAAAGGAATTATGTGTTCGATTCTCAATCGTTTCACAAAACATCCTTCATATGCTGCACACGCACATGTAAAATATTTAATATCTAATTCTTCTAAAGACCTTATTACACAACAACCTGTAGATGTAATTGGTAGGGCTTGGATTCATGTAATACAGAAGTGTGCATAAAACACATAAATGCTGACGTATTCAAAGAATAAAATTTGTATTTTTTGTTCATTAAATAAATCACATTTTTATGCTGTTAATGTGTACTTAGATATAAAAGGTACAATACCGCATGTGTGAATACAAGTATAAATAGAAGACCCGCTCCAGTAGCTTAAGCGTCGATTTGCAAAGAGAATCATGTGTTCGAAGTAGTTTCATAAAACATCCTTCACATGTTGCACATGCACATGTAAAATATTTCATATCTAATTCGTCTAAAGACCTTGTTACACGACAACCTGTACATGTAATTGGAAGGGCCTAGATTCATGTAATACAGAAGTGTGCATAAAACACATAAATGCTGACGTATTCAAAGAATAAAATTTGGATATTTTGTTCATTAAATAAATCACATTTTTATGCTGTTAATGTGTACTTAGATAAAAAAGGTACAATACCGCATGTGTGAATACAAGTATAAATAGAAGACCCGCTCCAGTAGCTTCAGCGTCGATTTGCAAAGATAATTATGTGTTCGATTCTCAATAGTTTATCAAAACATCCTTCATATACTGCACATGCACATGTAAAATATTTCATATCTAATTCGTCTAAAAGCCTTCTTACACGTCAACCTGTAAGTGTTGGAAAAACAACGGGCTCAGTTTCCGTTGCCATTTCCCGATGAAGACTCTTGTGTGATAATGAAAAATCTTCAATCGGTTAAAGACCTTACAACGCAACAATAAACCAAAATAAATCAGTTGAAATTTTTTTTCTGTCACTGGATAGATCCAAACCTTCTTTATTAAGAAAAGGAATCGTAAACTAAATGCGTTGGCTTTTCAACGCTTACGTGTTGAGAAACCTTACACAGCTGGCACCCATGAAGAGTTCTCAGTTATAAAATAGCTAGCATATATCCCGTCATATGACGGGTTCTGTAAAATTTTTAATTTTCCAGAATTGTAAAGTACCCATGAGGCTGGTAAAAAAATGGTTTGTTTTTTGGATGAGAATTATGTGGTATTAGCTGGATAATTTGTTTATCTTCATACTCCTCTAAAGTCTCCCGATATTGTGAATGCAGTTTAGAATCACGTTGAATTCATGTAGAAAGATAATTCAAAGTTTTCTTAGCTAAGTCAAAATTATCGTTAAGTTCTTCTCAACTGGGAAGAACTTAACGATAATTTTTTGCCAGAGTAATTAATGAAAGTGAAGGAATGAAACTATCATTTCCACTACATCCTGGAGGTAGATACAATTTGTTGTTAATACCGGTGATAAAATTATCATTGCATCAAAAAATGATCGATGATTAAATTTAAAGTTATCACATATGTACCTAATCTACTATTTAAGCCAAATATAAAAGAAAATTATTAACGTAATATCTAAGTTCAGTGATAAAACTTATGAAAACAATACAGACGATATTTAAATAATTTAAAATAAGAAATGATTAAATGAGATGGTTAAAGGAATGACATCATAATGCTAGAAAAATGTTATTTTTACCTATTCATGTGATAAATTGATAAATTTAACCGACTGCTTTTAACCGGGGAAAATATTACTTGAAATGACAGTAAACTCTCGAAAAGTGGGAAGGGGGGATTTCGAACGTTTTAAAGACAACAGTATTTTTTGCTGTGATATGAAGCATATTTATACCAATTTATTTAGAATCGGATCGATATGTGATAAATTGATAAATTTATTCGCCTACTCCTAATCGGGGGAAAAAGGCTATAAAAGGATGGAAGGGGTGGATTTCGAACGCTGTTAACCTTAACTTATCAAAAATCCAATATGGATGCTTGCATCCATTCCAGGCACAACCGCTTCATAAATTCGGAGACAGACGGAGAGATAACTTAGGTTATTATTTATGTAGGGGATTAATGTTAACTCATAAGATCATCTCCAATTTTCATGAACACAAGTGACTCTGAAATTCAACTTAGTGTATCTGAAATATAAAGCTATTGTACACTGACAAATGTTAAATTGGCAGTTGCATTCTACAGTATGAGACATGTTTTCAACCTCTTACCAGTGTCACACAAGCCTTGTTTGGACAGATTAAATGTGTAAAATTTGTGACGCCCTAACTGACTTAGAGCAGCAGAAAAATTAAAATTACCTCAAAAGTCAACAGAAGGTTTTTTTTTTTTTTTTTTTTTTTTTTTTAACCTGCTTTAGTTTTAGCCGTTCATGCGAAAATATCAAATATAATACTTATTTATTTTATTCAAACTTTTATTTTATAATGAATTAATGTTTTCTAACCATTTTAGTTGTTTATGACTGCAAATTAACAAAAAAAAAATTGCCATTTTACAGAGAGTTATCTTTGACAATTTTCTTATGAAGATATTTACATTGATAGCACATTTTTCAATAAAAGAAAAATATAAATAGCAATTTTCAGTTGAATCACTTTGTGAATGGATTTGAGAAAAATCTATTGATTCAGTTCCTTTCTTGGATAAAATATTTTTCTACTCCTTTGTAAATTTCCTTCACAACCAGCAATTTTTTACGGTTTTAATACTGAATACCAAGGAAAATAATTAAATTCTAATGCTAGATGCAGCAAACTTGTACCTTTAATGTAAAAGATCAATGGTAATAAAAATGGTAAATAAATGTTTAGTGATTTAATGGTAAATAAGAGTTTAATGATAACACGTTGAAATATAAAAGCGCTGAAATATTAAAATATAACCAAAATAAAACAGTAACGAAATTATATTAAGCTTTATTTCTCTCTTTTATGCGCTTTCTAATGTAGACACGTACAATGTGATAATGTTATCGTTCAGAAACAGAAATTACAGGACGTGGATTCACGTCAGCTTCAACCGAGAGTAGAATTCGAAATGTCATGAATTTTACGTCAGAGGTCACGAACGTGTTAATAAAGATTTTTTTTTAATTTTTCGAGTTACACAAAGTAATGTAAACTTGTCTTTAAAGTTTAACGGTTTAATGGTAAATAAGGATTTAATGGTTAAAATAATGATCCATAACAACATAAATAAACAAATAATAAATTTTATTTCTCTCTCCTATTTCTGTTTTCTTATGATGACACATAGATGGAATAATGTCGCTTTCATAAACAAAAATTAAACAAATAATAAATTTTATTTCTCTCTCCTATTCCTGTTTTCTTATGATGACACATAGATGGAATAATGTCGCTTTCATAAACAAAAATTAAACAAATAATAAATTTTATTTCTCTCTCCTATTCCTGTTTTCTTATGATGACACATAGATGGAATAATGTCGCTTTCATAAACAAAAATTAAACAAATAATAAATTTTATTTCTCTCTCCTATTCCTGTTTTCTTATGATGACACATAGATGGAATAATGTCGCTTTCATAAACAAAAATTAAACAAATAATAAATTTTATTTCTCTCTCCTATTCCTGTTTTCTTATGATGACACATAGATGGAATAATGTCGCTTTCATAAACAAAAATTACAACAAATAATAAATTTTACGTCTCTCCTATTCCTGTTTTCTTATGATGACACATAGATGGAATAATGTCGCTTTCATAAACAAAAAATTAAACAAATAATAAATTTTATTTCTCTCTCCTATTCCTGTTTTCTTATGATGACACATAGATGGAATAATGTCGCTTTCATAAACAAAAATTAAACAAATAATAAATTTTATTTCTCTCTCCTATTCCTGTTTTCTTATGATGACACATAGATGGAATAATGTCGCTTTCATAAACAAAAATTAAACAAATAATAAATTTTATTTCTCTCTCCTATTCCTGTTTTCTTATGATGACACATAGATGGGATAATGTCGCTTTCATAAACAAAAATTAAACAAATAATAAATTTTATTTCTCTCTCCTAGTTTTCTTATGATGGACACATAGATGGAATAATGTCGCTTTCATAAACAAAAATTAAACAAAAAATAAATTTTATTTCTCTCTCCTATTCTGTTTTTCTTATGATGACGCATAGATGGAATAATGTCGCTTTCATAAACAAAAATTAAACAAATAATAAATTTTATTCTTCTTTCTATTCTGTTTTCTATATGATACACATAGATGAATAATATTTCATAAACAAAAATTAAACAAAAAATAAATTTTATATCTCTTCTATTCCTGTTTTCATGATGAAATAGATGGAATAATGTCGCTTTCATAAACAAAAATTAAACAAATAATAAATTTTATTTCTCTCTCCTATTCCTGTTTTCTTATGTTGACACATAGATGGAATAATGTCGCTTTCATAAACAAAAATTACAGGACGTGAATTCACGTCATCTTCAACCGAGAGTAGAATTTGAAATGAAATGAATTTTATGAGGTATAAATTTAAATAATATATTTGAATATTATATTATTATTACACGAATAATGTAAATTGTCTTTAATTTAATATAATAAATAAGAAATTAAAGGTTAAAATATGATTATAATGGTTTAATAATATATATATACATATATATATATAAATATAAAAATAAATTTAAAAAAATAACGGAATTATGTAAATTTTATTCCTTTCTGATATTTCTATTTTCTAATGATGACACATAGATGGGAGAATGGCGCTTTCAGAAACAAAAATTACAGAGCGTGATTTCACGTTAGCGTCAAACAGTAATAGTATTTAAAATGAAGTGAACTCCCAGTCAGCGGTATCCATGATTAGAATTGGAAACGAAAAAGTGATTTCACGTCAGAGGTCAGAAGTATGTTGATCGAGCTCTTCTCAGTTTTCGAGTTACACGAAGTGTTGTAAACCTGACTTCACTGCATTTCACTGATTCGATATAATATTAAGATGTACTTATGCTTCCATCTACTGGCAAAAAATGCAATCACAAATAGTGTTAATTAAAAATTATCTGCAGAATTTTTTGTATAACATTTGTAGACAATAGTTGCTCATAAATCAGTAAATTCTAAATATTAATTCTATTATAAAGGAGACTTATAGATTTAAAAATATTTATTAAATTTTACTGTGTACGTATTTACGTATATTAAACGAATTAAAGGAGATTAAAAAAAGGACATATTGTACAACTATTAAAAACAAGGACAAACTGGTTCTGGGGCATGAGTAAAAACTTTAAAAACATGAAAATCGCACATATATGTGTGTATATATATATATATAATATATATTATAATTGTGTGTTGTGTGTGTGTGTGTGTGTATGTATATATATACATGTATATATATGTGTATATATATATATATATATATATATATATATATACTAGGCTGATTCTGGGCTATTTTCTGCTTGCTTGCAACGTACTATTTGCAATCTCTATCAATATGGTAATATTTGCAGTCTTTGCAATGATTGCAAAGATTGCTAAAGATTGCTTGAATGCTAATGTAATCTTTGTATCTGTATCAATATGGATTTTTAAAAGATTCATTGCTTAGCCCAAAGTAAAAAACATATCGTATAAGTTTATTAAAATATACATTTTGTAAAACAAAAATAATAAAATGCATCCAGAAACTACTCATTTCTTGCTTTATTATTTAATGCATATCTGATAATTCTAAATTATTCTTTAATTACATTTTAATTGCAAGTAAACCTCTCCAAAGAGATTGCGAGACATCACAGTTCTATATCAAGATTGTTTTGGATTCGAATTTGGAAATTTTGAATAAAGTCTGGAATGGTTTATTTACGTGATCATTTCAAAATACCGTCATATTGTAATTAAATAATTTAACAAATTTAACAATACAATTTAATAATGTAAACAATTATTATTTTGAAAGTAATTCTAATAAAGTATAGTATAATTAAAAAGAATAAAGATTACAAACGAAACGAAGAATAGAGTGCATTTCTAATACTGTCAGATACGCTTTTGTCGCCAAGGCCTGATCTTAAGAAGCGTATGTAGTTTTTATCATTCAATTACATTCGTCTTGCATTATATTGATTTTTAAAATTTTAGGGAACAGGCTTGCTCTTGGATAAAATTAAAAAATAGAACAAAAACTTCATTCGCTGACCTCTAGAATAAAATCAAAATGTACATCTTTCTCGCTGAGTGAAAAGCTGGTATTATCATGGTATACTCACTGAGAGATCCAGCAATTATGTGGATTTTTGTAAGCATGTATGCTGATTTCGTACGAGCATCTGTATGCGTGTGTGGGCGTGTGTGTATTTGTCTGTGTGTCTGCACGCTCGCGTGCGTCTGAGGGGAGAGATTATGCTACCCCTTATAGTGTATTATATGCTTTTCACATCTGCTCTTTTCGATTACTTTGATAATAGGGAATTCTTGTAAACTCTAGTGAGAATCAATTTCTGGTCTACTAGCGTTAGAATTGTTTTTCTTTTGTTTAGGGTCTGTGGAGAGTACCTTCACTGATACTGAAGTATACTTTAAAAGCGATACTGAAAGTATGATTAGAAATGAGTTAGAATTATTTTTGTTTTGTTATGGGTACTCTGGAGATTACAATCAACGATACTGAATCATGCTTTAAAAGCGATACTGAAAGTATAAATGATCATATTCCTTTTCACCTTCTCATATTGTCATCAATTTCTGGTCTACCAGCGTTAGAATTATTTTTCTTTTGTTAAGTGTCTTTGGAGAGTACCTTCACCGATACTGAAGCCTACTTGAAAAGCGATACTGAAAGTATGATTAGAAATGGGTTAGAATTATTATTTTTTTTTAGGATACTCTGGAGATTACATTCAATGATACTGAATCACACTTTAAAAGTGATACTGAAAGTATGAATGATCACACTCCTTCACATCCGCTCGCCTTGTCATCAAAACCATGGGTCAAGAAAAATTTACGTTTTCCAGGTAAACAGGAAAAGTATATTTTTCTACCAGAGTTCCATCTATTTAGCGGTTTTTAGTGCCTACTACAGCGTTTCTCTTGTAAGTTCAAACAGTTTTAATCTTTAGCTTTTTTTAGAAAAAATTAAATTTTTATTTACAGATTTATACCTAGAAGCATTTTACTCATTTTACAGGTGACCGGCATAATTGATGTAGATGAATCAAAAGCATCAATTTTTAGAGCTACAGAGTTTCTTTGTTCAGCTCATTCATTGAAGTGCGCCACTAAAAAGCGATACTGAATGTATGAATGATCATATTCCTTCTCATCTGCTCGTATTGTCATCAAAACCATGGGTGAAGAAAAATTTACGTTTCCCAGGTAAACTGAACAGACTATTAATATTCTAATTAGTAGTGCATCTATTTTTTTTCAAAGAACAGCCTGTACTAGCCCTTAATCAGAACCTATAGATTGCACTTATTATCAATGCATACATATACATATGCATAATGCATTCATGTTGGAATTATTATCAATGCAGTCATATTCATAAAACATATTAATATTATTTTATGTTTGTATTAATAACGATTGCAGTTATTAAAATTTAAAATACTATGTAATTTTATATAATACTTGAAATTTTAATTTTGAACAACTATACTTATCAGAGTTAAAGACACAAGTATAAAAGCACATCCCCTATATAATAATATCTGTCTAAGTTTTCTGTCTGTCTGTCCTCGAATTTATGAAGAGGTTGGACCTGGAATGGATAGAGACATCCATATTGGATTCTTGATGAGTTAGGGTTAGCAAAATTCAAAGAGAGTAAAGTTTATCTTCTAATAAACAAACCGATTCTAAAATAAAGTGGTATAAACATGCTTCATATCGCAGCAAAAAATACTGTCGTTCTTTAAAACGTTCGAAATCCACCCCTTCCCCCCTTTTCTAGCATTTAATGCCATCATTTCAAGCCCTATTTTCCCCGGTTGAGAGTAGGCGATTAAATTTATCAACTTATCACATAATAAATAGGTAAAAATAAAAAATTTTCTAACATTATGACATTATTCCTTTAACCATCTCATTTAATCATTTCTTATTTTAAATTATTTAAATATCGCCTGCATTATTTTCATACCTTTATCACTCAACTTAGATATTACTTAAATAATTTTCTTTTATATTTGGATTAAATAATAAATTAGGTACATAAGTGATAATTTTAAATTAAATCATCGATTATTTTTTGTTGAAATAAAAATTTTATCACAAGTATTAACAAAAAATTCTTTTCATAACAGTCTAGGAGTCTATTTTAAGGACTAATAAATATCTAGCGTTCAAGTTATATATCTTTGAAAATTAAGAAGTTTTTTTGTTTGTGTGTTTGTCTTTTATACATAACCACACGGTTTGCAATCGATTCGCTAAATTTGAGACATCATTCATATATACCGCCAAATAATCACTGTCAATATTAAAACATCTGCTGTCCATCTTATCACGTAATATGACAAGATAAATTAAAGTTGGCAACTAACATACGGTCAGTAAAGATAAACAAGTTATTGAGCTTGTACCAGATAATTCTCAGACAAAAAACAAACCATTTTGTTTACCTGCCTCATAGGGTACTTTACAATTCTGGAAAATTAAAAGTTTTACTGATCCCGTCGTATGACGGGCTATATGCTAGTGTATCAATAATACTTATCAGTATTAAAGACATAAAAGAGAAAAAGCTTCTTTGAACAGACTTAAAACGAATTCATACGAGATCAATAAAACCATCAATACCTACAACATTTTCATATTTTTGTGTGAGACAAAAAAATAATAAATTTATGTGCATATAAAGAATAGTACTACATAAACTCAACTTCATATTTTTTCTGTTCATGGACAAAAAAACAAAATAAAATTCAATTTTACAAAAGTTTTGTAACTGTACCATTTACAGTGAAGTAGAAAAACAAACAGATATGATCTGTAATGAAAAAGATTTCGCTTATCAGCCACGAAAACCCTGTTTTCGCTTTTTCTTCCAGATATTGCTTTTCAGTCTGGCGTAATGAAAAAAATATATCAGAGAAAAAATTCACTGAGAGACTTTAGTGTATGGCAAGATATAAATGTATACATGCGAATGGGACGGGGTATTGTTTAATGGATACTCTGTATATGGATCGTTCAGAAGTAAACTAAAAATGCTTCTAAAAACAATAAACGAATGAAGAATAAATACAAATGTATACGTCTCAGTATTTTTTAAAGAATGTGTTTAAAAATAGTATTAGGCATAAGATATCGAACCAAAACCTCGAAATTTTTAGACATAGATTTTAGAACATCCATGGATTAAATTTTATTTATATAAGAGTAAAGAAATATTACTATATAAAAGTACATGTTATTACAATGAACTTTTCCCAAATAGAAGAAAATTTTTATAAATACAATTAAGGACATCCATGAGTTGAATTGCATTTATGTAATAATAAAAAATAGTATTGTATTAAAGATAAGTACATGTTATTTTAATGCACTTTTCCCAAATAGCAAACCAGAAATTTTTTAAGAATTTTTTTTTAAATATTATAAATGATAAAATATCACACACCTGAACTAAAGGGCTTGGCCCAGGAAGTTCAGTTGCTAATTCTTCTCGTGAGATATCATACAAAAACCTATAGAAATTTTTTATAAATAGAATTAAGGGCATCCATGAGTTGAATTGTATTTATGTAATAATAAAAAAATAATATTGTATTAAAGATATGTACGATATTCTAATGCATTTTACACAAATAGCAAACCAGAATTTTTTAAGGATTTTTTAAACTTTATAAGTTATAAGATATCATTCATATCCAATAGTTGTTTGTAAAAATTTCCATGTATCTCAGAACTAGAGAGATAGACCCAGGAAGTTCTGTGCCAACTGTACTCTGCGAGCTGGGTGCTCCACTTGCTTTTCTCGTTTTAGCAATTTATTAATTATAATTAAAAATATAAAAATAATAATAAAAAAGTAATTTTGCTCTATTAGTGTTCTTTTAAAAATTTATTCGTCCAACCAGCTTTGACTTGTACTAATTTTTGAAATTAATTTTAATCACTGGTCTTATTCATTACATTTTGTATTATGTCATCTCTTCCGCCCAAACTCAAGCGCTTTCTCTTCTTCCCCCGTACTCTTATTTAACTAAACTCTGTAAATGTCAAGCCAACTCAATATTCATAGACTTATGCATTAGCATTACTAGCAACACCAGAACTAGAGGGTTGGCCCAGGGAGTTCTGTTGCTAACTCCACCTGTGAGATCCTGTGAGACAGACAAAAGTCCAAAGAACAATTTTATAAATAAATTTAAGAACAATCATGAATTGAACTGCATTTATGTAATAAAAGACGTATTGCTGCATAAAAGATAATATGTGTTATATCTCAATCCAATTTTTATAAATAGTAAACCAGTAAGTTCTTTAAAAAGTTTCTCATATTATAAACATTAAGATATATAAACAATCTCCCTAACATTTTTATGGATAAATTTTGAAAAATTCCTGATTTGAACATTTATGTACCCAAAAAGTATTATTATTGCATAAAATATGTTTATTCTAATAATAAAATAAGTGCATAAAATATCTTTATAAAATATTCTAATGCACTTTTTGATTTTTTAAGTCGTGTTTTTTAATATTATAAGTGATATAATATCAGACAAAAATTCAAAGAACATTTTTATACATAAAATTAAGGGCATCCATGATTGAACTGTATTTATGTAATAAAAAATATTGCTGCATAAAAAGATATGCAGTTATGATAAATAGTAAACTGGTAAATTTTTTACGGACTATCTCAAAGTATTATAAGCATTGAGGAATCAGATAAACAATCTCACTAACATTTTTATGGATAAATTTTGAAAATCGTTGATTTGAACTGCACTTATGTAACCAAAAAAATTATTATAGCATAAAATACGTACATGTTATTCTAGTGCACTTTTCAATTTTTTAAGTAGTTTTATTTAATATTGAAAGCTATTAGACATCAGATTAATATCCAAAGAACATTTTTTAAATAGAATTAAGGAAATCCACTAATTGAACTGCATTTATGTAATAAAAAATATTACTGCATAAAAGATATGTATGCTATTCTTATGTAATTTCCATATCCACTAGTAAACCAGTAAGTTTTATAAAGAACTTTCTCAAAATATGGTAAGCATTGAGACATCAGATAAACAACCTCAAGACCACTTTTATGAATAAAGTTTGAAAAAATCCTGATTTGAACAGCATTTATGTAACAAAAAATTATTACTGCATAAAAAGATATGCAATTTTCATAAATAGTAAACCGGTAAATTTTTTAAGAACTTTTTCAAAATATTATAAGGATTGAGAAATCAGATAAACAATCTCACTAACATTTTTATGGATAAATTTTGAAAATCGTTGATTTGAGCTGCACTTTTGTAAGCGAAAATAACAATTATTATAGCATAAAGTATGTACATGTTATTCTAGTGCAATTTCAATTTTTTAAGTAGTTTTTTTTAATATTGTAAGCGATCAGATATCAGACAAAAATCCAAAGAACATTTTTTAAATATAATTAAGAGAATCCATGAATTGAACTGCATTCATGTAGTAAAAAATATTACTGCATAAAAGATGTGTATGCTATTCTTATGTAATTTCCATAACCATTAGTAAACCAGTAAGTTTTCTAAAAAACTTTCTCAAAACATCGTAATCATTAAGATATCGGCTAAACAATCGCTAGAACATTTTTATGAATAAATTTTGAAAAAATCCTGAATTGAATAGCATTTATGTAACAAAAAATTATTACTGCATAAAATATGTGCATATTTTTCTAGTACACTTTTCAATTTTTTAAAATATTATTAATGACACTATATCAAACCAAAACTCAACATTATTATGAAGATATTTTAAAGTATCTATAGATTGCAGTACATTTATATGAAAAGTAATTCTTATGTAATTTCCATAACTAGTAAACCAGTAAGTTTTCTAAAGAACTTTCTCAAAATATCGTAAGCATTGAGACATCAGATAAACAATCTCAAGAACATTTTTATGAATAAATTTTGAAAAAATCCTGATTTGAACCGCATTTATGTAACAAAAAATTATTACTGCATAAAATATGTGCATATTTTTCTAGTACACTTTTCAATTTTTTAAAATAATTTTTTAAGCATTATAAATGATACTATATCAAACCAAAACTCAACATTTTTATAAAGAGATTTTAAAGCAACTATGAATTAAACTGCATTTGTATAAAAAGTAATAAAATAAAGTATTACTACATAAAATGTATTTATGTTATTCCACTGCAATTTCAATGAGTAACGAACCTAAATTTTTGAGAGAATCTTTTTCAAAACATTAGTGTAAACATATCAGATAAAAAAACCCAAGAATATTTTTAAGAATAAATTTTAATGCATCCATGAATCGAGCTGCTTTTATGAAAGAAAGAAAAATAATGTATTACTGCATAAAGTCATAATGTATGTATGTTATTCAAATTAAATTTTCGTGAATAAGAAGACAGAAAATTTATTTCAAAATACTATTGGTGATAATATATTAGACAAAAACCTAAAAAATATTTTTAGAAATATATTTTAAAACATCCATAAATTCGATTATTTTTGTGTTATAAAAAAAATAAATAAATTATTGCATGGTATGTTATTTTATCGCAATTTTCAAGAAAGATTTAATTTTTTTATTATTGTTTATTACTCTACTAAATATATGTATGTTGTTTGTAATACATTTTTCATAATTAGTACACTACTAAGTTAAAAAAAAATTTCTCAAAATATAAGTTTTAAGATATCAGATAAAAAGATCAAAATCATTTTTATGAATAGACTTTATAGCTTCCATGACCTGAACTCTGGATTTATATATATATATATATATATATATATATATATATATATATATATATATTATTCTAACAGCAATTTTCGCAAATACAATATCGAAAAGTTCTTTTAATTTATTATGTTAGGATATTTTATTTGAATATGTATATATATATATATATATATATATATATATATATATATATATATATATATATATATATATATATATATATATATATATATATATATATATATATATATATATTATATATATATATATATATATATATATATATATATATATATATATATATATATATATATATATATATATATATATATATATATATATATATATATATATATATAATTCCATAGGGGTTTCCCCGCACAGGTTCGACTCCTGTCGGCTATTGACATGGTCCAGTGTTAAGGCGAATGGAAAACAGTCTTTCTTGATAACAATAAGTTTATTAAGTCATCGTTTCATTTAAAAGTAAAACTTGCACCATTTTCATTTGTTCATGGCGGAGACAAGCGTAGAGTGTATAGACAGCTCCATGTTCACGCGCTAACTGACTCACATCGGTTCACTTAATCATCAAATCACTCAAATATCTTTTCGCTTGACCGGATGGTCCCAAAAGCTTATGCGAGCATGGGTCATTTTTATTTATTTTACTATTATAAAAGTGTTCCCTTTTTAAAATCGCTCATATCTCACGTAATTTCCAACTACACGCTTTTAGATCTGACACACACACACACACACACACACACACACACACATATATATATATAATATATATATATATATATATATATATATACATATATATATATATATATATATATATATTATATATATACATATATATAGGGGGGATAAAGGGGAGGTTTGCATGTGATTCGTATAACAACCAAATTTTTATCTTGATACTTTTACATGTATATTTCGTTAAACTTTATTTAATTTGTATTATAAAATAGCTATAGCTATTGAAATTTCAAGTCAGATGCAGTTTTATACATTTGTATTTATATATATAAAAAAGGCCCGATAAAGTGCACACTGTCTTAGAAGAAGACAATTCCCTTGCACTCCTCAGATCTTTCTTTTTTTCTATACAATATACATATTTCTTATAGATATACATATTTCTTTTTAGGAAAGGAGATTTGTAATTGATTATGTAATTCAAAACAGAAGTAATAGTAAAAATGTTAATGATGAAAATTTCGTTATCCTAACAGAATTTTCTTAATGCAGGTGAGCCTTGAAAGGACGTAGTCATTAATATGTCGATAGATATACAGATCGGATTGCTAGATAATTTTGTTCAGGTCTAAATAAGCTTTTGTGCAGTGATATGTTCTTCCTGCAAACAAATGTTTGCGAAAATATTGTAAGGGATTGGTGGCTCTCATTTTAAACCGCCGCCCCTCTCTTCGCCCGTCGCAGCGTAACGGTGGAAAAGCCCTCAGCCCCTGCAACGCACACAGCAAGAGAGAGAGCATCACTCTCCTGACATAACGACGGGCGGAATTAACTCGGGGAAAGAGGATTTAGAAGAACCCTGTCACCTATTTAAAACCCTCAACTCCAAAACACTGCTCTCTCAGTGCCTAACTCTCTGAGCTTGTTGCTTTGGTCCATCCAACCTGCTGGAAAGGCCCCCATCGATTCGAGCGAGCTTATCGAAGCGGCGATACTCGGGACGTCCAATCATTTCGCCATTAGAGCGAAACAATGCCCCGTGTAGCCCCCCCTTTTCAAAGCAGATGTCTCACGCTGCCAGATAAGCGGGCTGCAATGGAAGCGTATACTACGAGGAAGGCCTTTTCGTCCAAATTAAAACGCGAAATTGGGGCTTCGCCGAAAGATTACTTCGTGCGGAAGAGAAATTAGATTCCTCCGCGTTGGATTCGTGAGCCCCGGAATTAGAGGCGTTAGAGATTTGTAATTACGCTTTCGGGGGTGAAAGTTGGAAGACGGGAAGGGGGGGAGCAGCAGAGGGCTCTACATTTTACGCCGAACAGACACGAATTTCTAAAAGACGGAACACAATGTAGCTTATTCGACAAAATTTTTGGTCTCGCGTACTTTTCATTCTACTCCGTATTTAGTGCGGCAGGCCCAATGATTTGATAAATGGGAGGAATTCTTGAAAGAACTTTTCGGGGAGAAGTCAATTCTTTGGGAAATTATCGCTTGCTGCTGTCTTTATTAGTAGCTGGGCTTCTTGCTATCTTGCAAATCTTGGGATTGACAAAATCGGTGAGATAACACGTAATCGTGTCACAACAGGAAAGGTGCAGATGCCATGAGTGCAGTTTTATACATTTATATTTATATATATAAAAAAGGCCCGATAAAGTGCACACTGTCTTAGAAGAAGACAATTCCCTTGCACTCCTCAGATCTTTCTTTTTTTCTATACAATATACATATTTCTTATAGATATACATATTTCTTTTTAGGAAAGGAGATTTGTAATCGATTATGTAATTTTAAATAGAAGTAATAGTAAAAATGATAATGATGAAAATTTCGTTATCCCAACAGAATTTTCGTAATGCAGGTGAGCCTTAAAATGACGTAGCCATTAATATGTCGATAGATATACAGATCGGATAGTTTGATAATTTTGTTCAGGTCTAAATAAGCTTCTGTGCAGTGATATGTTCTTCCTGCAAACAAATGTTTGCGAAAATATTGTAAGGGATTGGTGGCTCTCATTTTAAACCGCCGCCCCTCTCTTCGCCCGTCGCAGCGTAACGGTGGAAAAGCCCTCAGCCCCTGCAACGCACACAGCAAGAGAGAGAGCATCACTCTCCTGACATAACGACGGGCGGAATTAACTCGGGGAAAGAGGATTTAGAAGAACCCTGTCACCTATTTAAAACCCTCAACTCCAAAACACTGCTCTCTCAGTGCCTAACTCTCTGAGCTTGTTGCTTTGGTCCATCCAACCTGCTGGAAAGGCCCCCATCGATTCGAGCGAGCTTATCGAAGCGGCGATACTCGGGACGTCCAATCATTTCGCCATTAGAGCGAAACAATGCCCCGTGTAGCCCCCCCTTTTCAAAGCAGATGTCTCACGCTGCCAGATAAGCGGGCTGCAATGGAAGCGTATACTACGAGGAAGGCCTTTTCGTCCAAATTAAAACGCGAAATTGGGGCTTCGCCGAAAGATTACTTCGTGCGGAAGAGAAATTAGATTCCTCCGCGTTGGATTCGTGAGCCCCGGAATTAGAGGCGTTAGAGATTTGTAATTACGCTTTCGGGGGTGAAAGTTGGAAGACGGGAAGGGGGGAGCAGCAGAGGGCTCTACATTTTACGCCGAACAGACACGAATTTCTAAAAGACGGAACACAATGTAGCTTATTCGACAAAATTTTTGGTCTCGCGTACTTTTCATTCTACTCCGTATTTAGTGCGGCAGGCCCAATGATTTGATAAATGGGAGGAATTCTTGAAAGAACTTTTCGGGGAGAAGTCAATTCTTTGGGAAATTATCGCTTGCTGCTGTCTTTATTAGTAGCTGGGCTTCTTGCTATCTTGCAAATCTTGGGATTGACAAAATCGGTGAGATAACACGTAATCGTATCACAACAGGAAAGGTGCAGATGCCATGAGATTTTGGCACTCTCTTGAGACGAGGCTGTCTTGGTGTAGCTCTTAAAATATTAAAGAAACCAACCTCTACTAATAAATGTGGCACCAATACTAGTATCTCGTTTATTAAAAAAGAAAACTTGCATGTATTAATAATAATCACAAGACGTAAAAAATTAAAACTAGCAAGACAATATATGTTGATAGGGATATATTATTCGACTATTTGGCAGTGATTAATAAATATTACTGACGATCAATGTATGTGCCATGAAAGTAAGTATCTGATAAATATATCATGTAAAGAAAGTGAATAATGAAAAAAAATAAATAATAAAGTGCTAAAGGTACTTCTCAAAAGATAAGAAATAATTTTCCCGTCAATGAAGGAGAAAAACAACTGACCACTTAACATTTTAAATGTCTCTATTTGTGATATATATGTTCATCTAAGTATTATTTATGTGATTTTAGATTGTATAGTGGCTAGAATATCATTCTTTCACCCAATGGATTTGGGTTCGATTCCTGAGTAGGGATATGATGCAATCGGATTCATCTAATAGGGAGCTAAGCTGACTGTATATACGATGCGCCCAGATAAATTGTCTAGAATATTGTCTCATGTATGCTGAGAAGACAATTGCCTTTGCATTATAATAATTCACACATATATATATATATATATAATATATTATATATATATATATGTGTGTGTGTGTGTGTGTTGTGTGTGTGTGTGTAATCCAATAATTATAAAATTGCTGGACACATGATAGCATTATTTACTTGCCTGGGCTACTGGGTAAGGAGAAACCCAATCAGCAAGCAGTAATAACGATGCTGTATTGAAAATGAGGACAAGTTTAAAACTTTATATAGTTATAAAACTTTATTTTAGATGCTAAAACGGACATCTTTACTAATCAACGACAGACAAGAGAAATACACATCACTTTGCTCGAACAGACATACACCCAAGAGCAAAGACAGAAAGAATTTTCCAAGTGACAAGCTTACTCAACGAATTTAAGTGTTAAGTCAGGAAATGAACCATTTGCTAGCAACAGCTGAAAACGTGTTGAATAGACAGAAATTCACATAAGAATAGATTTAATTGTATCGAAAGAATTTTAAGTCGAGGACGCTCCTTTGATTAAGACATTTACATGGTAAGATTAAGGAATTAATCGGAGAGAGGAATTAAGGAGATATTGAAGTTAAATAATTTCAATATATTACATATATATATTATATATATATATATATATATATATATAACAAAAATACATATATATATTATATATATATACACATTACACTATATATATATACATACATATATATTTATACATATATGCATACATATGTATTTATAAATATATATATATATATATACACACATAATATACATATATATAATATGTATATATAATATATATATATATATTATATACATATTATATATATTATATATATATATATATATATATATATATATATATATATATATATATATATATATATAATTGGTTATAAGAAATAAAAGTGAAAGTTTAATGATGTTGTATCTCCTCAGTAGCACTCACAAACATCATTAAACAGTAGGGTTGCTTTTGAAAAATTTGACTTATGCAATAAACATATCTTAGTGCTGTACAATCCTTAGATTAAAAAGAACAGAAAAAAATCAAAAACAACATCTAAAGCTACAACGTTAAGTAAAGATACACTAGATAAGATAACAGTTAGTCAAGACATACATATTTGAAATTTATACTTGGAACCTATGAATACACATAACATCTTTGGTGTAAAATTGTTGGCTTTAACCAGTAGGTCAAAGTCTCATTAACCCTTGTGTAACAAAAACATAGAGATAGTGATACAAACTAAACTCATTGTATTAACTTGAAAAATAATTTCATTTTTTATTTTAGACTTTGAATGACTTATATTTACTTCAGTTATTGAGAAGAACTCAATTCACTCCCTAAGTCCCAGTTAATTACATAAAGGCTTATGAGACTGGGACCTATTGATTAAAGCCACCAATTAAAAACGGCTACGAATATCTAAATCATCTGTGGGTTCGAATTTCACAGATGACTTGGATGTTCGTAGTCGTTTGAATTCGGGTTTAAGTTGTAGGTCCTGATCTCACTAGCCCTCGTATTGCAAAACATTAGACCGTAATTCTCATAGACAAAACCTTACAAAACCTATTTATTCACCAATTATTTAACTTGTTTAATCCCATA
>CM063511.1:141505238-141515238 GCA_032207245.1 Pardosa pseudoannulata | reverse complement strand
AAATTAATCAAAATGCATTCAGGGACTGTTACTATTTCAAAGTTACAATTCCTGTGAATGTACCGACATTAATCATCAGTTAGTCAAACTAGGTATTTAAGTTAAAATCTAAAGACCAAAAGTTTTCGGGAATAGAGTAATTTCTTTATTACGTACAAGAAAGTATAAATGATGTAACCTTAAAAATTAGAAAATTATGAACTAGTACATAAACTGATTCAAAGAAGTCGGGGTGATTTTTTTTTTTATCTGAAAAGAGGCTGTTGGGCCGAAAAAGGTTGAGTAACTTCATTTTAAGTTTTTCGTATAAGAAAGTGAAAATGACGTAATCGTAAAAGTTGGAAAATGAGCTTCTACATAAACAGATTTCAAGAGCCTAGGATTCTTTTTTTTTTCTGAAAAGATACGTTAGGCTAAAAAATGTTGAGGACCTTAGTTTTAAGTTTTTCGTCTAAGATTATAAAAATGACATAATCGAAAAAGTTGGAAAATTACGAATTACTATACAAATTGATTACAAAAAGTCAGGGTGTTTTTTTTTTTTTATCTGAAAAGGAGGCGTTGGGCCAAAAAAGGTTGAGTACCTTTGTTTGAAGTTTTTCGTCTAAGAAAGTAAAAATAACATAGTTGTAAAAGTTTAGAAAATCCTGGGCTGCTATCATAAACTGACTCCAAGAAGTCAGGGTGCTATTTTTTTTTTAACCTGAACAGAGGGTACTGGGCCAAAGAAAGGCTGAGAACCTTCGTTTAAAGTTTTTCGCCTAAGAAAGTAAAAATTATATAATCATTAAAGTTGGAAAATTATGAGCTAATACATCGATAAACTGGTCCCAAGAAATCAAGGTGTTTTTATTATACCTGAAAAGGGGACGTTGGACCAAAAAAGGTTGAGGACCTTAGTTTTAAGTTTTTCGTCTAAGATTATAAAAATGACACAATCATAAAAGCTGACTCCAAGAAGTCAGGGTGCTATTAAAAAAATAGCACCCTGACTTCTTGAAAAGAGAGTACCGGTTAAAAAAAAGGCTGTTTAAAGTTTTTCGCCTAAGAAAGTAAAAATTATATAATCATTAAAGTTGGAAAATTATGAGCTAATACATCGATAAACTGGTCCCAAGAAATCAAGGTGTTTTTATTATACCTGAAAGGGGGCGTTGGACGAAAAAAGGTTGAGTACTTTTGCTTTAAGATTTTCGTTTAAGAAAGTAAAAATGATACAATCATAAAAGGTGACTCCAAGAAGTCAGAGTGCTATTAAAAAAATAGCAGCCTGACTTCTTGAAAAGAGAGTACCGGTTAAAAAAAGGCTGTTTAAAGTTTTTCGCCTAAGAAAGTAAAAATTATATAATCATTAAAGTTGGAAAATTATGAGCTAATACATCGATAAACTGGTCCCAAGAAATCAAGGTGTTTTTATTATACCTGAAAGGGGGCGTTGGACGAAAAAAGGTTGAGTACTTTTGCTTTAAGTTTTTCGTTTAAGAAAGTAAAAATGATACAATCATAAAAGGTGACTCCAAGAAGTCAGAGTGCTATTAAAAAAATAGCACCCTGACTTCTTGAAAAGAGAGAGTACCGGTTAAAAAATAAGGCTGAGAACCTTCGTTTAAAGTTTTTCGCCTAAGAAAGTAAAAATTATATAATCATTAAAGTTGGAAAATTATGAGCTAATACATCGATAAACTGGTCCCAAGAAATCAAGGTGTTTTTATTATACCTGAAAGGGGGCGTTGGACGAAAAAAGGTTGAGTACTTTTGCTTTAAGTTTTTCGTTTAAGAAAGTAAAAATCGCACAATCGTAAAAGCTTGGAAAATCATGGGCTGCTATCAGACACTGACTCCAAGAATTCTGCTATTTTTTTAACATGAAAAGAGGGCACTGGGCCAAAAAAAGGTTGAGAAGCGTCGTTTAAAGTTTTTCGCCTAAGAAAGTAAAAATTATATAATAGTTAAAGTTTTAAAATTATGAGCTATTACATAGATAAACTGGTTCCAAGAAGTCAAGGTGTTTTTATTTTATCTGAAAAGGGGTGGTTGCACGAAAAAAGGTTGAGCGCTTTTGCTTTAAGTTTTTCGTTTAAGAAAATAAAAATGACACAATCGTAAAAGCTTGGAAAATCATGGGCTGCTATCATAAACTGACTCCAAGAAGTCAGGGTACTATTTTTCTTTTAACCTAAAAAAGGGTACTTGGCCAAAAAAAGATTCAGAACCTCCATTTAAAGTTTTTCACCTAAGAAAGTAGAAATTATATAATATTTAAAGGGGGGAAATTATGAGCTATTAGATAGATAAACTGATTCCAAGAAGTCAAGGTGTTTTTATTTTACTTGAAAAGGGGGCGTTGGACAAAAAAAGGTTGAGTACTTTTGCTTTAAGATTTTTGTTTAAGAAAGTAAAAATGATACAATCATAAAAGCTGACTCCAAGAAGTCAGAGTGCTATTTTTTTTTAACCTGAAAAGAAGATACCGGGCCAAAAAAAAGGTTGAGATTCTTCGTTTAAAGTTTTTCGCCTGAGAAAGTAAAAATTATATATTCATTAAAGTTGGAAAATTATGAGCTATTACATAGATAAACTGATTTCAAGAAGTCAAGGTGTTTTCATTTTACCTGAAAAGGGGGCGTTGGACGAAAAAAGGTTGAGTACTTTTGCTTTAAGTTTTTCGTTTAAGAAAATAAAAATGACACAATCGTAAAAGCTTGGAAAATCATGGGCTGCTATTATAAACTGACTCCAAGAAGTCAAGGTGCTATTTTTTTAACCTAAAAAGAGGGTACTGGGCTAAAAAAAAGTTGAGTAGCTTAGTTTAAAGTTTTTCACCTAAGAAAGTAAAAATTATATAATCGTTAAAGCTAGAAAATCATGAACTATTACATAAACTGGTACCAAGAAGTCAAGGTGTTTTTATTTTACTTGAAAAGGGGGCGTTGGACCAAAAACGATTGAGTACTTTTAAGTTTTTCGTTTAAAAAAGTAAAAATGACACAATCGTAAAAGTTTGGAAAATCATGGGCTGCTATCAGACACTGACTCCAAGAAGTCTGCTATTTTTTTAACATGAAAATAGGGCACTGCCCCCCCCCCCAAAAAAAAAAAAAGGTTGAGAACCTTTGTTTAAAGTTTTTCACCTAAGAAAGTAAAAATTATATAATCGTTAAAAGTTATAAAGTTATGAGCTATTATATAAACTGGTTCCAAGAAGTCAAGGTGTTTTTATTTTACCTGAAAAGGGGGCGTTGGACAAAAAAAGTTTGAGTACTTTTGCTTTCAGTTTATCGTTTAAGAAAGTAAAAATTACACAATCGTAAAAGCTTGGAAAAAATCATGGGTTGCTATCATAAACTGATTCCATATATTCAGAATGCTTATTTTTAAACGAAAAGGGGGCGTTGGGCCAAAAAATGTTGACTACCTACGTTTTAAAGCATTCGAAAGGGAAAAAAAAGTTTATTCCGACTTTCCGTCTCCAGGAGCTAAACAGATATCCATCCATTGAAAACAATAAACCCTCGCCGTCTTTTTCCACCATTTTTCATCCGGCTCTCCCTGTGAGATACAACCCCACTTACACACCTTTTATCACTAATTCATCACCAGCGAAATGCGACTGGGGTCTATCAAACCTACGGCACTCGCCGGATTCGGGGGAAACAAAAGAAAGCTGCATATCGATCTGCATATTGTAAAAATAGCCCCCCTTTCCCTTTTTCTTCGAGTGGCAGATTTCGAATGACGAAGGGGGTATTCCAGATGGTTGCTATGGAAACGAAACCTGTCTTCAGGGGATTTTGTCGTCTTTTGCATACATCAACAATGTTTGAGAGATTTTTTTTTACACTTTTTTTTTTTTAATTCAAGCTCTGGTTTCGAATAGTAGTAGTCTTATGTTACAACTAAACTCAGCTTTGGTGAAATGGAAAATTGTAAGCAAGTATGATGACTTATAGAGTAGAAAAACTTGAGATCACCGGCATGTGTTTTTGCATCTGTTAAAAAAAATGAAGTAGGATAGTGTAAAATAAAATATGCAAATTTTCTGGGGGTTTTTTTTCTACTGAAAGTGAGATTAATTCTGGGATAATGTATAAACGGAATTCCAAAATAATCATTCGATTCTAAATTCAAGGTACCAGGAAGTGAGTGTCCGACACCATTATTATGAAGAATGTCAATAGGGAATCTAGATTTTCAATGGAAAACAGAAAACATTTAAATTAGAATTTTACTTTAATAGAATTTTATTATTACATATATATGACATGGACGAGGGGTTAAGGCATGAAAGACTTTTCATTTTACATATAAACAGTTCTTTATTGTAATATTTCTGCCCATGGCTATGCCATTTAGAATACCTTTGTTCTTATACTTTGCCACGATAAGCGTGGAGGATGTTATCAGCCCGAGTTCCCGCTCAGAACTGACTCTTTTGGAGTTGCTACCTCAGCAAAATTCCTATGTCTACTGCCGCGTCGGCTTCTTTACTCTGTATAGTTCTGCTCGAGGGTACGTCTTTCTAATATTACATTGTCGTTAATGAGTTCTAACTATTTTTAATTATAACTCGCTTAATTCTTAACCCCCAGTTTTAAACCTGACATATATATATATATATATATATATATATATATATATATATTATATATATATATATATATATATATATATATATATATATATATGTGTGTGTGTGTCAGGTCTAAAAAAGGGGTAGTTGGAAATTACGTGAGTTAAAAACGATTTTAACAAGAGAACTCTTTTATAATAATAAAAGAAAAGAAAAAGAACCACGCTCGCGTAAGCTTTTAGGATAATCTGGTCAGCGGAACCATTTTGAAACAATTTGATGAACTTGCAAACAGATAAGATCAGTGAGCGCGTCGACATGGAGCTGTCAACACCTTTTTCACGCTTTATAAAACAAGAACAAGGCATCTAATGATATCGAATACACACTTCTATTATAAATTTCTTCCAACAGCGAGTGGTCAAGCGGATTCCTTCTCATGAGACCAACAGCTTAGTCAGCCTTATTGTCAGTTAGAAATTAACTTTGATCATTTAAGTCAGCTCGAAAAGGTGACCGTTAGACAGAAAATTAGTATTTGTTCCAGAGTTAGTTTTGGGAGACGGGTAAAAAGAATTTAAGTCGGAGAATACTTCTTCAAATCTGAGATTTTGTAGCTGGAAAATTAGGTATGAAAGAATGAGAAAGAAAGAAGGAGATTTTTAGATAGCTATTGTAGGTACAATAATTTTAATATATTACACACACACGCACACACACACACACAGACAATATCCCTAGAAAAATTTGTCTCCGACAGCGTGTACCTCCTTTTTATTTGGAAATTTCCTAAATTGTCCGCTAGGGCCATGTAGAGTTTTAATTGGTTAGACCCCCTTCTCTGAGGACTTAAACTGTAGCCCCAGTGGTCAATTTAGGTTTGGGGTTAAAAAGGAAAAACAAAAGAACGAGGGAATTTTTAGCCCTTGATTTAAGTTTTGAAAACCCCTGAGAATTTTCCATACATATATATGTATATATATATATATATATATATATATATATATATATATATATATATATATATATATATATATATATATATATATATATATATATATATATATATATATAAATTTTAAAAATAATTTAAAGAAATCAAGTTAGACAGTAACCAAAGCATTTCTAAATATCAGTTCACACCGGTTTGACAGTAAAAATTTTAACTGATATTTAAAGCCTGTTGTGGAATATTTTTAAGTAAATGTCTAACTATTCTAATAAAATACAGACTAAAGAATGTCATACTTTTTTATTTTCATTTTCGAATGAACTAAAATTTTTACCTCATTTATTTATTTTAAAAAATTGTTTAATTGTTATATTCTAATCAGTAAACAAAAATGAGAACTAAAATGTATTGCGATCTCTCTCAGGTAGCTTTCCTTTTTATAGATTTCAGTTTTTCTTTCTTTGTTTTTTCTTATCACTAATTTTTATCTATTTATTTTTACTTTTTTACTCCTTTCTTTTGTATATTTTTTGTTTATTTGATTTTTTACTTTAATCTTTTCGGTTTTCCTATCAACTATTCCTATGTTTTACATGTTTATTAATGTTTTCTCCCTTTTTTACCTATGCTTTTTGCCTTTTCTTTTTGCCTACTTTTCTTGCCATTCGAGATTTTTTTTACCCTTTCCAAGTATTGTTTTTATATTTCATAAATGTTTTCATTACGAGGTCGGTAGATTTTTGTTCACTTGAAGTTATGAAATTTTGTACATATATAAACTGAGTTATAACTTCATTAATTCCATTAAAAATGTTTTAAAATTCGCATGATTATTTAATTCATTATTTAAATAATTTGTTAATTTGTAAATTACTCCAAGCTACTTTTGATTTTTCTTCTAATTTTGCCTTATTAATATTTAAAGATATAATTTGAACTTATTTTTTTACTGATTGAAAAGTTCATTTCTATAAGTAGTGTTTCCTTCTAAGCGTTGAAATTTTGTGGAAATTTCGAGCTTTTAAAAATTTAAATCTCGTATAAATAATTTAGTAAAATTAAAACTTAAAATGTATTCTCATATTATTTTTTATGTATATTAGTACTGTTTGGAAAAATGTTGTAGAAATCTATAAAAAATTAAAATATAAAGAACATTTTATAAAATAACAAAATAATTCAAAAACTTTATTATAAAAATAATTTTTTTAAAAACTTTAACGGAATTTTTTAGTTACACTTCAGTGTAAGCACAAAGTTTTAAGTACTAAGTTTCATAATTATAAGTTAATATTTTAAAGAGAGCTGTACAATGTTCCATAATGCCCGTAAATTATTTTCCAGAAAGAATAATAGAATTTTCCCAGAATAATTTTTCCAGAAAGAGTAATAGAATTATTTTTTATATTGTCACTAAAAAGCTCTTTCATTTCGTTTGAAAAGAAAGTTTTATAAGCATCTAAGACTTCACAACTTTTCTTTTATCGTTAAAACTTGGTATCTTAAGACAGATTAATTATTATTATAGTTCTAGAAAAAACTATTACATTTTGTTTATAAATAAGCAGTTCTTTTCCGTGCTGCAATTTTACTCTTAATTTCATGCGAGTATTTATTTTAAACAAAATAAGCTTTTGACACTTCTCTTTTTTTTTATCTTCAAACCTTACTTTCGTTAAATAGAATAACATAATTATCATTATTAATATTTCCAATCAAAAATTTTGCATTTTGTTTTAAAGAAAGCAGGGTTTTTTTTTAGGTGCAATATTATTCTTAAATTTCATGCAAGCATTTATTTCATTCAAAGCAGGCGTTTGAAACTCATCGCAAGAAAGAATAACATAATTCTTATTAGTATTGCCAATCAAAGCCTGTTACTATTTGAATGATTAAAATGAAACAATTCTTTCCTGCATAGGAATTTTTCCTAAATTTCATACAGTTATTTTATTCAAAGCAAGCCTTAATACTCATCGCAAGAAAGAATAACATAATTGTTATTCGTTTTTCCAATCATAACCTGTTACTATTTGCATGCTTAAAAGGAAGCAGTTCTATCCTGTGCAACAATTTTACCCTTAAATTTTATACAAGCATTTGTTTCATTCAAAGCAGGCCTTTGAAACTCATCGCAAGAAAGAATATCGTAATTGTTATTAGTATTGCCAATCAAAGCCTGTTACTACTTGAATGATTAAAATGAAGCAGTTCTTTCCTGCACAGGAATTTTTCCTAAATTTCATACAAGCATTTATTTCATTCAAAGCAAGCCTTTGATACTCATCGCAAGAAAAAATAACATAATTGTTATTAGTTTTGCCAATCACAAATTTTTACTATTTGCATGCTGAAAATGAAGCAATTCTATCCTAATATGTGGAACAATATCATTCTTAAATTTCATGCAAGCATTTACTTAATTCAAAATAGGCCTTTGACACTCATCGCAAGAAAGAATAGCATAAATGTTATTAGTATTGCCAATCAAAACCTATTACTATTTGAATGCTTAACATAAAGCAGTTTTTTCCTACACAACAATTTAACCTTTAAATTTCATACAAGAATTTATTTCATTCAAAGCAGGTCTTTGTTACTCATCGCAAGAAGGAATAAAATAACTATTATTAGTATTGACAATCATAACCTGTTACTATTTACATACTTAAGAGGAAGTAGTTCTATCCTAATCTGTGTAACAATTTCATTCTTAAATTTCATGCAAGCATTTATTTCATTCAAAGCAGGTCTTTGACACACATCGCAAGAAGGAATAGCATAATTGTTATTAGTATTGCCAATCAAAACCTGTCACTATTTGCATGCTTAAAAGGAAGCAGTTCTATCCTGTGCAACAATTTCACCCTTAAATTTCATGTAAGTATTTGTTTCATTCAATGAAGGTCTTTCACACTCATCGCAAAAAGGAATAGCATAATTGTTATTAGTTTTGCCAATCATAACTTGTTACTATTTGCATGCTTAAAAGGAAACAGTTCTATCCTGTGCTACAATTTCATCCTTAAATTTCATGCAAGCGTTTGATTCAAAGCAGCCCTCAAGCAAGAAAGAAAAATATAATTAGTATTAGTATTTCCAATCAAAACCTGTTACTATTTATATGCTTAAAATGAAGCAGTTCTATCCTGTGCAACAATGTCACCTTTAAATTTCATGTAAGTATTTGTTTCATTCAAAGCAGGTGTTTGACACTCATCGAAAGAAAAAATAGCATAATTGTTATTAGTATTGCCAATCAAAACCTGTCACTATTTGAATGTTTAAAAGGAAGCAGTTCTATACTGTGCAACAATTTTACCCTTAAATTTCATTGAAGTGTTTGTTTCATTCAAAAAAGTCCTCAAGCAAGAAAGAATAGCATAATTATTATTAGTATTGCTAATCAAAACCTGTTACTCTTTATATGATTAAAATGAAGCTCTTTTTTCCTGTACAATAATTTCACTCTTAAATTTCATACTAACATTTATTTCATTCAAAGAAGGACTTTGATACTCATTGATTTTTCTTTTATCATTAAACCTTATTTACACAAGAAAAAGAATGTAATTATTGTTGATATTACCAATCCAAAACTGCTGCATTTTGTTCGTAAACACTTCTTTTCTGCTCAACAATTTCACCCTTTAATTTTATGCAAACATTTAATTCACTCAGCGTAGGCATTTGACACTTATCTAATTGAGTTCAAATATTGAATCAAATGTTTTTTATTCACAAAAAAAGTGAAAGAAGGAGGAAATAGGATGACTTTTGAAACTTACAAATAATTCATAGCTGGAACTTTTCTTTTTTTCCTCTCTAATGAAAGTCACGCATATACCGTTCACAAAGGTGCTCTCGTGAAACACCTGTGTGCTTTGCAGAGAAAGATTTTCCAAGGGCTGCTCTGCAAGAATATGCATAAATTAAGAGCGGAGACCAAGGCTATATTATTTTTCTAATTTTATATTACAAAGACTTGTTCAAAGTAAGGATATGATTGATTTTTAATTAAGAAAAGTGGGTTAAGGACAAATTCTCAAAATTAACTTTAAAAGAATGTTATTTCGAAGCAAGTTCGTTGTATGTTCAGACATTTTGTGTGATTCCATTGCATCTCGAAATTTTTCAGTCAAATGTTCCATGAAGTAAAAATGTTGAATACAGTTACACATCCCAAAAGGCAGTGGATTTGCGAAAGAGGTATCAGTTTTTCGCCAACTACTGGGAATTGATTATTATTAAGTTTGATGGTCAGAAGAATCATGGTAGACATTTGAATTCATTTCATAAGTAATAATAGATTTTGGTACTAATACATTGTAAATTCTTCAGAATCAAACAATGTAAAAACATCAAAATGCAAACCTATTTTGAATATTTTTACATTTGTATTATGAAACTTCTTATTTCTAAATTGATCGTTAAAAAAGAAATTCCTTTTTGATAGATAAAACTAAAATTCAAAATAT
>CM063511.1:141467738-141500238 GCA_032207245.1 Pardosa pseudoannulata | reverse complement strand
CTTTTGTCTTTTTGCACTTTTAGCTTCTCTATGCTATAGTGCGTAAACAGTACTTCTAACACGATCGATTAGACTTATCTACAGTATTGTAAATCTACACTGTTATAATATCCTCCAATTATTCTAATGTACCTCAATATCAACTTTTGCTCTGCAATAGTTCTACTACGAGGAACCACCATTACACTGTTTCTTCTTAACTTTTTCTATGGTAGAGTTCATAACCAGTACTTTTAACATGATCGGCTATCCAACAGCACAATTTATACATACCCGGTAAAAAAAAAGAAACAAAGAAAGAAATAGCTAACAGCGAAGCACAACAAATATTCTTTAATACACCCGGTTGTATATTTGTATTTTCACTTGTTATTCTTATTAATCATTCAAAATAAAATATACTCCACATTCTTCCACTCTACTAATGTGTCTCAATGCTAACTTTGGCACGACAGCGGCTTTACCACGAGAAACCCCATAGCAATTTTCTCTTTTTAGCTTCTCTATGCTCTAGTGCTTAAACAGTACTTCTATCACGATCGATTAGACTCAACTTCAGTATTGCAAATCTAGAATGTTGTAATATCCTCAAATTATTCTAATGTACTTCAATATCAACTTTTGCATGGCAATAAGTCTACTACGAAGAACCGTCATTACACTTTTTCTGCTTAGCTTTTGTATGGTAGAGTGCATAACCAGTACTTTTAACATGATGGACTATTTAGCAACACAATTTATACATACCAGCTAAAAAAGAAACAAAGAAAGAACTAGTTAACAGCGAAGTACAAAAAATATTCTTTAATACACACTGTTGTCTATATGTATTTTCACTGGTTATTCTGATTAATCATTCAAAATAAAATATACTCCACGTTCTTCCACTCTACTAATGTGTCTCAATGCTAACTTTGGTACGGCAGCGGCTTTACCACGAGAAACCTCATAGTATTTTTCTCTTTTTAGCTTCTCTATGCTCTAGTGCTTAAACAGTACTTCTATGGCGATCGATTAGACTTATCTACAGTATTGTAAATCTACACTGTTAAAATATCCTCCAATTATTCTAATGTACCTCAATATCAACTTTTGCTCTGCAATAGTTCTACTACGAGGAACCACCATTACACTGTTTCTTCTTAACTTTTTCTATGGTAGAGTTCATAACCAGTACTTTTAACATGATGGACTATCCAACAGCACAATTTATACATACCCGCTAAAAAAGAAACAAAGAAAGAAATGGTTAACAGTGAAGTACAAATATTTTTTAATACACCCGGTTGTCTATTTGTATTTTCACTGGTTATTCTGTTTAATCATTCAAAATAAAATATACTCCACATTCTTCCACTCTACTAATGTGTCTCAATGCTAACTTTGGCATGACAGCGGCTTTACCACGAGAAACCTCATAGCATTTTTCTCTTTTTAGCTTCTCTATGGTATAGTGCATAAACAGTACTTCTAACACGATCGATTGGACTATCTACAGTATTGTAAATCTCCGAAAGAATATTCCTCCCAATCTTCCATCCACCTCCCGTTTTCGTTTGCGCAACCCTACCCCTCCCTCTTCACTCAATCCAGTGACACACCCTTTTATCACTCAGCACCAGCGTTACACGACCGTGCTGCATAACCGCACTGGACTAGTTCGAAAAGAACAAAAGAATATGCATATTGATTAGCATATCGTTCGGTAACCCCCCCCCTCTCATCTCTACCCTCAATCCCTTTACTCTCAGACCTATGATTTCTTTAGCAGCAGATTTCGAATGACGGAGAGAATATTCTGGATGGTTACCGTGGAAACAGAACCTGTCATCAGGGATTTCGTCGTCTTTTACATTCATCAGCGATATTAGAGGGAATTTTTGGATTTCCTTGAGGAGAAGCTAAGACGGTTTATTTACTGGAGTTACAGCTCGTGAAAGAATTTTTTAATGTAATGTTGCACGAGGCTTCCACGAACATCCACTTATGTAAACTTTTATGGCACGAAATTAGTTTCAATCGCTCTTAGGGAAAAAAAGTTTGTAAAAAGTTTATTTATCGCGTTTGCAGTTTAATCTGGAATTATAAACATAAAATTTATAATCTTACGAGTTAAATTTGCAGAATTCTAATAGCATATTAAAATACCTTATCATTACGCGAGTCTTCAGTATTCAGCAAGGGAACTAAGGTGCTTCAAAGTATGTTTGGAACTAAAAAAAATTATCCATAAGTAGATTTGTTTCTATGGAAAGATAAATGAGAGCTATATGGATAAAGTGAAATCTATCAAAAAGGTTTTCGTGATAGTTCATAAAGGTTTCATAGAGGTACGATTTTAATTTTATGAAATCTATTCCGCCTAATTAATGTGTAAATCTAACTTTACAAATACTATGTATTCAAATTTTGAAGAAATCTAATATTATTTTAAAATACCTTATTGTCAGTCAAAATAAATCTGTAGCTCAAAATATTAGTCATCAGTAGATCTAAAAAAAAGTTAACTACACGATGTGCCTGGATTAAAAATAAATTGAAAATCGTAAGGTGGCGTTTAAGTGCACTTATTGGGTATCATCTGGAAAATTTCATAAGTTCAACTTTATGAACATAATTTAAAACAGCCCTCGAAAGTGTGTTGAAAAAACTACGTGACGTCACTATTTATATATACCAGAGCCTAGGCTGCCTCTCCTAGTTATGCCGCCCCAGACAAAAATGTTTGCCACCACTCACACATAAAAATTACTAAGGTACTTCAAAGTATGTTTGGAACTTAAAAAAAAAAAAATATCTATAAGTAGATTTCTTTCTATGGAAAGATATATAAGAGCTATAGAGATAAAGTGAAATCTATCAAAAATGTTTTCATGATGGTTCATAAAGGTTTCATAGAGGTACGATTTTAATTTTATGAAATCTATTCCGCCTAATTAATGTGTAAATCTAACTCTACAAAAATTATATATTCAAAATTTGAAGAAATCTCAAATATCTTACTGTCAGTAAAAATAAAACTGATGCTCAAAATATTAGTAATCAGCAGATCTGAAAAAAAAAGTTGACTACACAATGTACCTGAATTAAAAATAAATTGAAAATCATAAGGTGGCGTTTAAATGCACTTATTGGGTATCATTTGGGAAAGTTCAACTTTATGAATATAATTTAAAACAACCCTCTAAAGTGTGTTCAAAAAACTACGTGACGTCACTATTTATATATGCTAGAGCCTAGGCTGCCTCTACCAGTTATGCCGCCTCAGACAAAAATGTTTGCCACCACTCCCCCACTATAAATTTTTCTATTAGAGGTTTTTAATTATTAATAATTGTAATGTAATAGTTTGTATTTAAATTGTTGATAATACAAATTTAATTTTGAAGAAATCCTCTTTTTGCTTGCTATTCTTGGCAATGAAAGCAAAATTCTCAAAGCATTACTAAGACAGTCCAAAATCTAAATTTGAAATTCATTTTAAAACTTCAATTATGCTTCACTTTTATTAATTCCGAAATTGATACTCTTTCATATACTAGAACAAACACGTTTATAAGTTCTGCTTCTCCATCGGTCAACTTTATTTTTAAAGTGTTTAAAGTGTTTAATTAATACATTTTAGGGGAATTTTTTAAATCATATGTTTTGTACAAAAATTGAAAATAATTACTATGGGCACTCTTTAAATCTAATTCTCATTCCAAGTCATTAATTGGTTTCTTCTATTGTATAAATAGTATTACTTGTAGTAATTGGCATTTAAAATAAAGGACAATTTACAAATTTAATTTTGAAAACATCCTCTCTTTATTTTCCATACTTATTAGCAAAGAAGGCAAAATTCTGAGAGCAATAGTACGACTAGGTGCAAAATCTGGATTTGAAATTAATTTTAAAACTTCAATCGTGTTTTCCTTCTTTGTCTATTAAGGCAAAAATTGGCACTCTTTTATGAGCCAGAACAAGTGCTTTTTATCTTCTGTTTCTTTATCAGTCAACATTATTAAATTACCTAAATTACCTAACCATTACCTAATTTTTTAGAGTGTTTAGGGATACCTTTTAAATCATATATGTTGCACAAAATTTGAAAATAATTGCTGTGGGTTCTCATTTAATTGGATTTACATTTTAAGGCACTCACCAGTTTATCTACTATAAAAATACAAAATATTTGTAATAATTGGAATTTCAATTAAATGTCTTTTTACAAATTCAATTTTGAGAAAATCCTCTTTTTGCTTTCCATACTTATTAGAAAAGAAGGCAAAGTTCTTAAAGCAATAGTACGACTTGGAGCAAAATCTTAATTTGAAATTCGTTTCTTCAGTTGTGCTCTCCTTTGTCTAATGAGGCTGAAATCGATATTTCTTGTGCTAGATCAAGAGCATTTTTATCTTCTGCATCTATATCGGTCAACATTACTTTCAAATCTTTAAAACTAGCATATAGCCCGTCATATGACGGGATCACTAAAATTTTTAATTTTACAAAATTCTAAAGTACCTTATGTGGCAGGTAAAAAATGGTTTGTTGATTGGCTGAGAATTATCTTGCAACAAAAAATAATCGATGATTCAATTTAAAATTATCACATATGAACTTAATCTATTATTTAAGCCAAATATCAAAGAAAATTATTTACGTAATATCTAAGTTCAGTGATAAAACGTATGAAAATAATGCAGACGATTTTTAAATAATTTAAAATAAGAAATGATTAAATGAGACGGTTTAAGGAATGAAGTCATAATGCTAGAAAAATGTTATTTTTACCTATTTATTATGAGATAAATTGATAAATTTAATCGCCTGCTCTTAACCGGGGAAAATAGAAGTTGAAATAATGGCCTTAAAAAAGATCGAAAAGAGAGGAAGGGGTGGATTTCGAACGTTTTAAAGAAGGCAGTATTTTTTGCTGTGATATGAAGCATATTTATACCAATTTATTTTAGAATTGGATCTATAGTTTGGGAGAAGATAAACATTATTCTCTTTGAATTTTGCTAACTATGGATCCCTCTATCCATTCCAGGGCCAACCGCTTCATAAAATCGAGGACAGACGTACAGATAACTTAGGCTATTATTGTATAGGGGATGCATAATTAATAAATTTTTAGGGTTTATCTTTTAAATCATACGTGTTATATAAAATTGCAAACAATATTGCTGTTGGTACTCCTTATATTGAATCTACATTCCAAGGTATTAATCAGTTTATTTGTTGTAAAAAAATATAATGCTTGCACTAGTTGATATTTCAATTAAACTAGCAAGAAATAATATAGAAAGAGTTGTGTTTTATGCCTCCAAACAGTTTGCAATATATTTTTACACAAATGCTTAACTGAAAACAAACATTTTGCAAAATCGAGCCAATATGCCGTCTCAAAAATTTGCCGCCCTGAACCAGGTCCAGATTGTTCGGCTTAGATCGCCCCTGACCAGGTCAAAGGCTGAGCACGAAGTAGTTTGTCACTAAATAAATGCCTGCAAACATACCTTTTTCCATACTATTATGGTTACAGACTTTCTGATAAAAGCAGTAAAAGGGACGAAAGCCATGGTAAAAACTCCCCTAAGGGCTTTTGTGTTATTTGCGTCCACCAGGGAATGCTAATGGACACAAGAATGTTTTTCGAGCTATTTATTATTATTCTGATTGAATAGAGTGCGCTTTCGCAAAACGTTAGAATCTCTCAGGTGTAAAGAAAAAATACAAACTAGAATCACTTAGTCTGGAAGATCTAGTGATGTTGTATAGATCAAAGAAAACAATTGTTGTCTTTTATATTCTTACTAATATTATAGAAGTGATACAAATAGAGCTGTAACTCTTCTGCTAAAATATATCCAGAACTTTTTTTCTTTGTCATGTTTTCCCGTAGTAGCTGTAGTTCAAAGATTCTCTTACCTAAGGTTGGGGACTCTTCTACTCTTCTACTTGCTTGCTTCTGCTCCAAATGCACCTCAGAGGCTGAATCCACAAATGTAGCTATTTGGGGGAAGTATTACATACAATTAAAATTTATTCAATAAACTTTTATGTGATCAAAATAATTTTTTATTCAGTTTTTCGTAACGTATACGAAAGTTATTGATGCTGACCACATAATTATTAAATAAATCCTCATAACTGAAATTTATCACTAATGACTCTTTTGTAAAAAGTATTCATTAGAGTTGTACATACGATTCTTTTGAAAAATGTAAATTCAGCAAGAGTGCCAATAACTGTTAAAGATAGAAGACTAATTATTTGAAAAATTATTATTGTTATTATAATTATAATTTGTATTACTAAGTAATAAATATGTGATAAAATTTAATAATCACAGAAAATGGTTATTCAAATACAAATAATGACCTAACAGTAGTAAACCAAATTCAACTGATCTTTATCTATCAAATATATTTCCTACAATTATCAGTAATCTGTGGTGTGAACTATAGATTTATTCTTTAGCAAATTGTGATAGCGGTTAAAAATAAGAATAAAAAATACCAGTCCTTTGTAAAAAAACACTTTCCTGTCACTAATCAATCATTTTCTTTCGAAAAATGTAAATTCAAAGCCGATAGCTGCTAAAGCAAGAAGACTAATTATTTAAGGAATTGTTATTCTTATTATAATTATAATTTGTATTACTAAACAACAAATATGTAAAGAGATTTAATACTCACAAAAATGATTATTCAAATGTAAATAATGACCTAACAGTAGATTAACAGTAGTAAACCAAATTCGACTGATCTTTAGCTATCAAATTTATTTCCTACAATTATCGGTAATCTGTGGTGTGAACTATACCTTTATTCTTCAGCAAATTGTGATAGGGGTTAAAAATAAGAATAAAAAACACCAGTCCTTTGTTTAAAAAAAATTTTATGTCCCTATTCAATTATTTTCTTTCGAAAAATGTAAATTCAGAGCCAATAACTGTTAAAGGTAGAAGACCAATTATTTAAGGAATTATTATTGTTATTATCTTTATAATTTGTATTACTAAGCAATAAATATGTGATAAGATTTAATACTCCCAGAATATGATTATTCAAATGTAAATAATGACTTAACAGTAGATTAACATTAGTAAACCATATTCGACTGACCTTTAGCTATCAAATTTATTTCCTACAATTATCGGTAATATGTGGTGTGAACTATAGCATTATTCTTCAGCCAATTGTGATAGGGGTTAAAAATAAGAATAAAAAACACCAGTCCTTTGTTAAAAAAAAAAAAACCCACTTTCCTGTCACTATTCAGTCATTTTCTTCCGAAAAATATAAATTTAGAGCCGATAACTGTTAAAGCTAGAAGACCAATTATTTAAGAAATTATTATTGTTATTATAATTATAATTTGTATTATTAAGTAATAAATATGTGATAAGATTTAGCACTCACAGAAATTGATTATTCAAATATAAATAATGGCCTAAAAGTAGATTAACAGTAGTAAACCAAATTCCATTGATCTTTAGCTATCAAATTTATTTCCTACAATTATCGGTAATCTGTGGTGGGAACTAAGCTTTATCTCATTTATTTTCAAATGATGAAATACTATCACACTTTGCTGATTACAACGACTCAAAATTATTAGAATTATATATTATTCACTTATTAGAATTTTGTCGATAATAAGGAAAATTACTGATAAAATTTTAATAACTGACAAAGAAAGTGGTAGATTTCCATTTCTTCTTGTGCTTTATAAAATGAGTTGAATTTAATATTTCTCTAGCCCATATATACCTCCCGGCGAGAAGTTGGGTTAGTAATGGTCGCTATAGTAACAAGACCTGTCGAATGGGGATTAAGCATGTGAGGAATTGGTGGAATATCAAAATATTTAGAAATATTCAGTATTCATATGCCTTTCTTCCGGCTTTCCTGTAAAAAATGGAGCGTGTCTTTTTTTCACGGTAACAAACAGGCACATACTAATTGGTGAGACAGCTACCTTAATGATCGACAGGCAGTACAATAAGTTTGAGTTTCCAATTCACTTACAGTACTACAGTATTACAGTACTTTGATTTACAATGCATTGTATTCATAGAAAGTTCAAGACTTCGCTGGAGGTGGAGGATTCTTTTCCGGTTACTTTAGCCCTCGGACAACTAATAACTACTTTTTTTGTAGTTGGTTGTAATCGCTCAGTCTAATTAGTAAGCTGAATTCATTGTAGGACATAATCAAGATTAAAATAAGTTTTTACTGATCATGTTAGATAAGGAAACAGCTTGCTGCAAAAGGATTCTATCTCCTAGATAACAATTAAATCGTGATAGGGGTTAAAAAGTAGAATAAAAACACCAGCCCTTTGTAAAAAAAAACACTTTCCTGTCACTATTCAATCATTTATGTACTTGGATTGAAATGGATTTGTTACATTAAATTTAATGTGAAAATTAAATAATTATCGAAACAAAGATCTGAATTTATCAATTTCTGTAGATCGTTTAAATTTGTTTTAATAGCAGGTGAACCAATAGATTAAATTTAATTCATGATTATCCTGAGTTGAAATGTGGATAAATTTGATTTGGAGTCGCACCGAGTGACTTTCTAGTGCCAACTACTCATTTTAAATATAACGATTAAAAGAGCTTCAGTGAGTTAGATTTAAAATATGACCCCATAAGATATTTGAATTTAATTTATTCATTTAAATTTGACATTTGATTCGTTTTAATCATATCAGAGGAGCAAACAGATTAAACTCTAAGCTATGATTATTTTGATTAGATAACGAATAAACGGCCGTAGTGATTAAACTCCTGGTGAATTAGGTTTCTTCTCTGTTAAAACCCCTTCATCAAAAGTATTCGGGTTTATATTGAATTAATTTGGATTAAAATGGATCTACTTGATAAAATGGGTATTTGTTAAGAGAATCGGATCCCTTTTATTTGTACTCTCCGTTGGACTAACTTTAATTAGTGCGGAATCAACAGTTTGAATTTAATTCGTGATTACTCGCACTCGAAGTGTGGGTAAAAATGGTTTGATTAAACGCGAGATGAGTAACTTCCCTTCCTCGGCGTAATGATGAACGGAATCATACTATGCAACGCAGAGGAAACGGGGTAATTGAGAGGGGTGGTTGCACGAAGGGGGAACAGAGGTCTTGACTGAAATTAATAATGATGGTAACACGAAATGCTGGCGTTATGCATTCTTTTAATTTTCGCATAGCAGGGTAATTGAAAGAATGCAGTTACCGTATTGATGTCATCCGACCCCGTTATTCGTCACTGTTAACGATCACGTGACTTGCCAGCATTTCATTGAGTAGAGTGCCTTGTTTTACCGTACGTCAGAAGGCTTGTAGATGGAGACAAGAGTTCAAATATCATAAATGAAGAGAGGCGACTCTTGTATCGGTGCTGAGGAATTACACCCTTTCCCGTATTTTTGACAATACATATATATTTAATTAAATTATTTATATTTGCGTAAAATAATTGATTTTATCATGAACAGCCAGAAATACCCCTTGTCCCCCTTTACCAGTTCAATGGAGACTATTTTAGACTTGTAGTTATGCTTATACTATACAGATTAATGCAGTATGAAACCACTTATTAATTTAATAACATGGCCTTTATTCTGCAAAGTTAGATATTGAGTGTATTAAATGTAATTTTAATGCTGTTTCAAGACTTGAAAAAATTTAGCTTATTACTTTAAAATATATTTTAGATTAGAATGAAGCAGAGTGGAATTGGGGAAGCGCTTTGCGCTTCCTATGGACAAAGGTCCGAAGTTCGATCCTCAGGCTGGGCAAGGTTGACTCAGTTTTTCATCCCTTCAGTGGGTAGACAAATTGAGAACCAAGCATACTTGGGAACTAAACACTGGAGGTTCAGCGTAAGGTTGACCATCTAACCGGTACATTGGTTTGGTTTGGTTTGGAATGATACGGTCTACTTTTTGCAACACGAGGGCTAATGAGACCGGGATCTACAGCTTAAAGCCGATTCCGAACGGCTACGAACATCCATTTCACTATGAGATTCGAACCCACGAACTCCGGTACCGAAGGAAGGCTAGCACCCTAACCAATCGGCCATTATTATGCTTCGCACCACAGGGCCCTTGGTCTCGAAAACGAAGAATGGAACCGAAAGCCTTGGCCCCCGAGTTGGGGTGTAGTATCGAGGAGTATAGACTAGGATATATGGTATATGAATCTAAAATAGAACAGGAGTGGGAGACTGGGCACGTTAGCCGTATTCGCTGCGTAAATCAGGAACTGATGCTTAGAAAAGTAAAGCGCTTGTTTCCAAAAGAAATGTTTGACATTAACTGTTCAGTTCTTAACTTTCCAAAGTATACAAAAATAGCAAATTTTTGTAGTGTGATTTGAGGCTGCCAATAACACACACCCTCATACTTAGACTGCATCATAGAAATTGCATAGGGAAGCAAAACAACAAGATTAATGTCCTTAGTCTGTACATGCCATATTTGATTCCCCTCTCTCAATGTTAACCTATGGAAAAAATATATATCATTAATGATGCCAGTTCACATTTTAAGAATCGCTTAAAAAAATTATACCATGGGATAAAAAATTAAATTATCTATGATGCTATTTTTTCCTGTTTAGGAATGTCTATTAAATTATTATTCTCTTTTGGATCTGAAAAAGAATATACCAACATTTCTTACAAATAATTCGCAATTAAATATATTTTTCTCAATGTTTTTTTAAAAAGATAAAGGTAGCATAATAGAGAATTTCTTGTTCTATCCCGTGGTTAATTTTTTTAAACAAATTATCTAGGATGCTATCGTTTCCTTTTTATGAATTTATGTCTATTAAATTATTATTCTTATTTGGATTTGAAAAAGTACATACCAACATTTCTTGCAAGTTATTTAAAATTAAATATATTTTTCTTTCTAAAGATAGCATCGCAGAGAATTTCTTGTTTTATCCTATAATATGATTTTTTTTAGCAGATTCTCTAGCAGGCTATCTTTTTCATTTAATGAATTTACGTCTATTAAATTATTATTCTTATTTGGATCTGAAAAAGAATATACCAATATTTCTCACAAATAATTTAAAATTAAGTATATTTTTCTTGGTGTTTTTAAAAAAGGGTGAAGATAGTATCGTAGAGAATTTATTGTTCTACCCCGTGATATAATATTTTAACAAATTATCTAGGATGCTATCTTTTCCTTTTTATGAATTTATGTCTATTAAATTATTATTCTTATTTGGATTTGAAAAAGTACATACCAACATTTCTTGCAAATGATTTAAAATTAAATATATTTTTCTTTATGTTTTTTACAAAAGGTAAAGTTAGCATCTCAGAGAATTTTTTATTTTATCCTGAAATATGATTTTTTTAGCAAATTCTCTAGGAGGCTATTTATTCCTTTTAATGAATTTATGCCTATTAAATTATTATTCTTATTTGGATCTTAAAAAGAATATACCAATATTTCTCACAAATAATTTAAAATTAAGTATATTTTTCACGATGTTTTTTTTTAAACGGTGAAGATAGCATCGTAGAGAATTTCTTGTTTCATAACGAAATATGATTTTTTTTTTTTAGCAAATTCTCTAGGAGGCTATCTTTTCCATTTTATGAATTTACGTCTATTAAATTATTATTCTTATTTCGATTTGAAAAAGAATATACGAATATTTCTCACAAATAATTTAAAATTAAGTATATTTTTCTCGATGTTTTTTAAAAAAGGGTGAAGACAGCATCGTAGAGAATTTATTGTTCTATCCCGTGAAAAAATTTTTAACAAATTATCTAGGATGCTATCTTTTCCTTTTTATGAATTTATGTCTATTAAATTATTATCTTCTTTCGACTTGAAAAAGTACATAATAACATTTCTTGCAAATAATTAAAGATTAAATACATTTTTCTCGACGTTTTTTAAAACAGTTAAAGATAGAATTGTAGAGAATTTGCTGGTCTGTCATGAGGATAATTTGTAATAAACTCAAGTAATTTTCTATTTATTTTTTCTTTAAGTAGGGATAGGGAGGTTGTCTATTAGGAGTACAGTTTTGTACCTCATTTACATCAATTCGCTGATACCTAATACGTTATTTCCCTCTCTAAATATAGATATCTCGAATATATATGTAATGGTATTTTTAACCTTAAAAACTATCCAACACAATTATAAGAGTATCCTAAAATAATTTTTGGCGATCCCATCCTTTTATCACAGAATTTGTTGACTATCTTTTGTTTTTTCTTTAGTGCTGGCAAGTACGAAAATATTCAAATTAATTCTTGCTGACTTCAGCTCTTCTTATATAACTTAATCACTCCTCTTCTCGCGTTCTCACGTGACTAACCACTAAAACCCCGACTGACTGGCTCACACGCTTTTAAATTTTCATGCACGAGTTTTTTACCCCAGGAAAACCCAAGCAAAGTGGATTCTTTTACCTTTGTGTTGAGCTAAATTGCCCTTTATATATATATATATATATATATATATATATATATATATATATATATATATATATATATATATATATATATATATATATATATATATATATAATGTGTATGTAATATATCAAAATTATTACATTTAACATCTCTCTCTAAAATAAATCTGCTAATGAATAAAATTTAAATTTCGGTAAGAACTCTGCCTGTCTTTTTTTTTAACAAAATGGTCCAACTGCAATTTACTCAAATAGTCTAGTTGCTTAGGCTTCTCCTTGCCCAGTAGCCTAGGCAAGTAAAAAGAATAGGGGCTTTTAATTTCAAATGTGTCCAGCAGTTATATAATTCTTGAATTACATACACACATATACATACATACATATATATATATATATATATATATATATATATACATATATATATATATATATATATATATATATATATATATATATATATATATATATATATATATAAAGAGAGAGAGAGAGAGATTTTAAGAAACCTCGCGAACTACTTTAGTGCCATCCCCATTCATTTCCCTGTGTATGATAGCCAATAGTGAACGAATATGCTGCCCCTGCGTTTGAAATGACAGCCAGAATCATAATGAGTTGAGTTTTGCCCTTCTGCGTAAAACTGCCTTATTGCAATCACTACAAAATGGCTGCATGCATGAAATAAAATTAGTGGTTTTTTCGTCTTTATGAGAAAATTTTTGTTATTAAACGTGTAGATATTTATCAGCTTTTACATACCGAAAAGAAGGCTTGGTCTACTGTTTTGCTAGTAGAAACTAATGAGACCGGGACCTACTGCTTAAAGCCTATTCCGAACACCTACCAACATCCATGCAAACTGCAGGAATAGAACCCGCGAACTCCAGTACTGAAGAGCAGCACCCTACTATTCGGCTATCGCCCGGCTGGAAAACGAAGGTTGTCTAGTATTACATAACCGAAAGGAGGACATTTAGAAAGATTCGTCTTTAGATGGGCAGAATTTTCAAAAGGAGGACTGTCCTCCGAGGACGATTGGTCAGCTTCCAAGAAAAGCGTCAAAACAACTTTATTTCTAATTTTTGTTTTTCTATAAACATTAGAATGTTGTTTGTTGCTAATCTTTATCTTCATTCAATTCTTCTCCAATAGAATTCCTCAATTCTCAGTTCTTTTCGACAGTTCTCAATTATTATCGTATCTTGTAATTCTATTCTCTAAAATATTGATTTTTCCTTTGAAAAAAATAAAAGCCGAGTTGTAAATGACTGCTTAAACGGGATTACGTTTAAAACTTTTCAAACCAAGTAATTTAAATATACAGATATATGAATAAAATTCCAACGATATAAATAGTTCGTCGTAAGCGGGAAGACTTCTTAAAAGTCTAAACTTTTTAAACGAATTCCATTGTAGTTTTTTTTAAAAGGGAAATAAATTTTTTACAGTTCAGCTCTTTTAAGTTCATTTATTCTTATATATACATATATTTTAGGCTTTCTTTCATTTTTTTAGTAAATTATATAATGTACTATTAATGTTCAATCTACTTTTTTTAGTCACATCAAACTTTTTTTTACAAGATAACTAATTCCACCACTGTGCAATCCAGGAAGCATATAAATTATCACTTTGTATTCTTTCAGTCGAGAAATGATTTATTATCTGCAATGTTATTCAGTATAGTTCTTATTTAATACCCTAGATGGCGCTAGTTATCCATTTATCATTTTTTGGCCAGTTTCGTGGAAAAATGTAGTTTCGTCATTTTTTTTTTTCAGAAATGATTTTACAAAAAATTGACTATTTCCAACACCATTTCTACGAATAAGTCCCTTTTAGTGCATTGAAATGTTTCTGGGGAAAAAAAATGAATGTCTCTTTATATTTATTTTACTTAGGTTACGTAAACTAAAGTATTTGAATAAACAAAGCATAAGTAATATCTTACATGGAGCAAACAGTTTGAAAGACGATTTGTCATTGGCTAAACGGAGGCTGAAGAATGACGGGAGGGCGGGAGTTGACATTGGGGAAGCCAGCCCACTAAGACCTGTCAGCACGTGGAGTAGATGAAACATAAGGTAGCTGCGCCATCTGTTGAAAGAACATATAACGAAAATAGATTCAGATTTCATGAACGAATGGGAATTCGCTTATAAAACTGGAAATACATTTAGACATAATTTTTACTTTTCGAACTTCATTTAGGAACAATAAGCTAAATTTAAACTAGTTAAAGAAAATCAGATGTAAGTTAAAAATACAGTATCATTGTTCCAAGAGGCATATGAATTGTTTAATAATGCAATGATCATTCTGACAAATTATTTCACAATGTAAACAAAGGACACAATATCTGTAAATTATATTTATCTAACTACTGTGTTATTCCACGAATACATAAAAAAATGTGGTAATAAATAAAATATTCTGGTATCAGTTTTGTTCTTTTGAAAACTAGTTATTTTAATTTTAAATATTGTTATTCTAAGAGGCATATGAATTATTTAATATTGCAATGATCATTCTGACAAACTGTTTCACAATGTAAACAAAGAAAGTCACAATATCTGTAAATTATATTTACCTAACTAATGTGTTATTCTATAAATGCTTAAAAAATGTGATAATAAATAGGATATTCTATTATTAGTTTTGTTCTTTTGAAAACTGATTATTTTAATTTTAAATATTGTTATTCTAAGAGGCATATGAATTATTTAATATTGCAATGATCATTCTGACAAATTGTTTCACAAAATGTAAACAAAGAAGGTTACAATATCTGTAAATTATATTTACCTAACTACTGTGTTATTTCATAAATACATAAACAAATTTGAAATAAATAGGATATTCTATTATCAGTTTGTTCTTTTGAAAACTATTAATTTTAATCTTCAATATTATTGTTCCAGGAGGCATTTGAATTGTTTAACATTGCAGTGAATATTCTGACAAATATTTTCACAAAGCAAACAAAGAAAATCACAATATCTGTAAATTATATTTACCCAACTACTGTGTTATTCCATAAATACATAAAATATTTAGTAATAAATATGGTATTTTATTATCAATTTCGTTCTTTTGAAAACTAGTTATTTTAATTTTAAATATTATTGTTCCAGGAGGTATATGAATTGTTTAATATTAGAATGAATATTCTGACAAATTGTTTCACAATGTAAACAAAAAAGGTAACAATATCTGTAAATTATATTTACCTAACCACTGTGTTATTCCATAAATACATAAAAAATGTGGCAAAAAATAGAATATTTTATTATCAATTTCGTTCTTTTGAAAACTAGTTATTTTAATTTTAAATATTATTGTTCCAGGAGGCATATGAATTGTTTAATGTTGGAATGAATATTCTGACAAATCGTTTCACAATGTAAACAAAAAAGGTCACAATATCTGTAAATTATATTTACCTAACCACTGTGTTATTCCATAAATACATAAAAAATGTGGCAAAAAATAGAACATTTTATTATCAATTTCGTTCTTTTGAAAACTAGTTATTTTAATTTTAAATATTATTGTTCCAGGAGGCATATGAATTGTTTAATGTTGGAATGAATATTCTGACAAATTGTTTCACAATATAAATTAAAAAGGTCACAATATCTGTAAATTATATTTTCCTAACTACTGTGTTATTCCACAAATGCATAAAAAATGTGATAATAAATAGGATATTCTATTATCAGTTTGTTCTTTTGAAAACTAGTTATTTTAATTTTAGATCTTATTGTTCTAGGAGGCAATATGAATTATTTAATATTGAAATGAATATTGTGACATATAGTTTCACAATGTAAACAAAGAAAATCACAATATCTGTAAATTATATTTACCCAACTACTGTGTTATTCCATAAATACATAAAAAAATGTGGTAATAAATAAAAATTTTTATTATCAATTTTGTTCTTTTGAAAACTATTTATTTTAATTTTAAATATTATTGTTACAGGAAATATATGAATTGTTTAATATTGCAATAAATATTCTGACAAATAGTTTCACAATGTAAACAAAGAAGGTCACAATATCTGTAAATTATATTTACCCAACTACTGTGTTATTCCATAAATACATAAAAAAATGTAGTAATAAATAGGATATTTTATTATTAATTTCGTTCTTTTGAAAACTAGTTATTTTAATTTTAAATATTATTGTTCCAGGAGGCATATGAATTGTTTAATATTGGAATGAATACTGTGACAAATAGTTTCACAATGTAAACAAAGAAAATCACAATATCTGTAAATTATATTTACCCAACTACTGTGTTATTCCATAAATACATAAAAAAATGTGGTAATAAATAGGATATTTTATTATCAGTTTCGTTCTTTTGAAAACTAGTTATTTTAGTTTTAAATATTATTGTTACAGGAAACATATGAATTGTTTAATATTGCAATAAATATTCTGACAAATGTTTTCACAATTTATACAAAGAAAATCACAGTATCTGTAAATTATATTTATACATCTACTTTGTTATTTCATAAATACATAAAAAAATGTGGTAATAAAGAGGATATTTTATTATTAACTTCGTTCTTTTGATAACTAGTAATTTTAATTTTAAATATTATTGTTTCAGGAGGCATATGAATTGTTTAATATTGGAATGAATATTGTGACAAATAGTTTCACAATATAAACAAAGAAAGTCACAATATCTGTAAATTATATTTAACTAACCAAATAGTTTCATAATATAAACAAAGGAAATCACATATTTTACCCATTTACCTAACTATTATATATTTACGTAACTATTGTGTTATTCCACAAATACATAAAAAAATGTAGTAATAAATGGAATATTTTATTATCAATTTCATTCTTTTGAAAACTAGTTATTTTAATTTTAAATATTATTGTTCCAGGAGGCATATGAATTGTTTAATTTTGGAATGAATATTGTGACAAAAATAGTTTCACAATGTAAACAAAGAAAATCACAATATCTGTAAATTATATTTACCCAACTACTGTGTTGTTTCATAAATACATAAAAAATGTGGTGTTTTAAAAACTATTTGTTTTAGTTTTAAATATAATTTTCTGTTTATTTTTAAAGATATTTTTGGCTTGCATAAAAATTATACTTTATATATTTTATTAACTGTTTCTAACTTTGCTTTTTAGAAAATAAATATTTTTTCCGTTGAAAATATTCTTTAATCCTGCAATTTTTAACTATAAAGTAGTTTCGAGAGAACTTTGTTAAAATTTTCGAATGTCAAAAGCAGAATTTGTTATTCAATTTCTTTTATGTTGAAAATAACTGATCATTATTACTAGTTAAGTATCACGTAGTTGTGTGAGGTCATTCATATGTGAATATTTTTATTCAGATAATGAAAAAAATTCTATTAGAAAAGGTACTTATATTTAATGAGAAATGTTCTAAAACAAACATGGCTTTATAATATGATAGGGAATTTAAACAAAATAGTTTCCTAGTACACTTGTATTAGGAATCGATTTTGGACATAAATTAAACATATATATAAATATAATTTTTCAATAAGCTTTTCGAACTTTATTTGGTGTTTCTTTAATGAATTTGTTAATGTATGGTGAAAATCTATACACTTACCTTTCTTTGTAAATACAGTGCAGTCATTTACTGACGGTACTTAACTGTCTCTAACTAGAATTAACGCATTATAAAAATCAACTTATATATATTTTTTGTAACGAAATCTGCCGTCATTTAAACACATATATATGGGAGATGTATGTTTATAAATACATACACACACATACATACACACATACCATACACAATACATATATATATATATGTATATATATATATGTGTATATGGATATATATGTATATCATATATATACAAATACCTATATATATACATATATATACATATATATATACATACATACAATATATATATATATATATATAATATATATATATATATATATATATATTATATAATTATATACATTATGCAGATCCACTTTTTATGATATGAAATCTGCAGTCATTTAAACATGTGGTTTATATATATATATATATATATATATATATATATATATATTTATATATATATATATATATATATATATATATGTGCATTATATATACATGTCTCTATATAGAATTAATTCCTTATACAAATATACTTTTTGATGCGTAATCTACAGTCATTTAAACATATATTGTGTGCGTGCATGTGTGTGTGTACTTAATCCATTCCATGAGAAACTAAGAAATTATTTACATGTATGAAGGGGGAGGGAAAGAACATTAACTTTCTCATACATGCATGCATATTTAACTCATGGATGTAGTCACATCCTTTTACGATTGGAGCAGGAAAGATAAGTGTGCCCATTGGGATAATCCATCAATCCCTTTTTTAAGAAAAGAAGCAAAGAAAAATGAAAAACACTAAATGGTGGCAAACATGTGCAAAGATAATGATTATCAAGTCCTAGGTTGAATTTGTCAAAGTTGCAATTTATGAATTACTTTTTGAGTGGTAATACCCTACGTTATTCTCATTTACTTGTTTTATAAAAATGGAGTTGTGTAGTTTCATAAATTCGTTTTTATTATAAAATTCAGACTACAATATTGCTATCACAAGCTCTCCGTGTGTTGACTTTACAGTAAAGTAATAAGTGGTGTAAAATAATAAGGATGTTACTTTGCGATTAGTCTAAAACATTTGTTGTTCTTATACACTTCTTTTGGAGCAAAAGAAAAAAAGAGGGAGTGTAAAGTGTATTGTGATATACAATTTGCTACAGATTGTTTCAATAGGTAGTAACTTCTTTAGAGTTCGAGTGTTTTTATTGTAAAGTTCAAAATTAGACTAAAACTTTTTCGTAATCAACTTTTATTTTAGTACTGTCATATATGTATGCATATATTCACATTTAGATGCATATCAGTTATAAAGATATATATATTTACTTTACATACGCACACATGTGTATATGTGTATATGTGTGTTTATATACATACACATACACATACATACCTACATATATGTACATATGTATATATATGTGTATGTATATATATACATACACAAACATATATACATATATTTATACATGCATACATACATATCTACATATATGTACAGATATATGTGTGTATATTATGTATATAAATATATATACACATACACACATATATACATATATTTATATATACATACATATCTACATACATATTTAACATATATATACATAGACAGATATACACATATATATACATGTATACATGGTTTCGCATATATTTACAAAATAAATATGTTACAGATCGGTAGAGATTCTTGAAAACTTCAGTTCGAGATTTTGCCTTGGTTCAAATAATAATAAGAATAACCGAGATTTCTTCAAAATAAATAAAATAGTAAAAGGTAAAACCTAACATTACCTACATTAAGCTACATAAAACATTAAACATTAAACATTATTAAGCTACATTAAACATTACCTACATAAACCTACATTAAGCTGAATATTATATATTTAAAAAGACAATATTTTTTTTAGAAGTTTTATTTGAATTGAAATTTAAAATGTTAAGAATAACATTATTAGTTACAGATCAATACTGTTTCTCGATAATTTCAATCTGAGTTTCTGTCTTAATTAAAACAAAAAATAATAATAATTGAGATTCATTCAAAATAGATAAATTGGTAAGAACAGAAACTGAACAATAAACGTATGAAGCTGAATATCATACAATAATAATAATTGAGATTCATTCAAGATAGATAAATTGGTAAAATGTAAAACTGAACAATAAATTCATTAAGCTAAACTTCATATAATAATAATTGAGATTCATTCAAAATAGATAAATTGGTAAAAACTAAAACCGAACAATAAATGCATTAAGCTCAACATTATACAATAATAATAATTGAGATTCATTCAAGATAGATAAATTGGTAAAAACTAAAACCAAACAATAAACACATTAAGCTCAACATTACATATCTGTAAACACAAGAGGATTTTTTTATTATTATTTTGTTCGATTTTTAAAGCTCAGGAGTTTAATATAAATCTCATTTTAAAATATTCAAGCATATCATCATTAGTTACAGTTAGTACGATTCCGTGATAACTTTTCTGTGATAACCCATCTGAATTTCTGAAAAAAGGGGGAGTTACCTTAAAAATAGATAAAATAGTAAGCAGTTAAACCTAACAATATTATCCATTCTCATATATCTATGAGCAAAACTGGTTTTATTTATGTTGAGCAGTTTGATTTGAATTTCATATTAAAATATTCTGAAAATCACCATTAGTTACAGATGGGTACGATTCCGTGATGACTGTTGTGTGATAATCACCCGTCTGCATTTCTAAAGAAGGGGAGTTTCCTGAAAATATAACTCCGCCTGGGTGTATTCCTGGGGACCTAATTTGCTTCTGACAGTGAATGGCAAATCATAATCAGATGCAAAAAAAAAGGGGAACGGTCTTGATGGATTTCTCTAATGTAATCACTTTAATGCATTCGATTTTTAAATGTGACAAATAAGATTATTAATAAAGGTAACACCAGTCCATCAAAAACTGAGGCTGGAATGTTTGACATGGAACAAGCGATGCTTTTTTTATGTAATGAATTCATTTTGTTATAATGCCTAGTATATTTAATAAGGAACTAATATAATGCTAATTTGGAAGAACACTGTTATAAATTTTTAAAAAAGCTTTTTGATTAAAAAGTAAGAAATGAATTTAAAATATGAAAATTAGTCAGGTTAATTACTTGACATTACAGACATACGGTCACACACACACACACACCATAATCACCCTATAGTGTGTGTATGTATATATATATATATATATATATATATATATATATATATATATATATATATATATATATATATATATATATATATAATGTGTATACATACATACACATATATATAATATTATATATATATACTTCCCACCCCCCCCCCCCCCCCCCCCCCCCCTACACCCCCTCACCCACATACCTCCCACCCTCCTCCCCCCCACCACTACCCCCAACACACCTCCCACCTATATATATATATATATATATATATATATATATATATATATAAATAATGTAATCCATTTTTTATAAATTCAACCCGTTTTTCAGCTGTCGCCGGCAAATGGCTCAGCGTTTTTTCCTGAATCTTAACACTTAATTCGCTGAGTAAGTGGGAAAATTCTTTCTGTCTTCGCTCTTGGGTGCACCTCTGTTCGAGTAGATGGATTTTTGTGTCGTTCTCTTCAATGTCGTTGACTAGTAGTTTTAGCAGCTCTGAAATAATGTTTTAATTAGACTTGTGCCGTTCTCTTAAATGTCGGCCGACTGCATTTTTATTACTGCTAGCTGTTTAGCTTTCTCCTTGTCCAGCAGTTTTATAAGTATTGGATTACATATATATACATGTATAATGTATATACGTGTGTGTGTATGTGTAATACGACGAAAATTAATCTGCCGGTCACATTGAATTAAGCCCCTTATCCAAATAAAGTATTTACTTGCTCGGGCTTGTTGGACAAGGAAATGGCTAAGTAATCTAACAGTTGTGGCAAAATGAAAGAGAACAGCAATTCTGAGTAGAACTTACATTTTATTTAAGACCTGCTAAAAAAATGTTTAACAGCCAAAGGAAGACAAGAGAATGATCATCGAAACACGTGATGAAATAGGGTTGGACCCCAGAGTGATAGGCCACACAGCGCGATATGAAACGAATTCTTCAGCCAAAAGAGATGTAGTCAGCGTTATTGTTGCAAATACCTCAATTTCACAATGAGTAAATGTCCTCATAGAAGTGAGCTGTTTGACTGGGACATCTGGAAAATGTAGTGACTAACAGAAAGTTTGCATTTATTTTAGAGTTGGAAAATGGGTTCAAAGAATGCAAGTCGCAAACACTTCTTTTAATTTTGAGATTTTGTGGCCGGAAAAATAGATATGAAAGAAGGAGAAGGGGGGGGGGAGAATTTTTAAGATTTTTTAAGTGCAATAATTTTGATATATTACATATGTGTGTATGTATATATATATATATATATATATATATACATATATATATGTATGTATATATATATGTGTATAGGTATATATATATATATATATATATACATATATATATATATATATATATATATATATATATATATATATTATATATATATACATATATATATATATATATATATATGTATGTATATATATATATATGTGTATGTATGTATATATATATATATATATATATATACATAATTAATTTTTATAGCTTTTTCCAATTTAAATAGAACTAGCTATAAAAGTCTTAGATGGGAGAGAAAAGGTAGATATTAACTTTCATTAGATATAAAAGTAGAAATTGTACTACACATTTTTCAAAGTAATCTTAGAATAGCAAAAGATAAGTAAATTACCTAATTTTATATTTGAATATATATTAAGTGTTTTTAAAAATGTGTGCATGAAATAACACAAATTAAATATATTTTTTTAATTACTATATTAATACAAAAAAAATGGGAAAATTTAATGTAAATGCTGATTTATGATGAACCAAGCAACTTTGGGAAATGAAGAATTGAAATTAACAAAAATTAAGAAGTTAGAAAATTAGAAAATTAAAATTAGAATTAGAAAAAGGATTGAATTAATCCTATAACTTGGAACTTTGGAAAATTATGTCTAAAATTGACACTTTTTTGGGGATCGAAATCACTGTGTTTTTTTAAATGAAATGCAGCAAAAAATGTGTATAATTTAATAAGCGCACAAAGTAGTCATATGGTATCTTCATTAGATTTTTTAATGCAACAAGGATATGAGAAAACTAGAAAAGTTTATGGAAGAACTAATCAATAAGCAATCCATAAAATACAACTTTTGATAAGTGCACCGAAGCCCTGATAATCATTATCTTACACATTTTTGTCACCATTAAGTATTTTTTCACCCTTCTTTTTCTTTTTTTGCTTAAAAAAGAAAATGATGGATTATCCCAATGGGTACACTTATCGTTTCTGCTGCATTCACAAAAGGATGTCGACTACATCCATGAGTTAAATATGCATGCAAGAGATATTTAGGGTTCTTTGCCCACTCAGTCATTTAATTAATTTCTCGGGTAAAGTAATCTTAGAACCATAACTGAGGTTGGAAAGCTCAATTATTAATTCCTTGATGGAATGAAAACAAATGGTTTTATGATATGACAAAATAGGAAGCATCTGAACTCATTACATAGAATTATTTTTAGTTATTTAAAATACATAATAGGTGTAATGCATAAAAAATTTAGACTGTGAAGTTTGTCAGAATTCTATTTTTTAAGCCTTAATTTTGCCCTGGATATATAATATTTGGACAACTACTGAAAAAAAAGGGGCCATTTAAAGCTTTACTGCTTTGCTATGTGCAAATACACACACATACATAGATACATTTATATATATATATATATATATATATATATATATATATATATATATATATATATATATATATATATATATATATATATATATATATATATAATATACACTCATGTCCATAAATTAAGGATAATTCAGAATCACACAAAAATTGAGCTCTAAAATAAAAATTTCACCTGTAGAATTATCACACACATCTTGAAGAAGAATATGCAAATTGCAGAAAACCACCAGATGGTGCGGATAGTACGTCACAATGACGAGAGTGTATGAAAGGGGTATATAAGGAATGGTAGCAAAGAAGTAAAATTGTTCACAAGCGCTTTAAAAGCCTTTCAGTGCAATATCCGCATAGTTATGGCACAAAGGAAGCATTTGGATGATTTTTTACGTGGTAGAATTATCGGACGACTGGAATGTGGACGTACCCAGCTGGAAGTATCCGAGGAACTTGGAATCGCCCAGAGTGTCATCTCCAGGCTTTGGCAACGATTCAAACATGATGGTAATGTGAGTAGATGTTACAGCACAGGTCGCCCCCGAGTTACTACGCCGAATGATGACCGGTATTTGGCAGTTACTGCCAAAAGAAACAGACGGAGCACAACATCAGACCTGTCTCGTCAGCTCTCTTCAGCTACCGGTACGACAGTTTCAAGGCAGACCGTGTACAGACGCTTAGGGAACATTGGTCTATATGCTCGTAGGCCTGTCAGATGTGTTCCCCTTACCGCAACTCACTGACGCCTGCGATTATGCTGGGCTAGAGAACATGCATTTTGGACACCGCAACAGTGGTCTTGTGTGATGTTTTCCGACGAGTCCAGGTTCAGTTTACATTCTGATTCTCGCCGGACTTTCATTTGGAGAGCGCCAGGTACCCGTTACCACCAAGAGAACACCATTGAACGACACCCAGAACTGACCTGCATGTTCAGAGTATAACGATGACAGGCCACATCTATCGGGATGTCATTCTGGAACAACATGTACGTTTGTTTCGGGGCGCCATGGGTCCTGAATTTCTGTATAGGGATGACAACGCCCGACCTCACCGTGCAAACATTGTAGACGAATGCCTTCAATCGGAGGATATCATCCGTATGGATTGGCCAGCATACTCACCGGACTTGAATCCAATAGAGCATGTGTGGGACATGCTTGGCCGATGAATTGCAGCCCGTCAACCCCCTCCCAACTGTCTATCGGAACTTCGGAGGGCATTGCTTGATGAGTGGTGTAATTTTCCCCAAGATCAGATTGATAATCTGATACTCAGCATGCGTAGGCGTTGTAACGCTTGTATTGTATCGTCCGGGAGACATACTCCGTATTAACCATCATACTAACCATGTTATACTGTTTTCTGTAAATAGGTTCTTTTTTAAAATTTGCTCCAGGGAGTAAAAATCGCAATTTTTATTAATTATGTCAAACATATAGCATCTTTTTTGCTCTTTACCTTTTGTTTAATAAATAGATTTTACAAATAAGTCAAATTTGTTTTGCTTTTGTCTCTTTCATTGCCTGAACTTCATTATCCTTAATTTATGGACATGAGTGTATAATATGTATATATATATATATATATATATATATATATATATATATATATATATGTGTGTGTGTGTGTTGTGTGTGTGTCAAGCTTTCTAGCCATATGAAGAGTTATAATTTTCTTGATAATGTCTTTATTGAAGTATATTGCACAGTTTGCAGTCAACTATCAAACATGGCTGCGCGTTGCTAACGCCCACTTTAACAAAGGATCCGTACTCAGCCAGGGTTCATACTGCAACCCTTTCTCAAGACGCTCTCTCTCTCTTTAAGCGTTAAGTGCTTTTGTAATGAGTTATTAAAGATTCACATGCTTGCATTAAGAGAGTGAGAAAGTGAGCTGCGTTTTCTACTCTCAAATCTCTAAATTATTAATTTTACTTTTTCAAACATTACACACACACACACACACACACACACACACACACACACACACACACACATATATATATATATATATATATATATATATATATATATATATGGGTGTGTATGTATACGTGTGTGAAATATATTAATAATTTATCCTAAATTCAAAATAAAATATTTTGACCAATTTTAATTCTATATCGAGATGAAAAAAGAGTCTCAATCCAAGAACTTCCTTTTCGCCATGAATAAAATCATTAACTTATATTGTCTACTTCTTTTCTCAATGTGGCTCTCTCAATATCCTCGTGATTCAGTCAAACTTTGAGCCTTTACAAAGCCACTTTGGCAACCATTTCCCCATAGTAAAAATCACAAAATTCCTGAATTAAACTAATTCGCTGGACGATAGGAATTCTGATGCGTGTAATATATATGAAACAAAATGTTTGGCTATTTTTGTTTCTTGTAAAGAACAGAGTGCACGTTATACATGTTTTAATACTGCTTGGTTTGGATTGGGTTGCGCTCTAGAATCTACTTTTTCGATGTACAAGGATAATGAGGAAAGGATACTGCTTGAAGTCGATTACAAACGGATACAGACATCCATACCAGGAATGAGATTCGAACCCACGCAACCCGGTACCACAGAGCAGTGCCCTACCCATTCGGCCATCGTTCGTATAAGAGAGAGCTTAGGATTTGAATGAAATAATATTGAAAAATATTTGTTGTAGTTTATGTTTTATAATTTTAGTTAGCATAATTACACTAAGAAAAAATTTTTTAAATTCTCATCATATATAAAATAATCATTATATAAAAAAAACGTGCATTTCTGGTTTAAGATAAAATGGTTACATTTACAACAAAGGTGTTTTCAGAATGAGAACATTCTAAAATATGAACCATTGTGAAGACATTATCCAGAGAACTTAGGATGAGTGTTGTAGCATTAAGAACTATTTATTATAAAATTCCAAAATATGTACTTTTAGTTATCATAATTACTCTACTCAAACTTTTAAATCTTTTCCCATAATATGTAAAAATCTATTATATAAAATATCTTGCATTTTTGGTTCAATGTATTGACAATATAGGTGTTTTTATAAGAAGACTTCAAAAGGAACGTTTCATTCTAGAATTGTTTTGAGATGATTTAAGCTAGCTAAATCTACAAAATACAATAATAATTTTCATGGGAAATTAATACGTCAGTGTCAAATACTAGTAAGGTATGTCCCAGATAATTTGTATATCTAAATATATATTATATCAAGTAAGAGTAAGGCATGTCCTAGATAATTTGTATATCGAAATCTATATATCAAATAAGAGTAAGACATGTCTAGATAATTTATATATCTAAATCTATACGATATCAAATAAGAATAAGGCATGTGCTAAATAATTTGCATATCTAAATCTATATGATATCAAATAAGAGTAAGGCATGTCCCAGATAATTTGTATATCTAAATCTATATGATATCAAATAAGAGTAAGACATATCCTAGATAATTTGTATATCTAAATTTACATGATATCAAATAAGAGTAAGACATGTCCTAGATAATTTGTATATCTAAATCTATATGATATCAAATAAGAGTAAGGCATGTCTTAGATAATTTGTATATCTAAATCTATATAATATCAAATAAGAGTAAGACATGTCCCAGATAATTTGTATATCTAAATTTATATGATATCAAATAAGAGTAAGCCATGTTCTAGATAATTTATATATCTAAATCTATATGATATCAAATAAGAGTAAGACATGTCCTAGATAATTTGTATATCTAAATCTATATGATATCAAATAAGAGTAAGGCATGTCCTAGATAATTTGTATATCTAAATCTATATGATATCAAATAAGAGTAAGACATATCCTAGATAATTTGTATATCTAAATCTATATGATATCAAATAAGAGTAAGCCATGTTCTAGGTAATTTGTATATCTAAATCTCTATGATATCAAATAAGAGTAAGACATGTCCTAGATTATTAAATCTATATGATATCAAATAAAAGTAAGGCATGTCCTAGATAATTTGTATATCTAAATCTGTATGATATCAAATAAGAGTAAGACATGTCTAGATAATTTGTGTATCTAAATCTATATGATATCAAATAAAAGTAAGGCATGTCCTAGATAATTTGTATATCTAAATCTGTATGATATCAAATAAGAGTAAGTCATGTCCCAGATAATTTGTATGTCTTAATCTATCATTTCAAATACACGTTTTCAGCATCAACAATCGTAAGATTTAAAAGAATTTTTCTTTTCCCCTTCCCGCTCAACAAATTTCAGGCAAATCCCATATTTATCGTTTAGTACGTCAGCACAGGATTTTTCTCCTTTTTCCGCAATTAGAGGAGACTTTCGTTTTTGTGCGCAGGAGGTGATGATGTATTATCTGTTGTCAACACTAATCACTTCCACTTCATGTATTCATTACCGAGATGCTCCGAAATAGCATTCAACGGTTTTAAATCACCCTGTTTTCTGTCAAATCCTTTCGATATCTATCAACTTCTTTATCCCGACTTTAAAAACCCGTGCTCATAAGATGATATTCGGAAGTAAAATATTTAAGGTTTACGCTAGCTTTAATCCAAATATTGTGTATTTTTGAAGTAAGATAAAAAGGTGACATTTGCAATACAGATATTTTCAAAGAAGACTCAAAAAGGGACAAATCATTCTAGAATAGTAATACGTCATGATAAAGCAGTGGTTTTCAAGTTACGTCAGTTCACAAAATCCTTACAATTAAATAGTTTTTTTTTTTTTTTTTTTTTTTTTTTTTTTTTTTTTTTTACAAACTTAAATTGTATTCTTAGAAACAAAATCTTGCATTAAAATAATATTTGAAGTGAATAAGTATGTTTTAGGTACTTAACGTACACACAACTAAACTTTAAGTACTGTTGTTATATTATATTAACGTAAACTGGAACTTGAAATAATTTGTCTGGACATACAAACGTAAAACATTGTGTTAATTCAAGCTTTCCGTTAAATGCGTTTCTTTTATGTGAAAAAAATTTACTATTTTATTATGGAGGATCGGTCGCACATCAACACAAATATAATGACAACTTATAGCATATTTCGACAGTAGCGCAAAGGCGAGGGAAAACAATTTAAATTTTGACTTTTAGGTGCCTGTATGTCTTATTTAATAATTTCATAGTTTTTCTTGATTTTTGCTGAAGCACCCTTCTCATATTCTTGTGGCACCCATTATGAGATCTGCAGATCTAACACACTTAGGAACTGAGTGTTTTGGAATTAAAAAAATATTTCTTATAATTTTCCAAACTCTATAATTAATCCTAGCTACCATGATGACCGTACTCAAAGAAATTTTTTTTAAATATCATTTAGATCAGTGATTTTCAATCTTTTTTAAGCTACCGCCGTAACTTAAGTGTGTTCAACACTCCCCCTTTGTGAAAAAAAATCCCTTTACTTAAACGTGTAGGATAGAAGTATTCAATTATTTTAGAAGCAAAGTGTTTAAGTAATTTTCTTCAATAGAGTTACAAATCAAATTTTTGTTACTGAGATACGCTGAAGCAACGCTCAAATGAATTCTATGGCCGAATGGTTAGGGCGTTGACCTTCGGTTTCGGAAGTCATGGATTGAAATACCACTGGAGCATACATGTTCGTAGCCGTTCGGAATCGGCTTTATGTAGTAGGTGCCTGTCTCAATAGTCCTCGTGTTGCAAAAGAACAAACCGTAGTGCTCCAAACCAAACCAAACTAAATGAATATTGTTGATTAACTATATTTTTCTGAATGCATAATTTCATTCATAAAATAAGGAATGAAAATAACTGGTTCTAGTACAACCACGTAAGTTTGTTTTATTGCTGGTAAAAATCGTGTAAATTAAATAATTAATGTAATAAATTTATTTAGTATTTTTAAAATTAAGTTTGAAAGCCAAAACCTGCTTACATCGACGTCCTACAGCCAGAAACAAGTTCACTGTCAACCAGCATTGTCCCACTGCCCCCCCCTCCGGATAATAAGATCAATTTTTAATAAGATCATTTAGATTAAATACATTTCCAAACTTAACCCAGACTGAAACAGATTGGAAAACTATCCGAGTACAACTTGCTCATCCTTCTTACGACATACTCTATTTTTTTCGTCTCCTGACTAATGTCTAATATATGTATCCCAATAAGATTCGACATCCGAGTACATACTTCCATCAAAGCTCGATTTTCTAAGGTCAGTATGGATTACTTATTTCTCACCAATTGCTGTTAACTGGCCACATTTGGAAAGATTTGAGCTACTCCTGTCACCTTTTTCTACGATATACAATAGCCCTGGGAAATTTGAGGAGGATCATTTTACGATGTGAGTTAAGATTCTCTTAAACCTGTTTCAGATCTGAAGAGCTGCAGGTATCTGTATATAATTATAAATCAAGACTGTCCTTTTTTTTCTATCCATTTAGGAGCATCCTTAATTGTCCGTTATGTCTTGTAGTTCTTAAATATTTATCTATTTCCTCGTCATCGTTATTAGATGCATTACAGTATATTAAAAACTCATTTGAGGCAATTAGAAAGAAAATAGAGTTAATATATCCTGCATGAAAAGTAGTTGGTAGCAAATTTTTTTGGTGTGCTGTAAATTATATTGAGATTTGAATTTATATTGCATTATTATTAGGCTTCTGATCAAGACCAAAGTCAAAACTTGCTTACCGGGGGGGGGAGGGGCAAAGAGGAAAGACGTTATTTGTGGATGGTACTTCAGTAAAACAAAATTAAGGTATAAAAGCATGGATGAGGTATGACAATTATCCATTTTTAACTCAAACAATTAAAAAACATTTGATGACAAACGAGAAAAGGCAAAACCTAACGAGAAAAGGCTAAAACTAAAGAGAAAAGGCAAATATAGCAGAATACAGAGAAAACGTTAAATTTTCGACCATCGTCACGGCAAAACTTTTTATTTTCGGGGTTTTTATGAACATGTTCTCATACAGCTAGGTAGATGGCACCTACACATACGTTGTACATTTTCTTTTGACGAAATGGTCGTCTAGAATTTCAGGAGGGGACCTGTTCCCTAAATCCCTATCCTTGCCTATGACCTTACTTCTGATAAGTGTTCATTTTTCCGAATGAATTAAATGGTATTACATCACTGTGAGAGGTTTCTTTGACGTTTCGATGTATAATGCATGCTTCAGTATATCTTAAATATGTAAAAATTAAAATCATGGAGTAGATACTATTGATTGCATCTAGATCAAAATGAATTTATATTTTAAGTTTGTTCTTGCGTTTTAACGATGTATGTTCACTTATACCAGTAGTAATTAAAAAATCTTGTTAAAATGGTTTAAAATATTTTACAGGTAAAGATTTTACAGGTGTAAGCATCTTAATCATAAATTTTTTTATAGTAAACTACTTCATCTATAGGCTACTCTTTACCTTTTATGTCGTATTATTCTATTAGCCCCTTGAGGACCAGTACGTAAATGCTACACAAGTCGATCGTTGTAAAAACCATTGCCATTTAAAGCCATCTAGTAATTAAATCTAGCATTTAAAAATTCAAATAAAACGTTCCTTTTTCCGATTACACATACACGACGCTGGGCTAGAAAGAGTGAAATCGGTGCGTCGAGTCCACGAAACGTTGGCCACGAACGGGTTAAAAACCAACAGAAAATCAAATTATTTATGGTCCAGGGCTAAAATCTTATTTGAAACTAAACCTTAACAATATTTACTCATGATATTCACTAAATGATTAATTTCATTCTATTGATTTTTGTTCCTGTTTTTCTCATTTTTGCATGGTAAGATCATATGGTACCAGTATCCAGTATGCTGCAGGGCCGTAGGCAGGATTTATTTATTTATTTGTTTCTTTTTTTGGGGGGGGGTGTTACATGGGCTCAAGAAGGACTGAATCCATTATATATTTTCCTATTTTTGAACCGTAAAATATATAATTTTTTAAAAACTTTGAAAAACTTAATATTTAATATTAATAATAGCCTTAACTATTATATAAAATTTAATACACACACATATATATATATATACATATATATACACATATATATATATAATACATATATAAATTGGTATATATATTTAAACATATTTGTATACATATATAAGTCCCTGTACAATCTTGTGTAATATGTTTCAGTAAATGCATAAAATATTCGGTACAAAAATAGTGAAATTTGTTATGTAGGCAGATTTTTTTTATTGAAAGTTTTATTTAAATACTGAATTGTGATTAAGTATGTAGTTTTAATAAATTATATTCGTAAAAGTAGTTTTATATCAAAGTTAAAATGCAGTACATCAAACAGTAGAATTTCAGGTGAGAGGTCGAATATCTTCTCTAGCAATTGCCATAGATGAATACATACAATACAAACACACACACACACACACACAAAAAAAAAATAAATAAAATTTTTACTACCCACATTTTTGTAGTTGTTGCTGTTAAACTCAATTCGTCTCAAAGAGGTCAATGCACTCAATCATTAAAGCCGATTTCACTTACATGAGTAACATATCAT
>CM063511.1:141375238-141462738 GCA_032207245.1 Pardosa pseudoannulata | reverse complement strand
ACTTCGACAAAACTGAAACACCAACTTTTCAATCTTGTGTTACTAAATGGTATAGAGAACTAAATCAAATTTGAAGCCACGTGTGAAGCCTAAATATTTAAGAAGTGCCACTGAAAAGTTTAGTGAAAAATTATTTAAACTACAGTCGATTAATTCAGACTTCAAGGGAAATGTAAAACATCTCAAACTATCCAAAATTCGAAAAATACAATAGCATAAAAAGTAAGATATTGGCTATTTACACTGTTTATTACATTCATTCCGAAGACGCAACAATGAAGATGAAAAAAACTAACTCTACAATTTTTCTTATTTCAAAGGGCGAAGATGGCATAGATAGCATATACTGGTAACGTTTCTTCATTTTCTCCTTGTCATTCTATTATTTCTTCAGTTTACCAGCATTAATTGTAAACGCATTAGGACAAAGTGAGGCCGTGATTCTAATTAAAATTTGAATTATAAAAAAAAAATCGAACATATTTTTCAAAAATTCAGATTTCTATGAACTTGAACAGGCCAATTAATCTGGAATTATCTTTGAATTAACCATTTAACTTTAATATTACATTGTATTGCTGTTGTGTCCAATCCTTCAGGATCTAACAGCAGCTAGATCAGATCCATGAGATCATTAACTCTAGCAAAGTCTAGCACCAGAAGTTGACTTGCATGGACACCTTCCAAAGCTAACCCCAAACAATCGTTGTATAAGAAACTTGAGGAAGGTTTTTACAATAACAATTATTCAAAATTTCGAATTTCCCAAGTTGAAATTAGCCAAGTTCGACTAAACTTTTTCTTTATTAATTGAATGAGTAAATTTATACTAAGTTCAGGTAAGCGAAAGGGTTTAATGACATGCTATGATTTCTAAAATTGCAGTTAGCACGCAAGTGAAGGCAAACCATAAGCTTAACCCATTAATGGTAACGTACCTTTTTAGGGACATCTAAAGCTAGTTTGTAGAATTTTTATGTTTTCCCAGATGGAGTTTTCTTTTTCAGTGAAGGTAGATGGTAATCCTACACACATTCCTCTATATTTTCAAGTATCTGTTATTGTTTTTTATAATTTTGTCACTGGAATTGACATTTTAGGATTTTTTAAGCTTTGCATACAACATTTTTTGCTCGGTACTCCGACTGAAATCGTGAGAAATAACTTTATCGACTATAAAACTTTACAATACTGTATTTACATATGACACCAAATAAATCTCTTTTTCATTTCAGAAATTATAATATGCCAATAAACCTTCTCACTCACCTGAACTTCATATAAAACTCCTAATTTAAGTAATGAAATCAGTGTTTGGCTAATTCGAAACTTTGTAATAATTGTATTATGCAATCTCTCTGTATAATGTAATGTTAAAATATGGGGTTAATTCGGAGACAATTCGAGATTGTTTGGTCTTTTCAAATTCGGAGAAGCCTTAAGATTTAAAAAATACGTTCAATTTATGAAATTTAAAATAAAAACATTTATTTTTCTATAATTTCCGATTTTTTATTAAAATTACACGCTTACTTTGTCCTTATCCATTTTAAATTAATGCTGGCAAATTATAAGAAAAGATAGAATGATAACGATAAATTGAAGAAGTACATATATTGTAAGCTATTCTGCTCTTCTTATATTGTGTGAAACAAAAGAAGTATCCTTTTGGAAATGCTTTTATTTAACTTCACTTGTGTATCAGGTGATATTTTGAAATTCAGTTTTAACTGCTTTCCTGACTAGCTAGAAATCTGAAATTTTACACATATAAGTTCACTATCAGTGACAATACAATATTCAACCATAAGAAATTAGACTACAGAAAAAAAAAAAAAATTCTGTAAATTCAAAAACTGTTCAGTGTACTTGAAATCCCAATTGCAGAGATTTTAAACTTATATCGCCATCTATTTATAAGCGGCATAACTAAACACTCAAACAAAAGCAGTTTTTATCGCTCTTCTTGTTAAATAAAAGCAATTTAAAAAATACTTTATATATAACTTATTTATAAATGACAACCTGTGATATTTTAAAATGACAGCTGAACAATGATGTAGACAAGCAATAATATCCAAAGTTGTTTAAAATTCACATTTATTTTTAAGAAATACTTTTTTATATTTATAACTTATTTATAAAAGGTAACCTGGGATGTATAAAATGACACCTGATGAATGATGTAGACAGGCAATAATATCCAAAGTTGTTTAAATTCACATTTATTTTTAAGAAATACTTTTTTTATATTTATAACTTATTCATAAAACGTAACCTGTGATATATAAAATGACAGCTGATCAATGATGTAGACAAGCAATAATATCCAAAGTTGTTTAAATTCACATTTATTTTTAAGAAATACTTTTTTATATTTATAGCTTATTTATAAAAGGTAACCTGTGATGTATAAAATGACGCCTGATCAATGATGTAGACAGGCAATAATATCCAAAGTTGTTTAAAATTCACATTTATTTTTAAGAAATACTTTTTTATATTTATAGCTTATTTATAAAAGATAACCTGTGATGTATAAAATGACACCAGATGAATGATGTAGACAGGCAATAATATCCAAAGTTGTTTAAAATTCACATTTATTTTTAAGAAATACTTTTTTATATTTATAACTTATTTATAAAAGGTAACCTGTGATGCATAAAATGACAGTTGATCAATGATGTAGACAAGCAATAATATCCAAAGTTAATTAAAATTCACATTTATTTTTAAAAAATACTTTTTTTATATTTATAACTTATTTATAAAAGGTAACCTGTGATGTATAAAATGACAGCTGATTAATGATGTAGACAAGCAATAATATTCAAAGTTGTTTAAAATTCACATTTATTTTTGAGAAATCCTTTTTTATATTTATAACTTATTTATAAAAGATAACCTGTGGTGCATAAAATGACAGTTGATCGATGATATAGACAAGCAATAATGTCAAAGTTAATTAAAATTCACATTTATTTTCAAGAAATACTTTTTTATATTTATAGCTTATTCATAAAAGGTAACCTGTGATGCATAAAATGACAGTTGATCAATGATGTAGACAAGCAATAATATCCGAAGTTAATTAAAATTCACATTTATTTTTAAGAAATACTTTTTTATATTTATAGCTTATTTATAAAAGGTCGTCTGTTAAGGTTATTTATAAAAGGTAACCTGTGATGCATAAAATGACGCCTGATCAATGATGTAGACTAGCAATAATATCCAAATTTGTTTAAATTTCACATTTATTTTTCAGAAATACTTTTTTATATTTATAGCTTATTTATAAAAGGTAACCTGTGATGTATAAAATGACAGCAGATGAATGATGTAGACAAGCAATAATACCCAAAGTTGTTTAAAATTCACATTTATTTTTAAGAAATACTTTTTTATATTTATAGCTTATTTAAAAAAGATAACCTGTGATATATAAAATGACACCTGAAGAATGATGTAGACAAGCAATAATATCCAAAGTTTTAGAATTTCATATTTATTTTAATCTCTGTAGTCAATAATACTTTATATTTAAAATATTCATTAATTCGGTAGAAATGACTGAGGTTGTAATGGGCAAATACCAACATGAGAGTTACAAGCATTTTATAGTTTTCTATTTCTCGGGAATTCATAGTAACATCGATATTAGATATTCATCAATATATTCCACAGAAATTATTCTGGTATTAATGAGTTAATATTCATCACGGATGCTCCTTAGCAGAATTAGTCAAAAATATATTGAGTTATTGCATAGATGTATCTAATTATAACAGTAATATCTTTCATATTATTTGTCCTTTTTTTTAGTAATTGGTCTCAAAAAGCGGTTATTTCCTTTTTCTCATAATTGAAATATTAGGCTAACATTCATTCCTCCAGAAAGTGCCTCCGTCACGGCAACGAATAATAAATTATCAAGAACCAAAATAATAGCAAAGATCGGGGAACTGTTCTAATTAACCCTATTAGCTAGTGACATGAAATATTGAATACGAATTAAATATGACATGAAATATAAATTTTAGGACATGTAAACTAAAAAGATTAGACTTTCGCGATTTAAGTACGAACAAAGAGTAGTAACAATTAAGTAGTATTTGGGATCTAAAAGAACTCTGAAAAGGGTTAAAAGGAAATTCAAGAAAGGAAGATATGATATTCCAATAGGAATCTAAGCTTTCAAGAACTACAGATGTGATAAGTGGACATTTAAATTTTTTGCTCCTCGTTTCAAATAGTTTATAATAAAAATTAATATACAGTGAAACATTTATGAATTACCACCTCTATAAAAAGTCCAACTGGCATAAAGACTGCATACTTTTGATTTACATTTTTTGCTATAGGTTTAATATTAATTTTTCTTCTATTAAAAGACCATTTTTCCTGTCTCTACCCCCCTGAAAGATCAATTTTACAATCAAAGAAAAAAATTATCGGGGAATTAGAAAATTTGAGGAATTTTTAATGTTTAATTATGGAAAGTTGGAAAAATTTTTAATGGAACAATTAGGAAATAACCCCAAAAATTACCTGATAATATAATAAAATAATTTATAAATAAGTAAAACAATATAATTAGGGAATTAAAAATGAAATGATAATATTATTCTGCAAAATAATCCTAAGAAAGTTGAATAACCTTTTTAAATATGTGAAAATTCCAAACTGAACATAAGAATCGGAGTTTGGTGAAAATTTGAAGAATTTAAAATCTTTAATTATGGTAAGTCGGAAAATTTTTTAATTTTTAATTTTAATGGTACAATTAGGAAATAACCCCAAAAATTACCTGATAATATAATAAAATAATTTATAAATAAGTAAAACAATATAATTAGGGAATTAAAAATGAAATAATTATATTATTCTGCAAAATAATGCTAAGAAAGTTGAATAACCTTTTTAACTATGTGAAAATTCCAAATTGAACATAAGAATCGGAGTTTCACCTGTCGGATGTTCTGTGGACAAACTGCAAACAGACCAGTACTAATATGAACAGACACATTGCTCATTAAATCTAACTGAATAAAAAAAATTTAGATTCTTTAAATCAAAGAAAACCTTATTTATTTCATTTTTAAAAAATTATTTAACATTAACACACACAATTTCTCTGAAATATTAATTTCACACAACTATTATAAAGGAAAAATTGATTAAAAATATAAATATTATAGAGATGATGTAATGTTAAAGAGCTGTATTAAACAGTAAAACATTTTAATTTAAAATATTTTTTCTATATTAAAACTCTTCTACAAAAATCGTGTAGTATTAATCAAGACAATCCAGAAACCAAGCATAAAATTTGAGAATTTATTTATTCTCAAATTTTAAGATGCATAATTCATATTAAATATAACATTTCCGCAAATGTTATAAAGGGAGAATATAAACATTTTAGACTATAATGGTTCAGAGCTGTATTATCCATACCATATTTTAATTAAAATTAACTTTGGCTATAATAAAGCTTTTCTTCAAAAATCTCGTAGTATTAATCAAGACAATGCATTAGCCGAGCACAAAATTTGAGAATATATATTCTTAAATTTTAAGGTGCATAATTCATATTAAATATAGAATTTCCGCAAATGCTATAAAGGGAGAATATAAATATTTTAGACTCTAATGGTTCAGAGCTGTATTATCCATAATAACACATTTTAATTAAAATTAATTTTGGCTATAATAAAGCTTTTCTACAAAAATCGTGTAGTATTAACCAAGACAATCCAGTAACCAAGCATAAAATTTGAGAATATATATTCTTAAATTTTAAGGTGCATAATTCATATTAAATATAGAATTTCAGCAAATGCTATAAAGGGAGAATATAAATATTTTAGACTCTAATGGTTCAGGACTGTATTATCCATAATAACATATTTTAATTAAAATTAATTTTGGCTATAATAAAGCTTTTCTACAAAAATCGTGTAGTATTAATCATGACAATCCAGTAGCCAAGCATAAAATTTGAGAATTTATATATTCTTAAATTTCAAGGTACGTAATTCCTATTAAATATAGAATTTCCGCAAATGCTATAAAGGGAGAATATAAATATTTCAGACTATAATGGTTCAGAGCTGTATTATCCATAATAACATATTTTAATTAAAATTAATTTTATCTATAATAAAGAATTTCTACAAAAATCATGTAGTATTAATCAAGAGAATCCAGGAGCCTAGCATAAAATTTGAGAATACATATTCTTAAATTTTAAGATGCATAATTCCTATTAAATATAGAATTCCCGCAAATGCTGTAAAGGAAAAATATAAACAATATAGAGAAAATGTATTGTTATAGTGCTCTTGCTCTCTCCTGAATTAGTTACTCGTAAAAATAAGCTATGAAATTCTAAACGATCGCACAGTTTAAAAGCGGAAAAAACGAACTTTCGTTTTTCGACTCCCATTACCGACTTTAAAAAGTCACTTTTACGAGAGAACAGCCTTATAAGACACCATCCACCGAAGCATAACAAAACATTATGGCGAGCTGCCTCGCTTTCATTAGGAGCATTTTCCTTCGAATTTTTTTTTCCTCGTGAGAGAGATGATATATTGTTCGCTGTCAGCCTTAATCAATTCTCCCACCCGTACTCATTATCACCATGAGATTAAACCGTGTTCAACAGACTTAAATCGCGCTGTTCTCCGTCAAAAAGTTGAGTCCGAGTATCTCTTTCCCAATTCCGTAGATTTAGCCTTTGTCAGCAAAGTTAATGCGATGAAATGTGGCACTGAGAGTATTTGTTTTTGGAAACGGACGCTCCCGCGAAAGCGAAGCTGCTACGGAATATTGGGAGCAGTCAAATCAGAATAATAGTTTAAGACATACGTGGGAATGCTGTTGAATTTTTAACATTTTTTTCACTTCTGAAGAATTTTATGATACCTATAATTGTATTTTATGTAGCTAACTGTAACTTTATTTATATATATAACTATTTTATTTAATAACTATATTTACATTTTATAATAATTATAATATACATATATGTATAATATATATATATATATATTTATATAAATATATATATATATATATATATATATATATATATATATATGTATATATATGTATATATATAATATATATATGTATATATAATTTATATATATATATATAAATATATATATATATATATATATATGTATATATATATATATATATATATATATATAAATTTATATATATATAATATATATATATATATATATCAGGTTTAAAAATTCGGGTTAAGAATTAAACGAGTTATAACTAAAAATACGTAGAACTCATTAACGATAACGTAATAGGAGAAACACATACCCTCGAGCGAAACTATACAGAGTGAAAAAGCCGACGAGGAAGTAGACAAGAATTTTGCTTAGGTAGCAACGCCAAAAAAGACATTACTGAGCGGAAACTCGGGCTGATAACATCCTCCACGCTTGTCGTGGCAAAGTATGAGAACAAAGGATTTCTAAATGGCATAGCTATGGACAGAAGGATTACAATAAAGTTTTTATATGTGAAATGAAATGTGTCGTCCATGCTTTAACCACTCGTTCGTGTCATATATATATATATATATATATATATATATATATATGTGTGTGTGTGTGTGTGTGTGTGTGTGTGTGTGTGTGAAACCAATACAACCAGATATTACTTGAGTTGCAGAAACTAGGCAATTGGGGCATGTGTCACTTTCAGACTTCAAGATATTACACTACCTATAACACTACCTCAAAGAAGTAAAAGCGTACGGGGAACAAAAGGTACGCTCGCTCTACAGTACTTTGTTTTGGGTGGCAAAATCCCTATCTTTGAATTAATATTAGGGATCCAAGATATAAAGTTTACTTATTTATTTCGAAAATTATTTTTAAATACGAGCAATACATACTATAAAAGGATAAATGCTAGTTTTTTTTAATTTCCAATTTCTTAAATGTTTTTATTTATTTATTTTATTTTATCTAACAGCGTTGTGGCGGCGCTGCGGTAACCGCATTCGTTTAGATATATAAACCAGCCAAATATGTTAGCACGCTAGGGGGCGTGTAAAGATTCTACTAATAAAGTATTTTTACTCCTGGCTAAGTGGATGTTTATTTTGCTGCCCTATGGTCACTCCGATTCAGATGTCTTAAAACCCACAAGCGTCATGTACCTTTAAAGTTTGGTTTACGGAATAAAACAGATATTTTTCTTCAAACTGATATAAAACTTGACCTTCTAGTACATATCTATATTTCAAAATTTATCTTGCGGGTAAGTCAACTTTATTTATTTTTATTAGGTGTGTATTTTTTGTTATTTAAAAAAAATACAAAATTAACAATTTTGTACTGGAAAATACAAAACTAATAATTTTTTTTAAACTAGAGCGTTATTAAAGAAATTGTTAAAGATTTTTAAAAAGAAAAACATCTTATTTCAAGATTAATAAAAAAATGTTTTTATGGTGAAGATTTTAAATCTCAAAAGGTACTATGTGCCCTTAAACTATAAACGTATAGATTGAAACATTAACTTTCCTCTTCAAGCCAGTAGTTGGCAGCAATGAAAACAATTTATTTGAGTGGGCGATTCGCTTTACGAGAAGGGAATGATTAAAGGCCTTTGGTGGAAAATCGCTGCGGTATCGAAGTGATGAGCTGTTCAAGTTGAAGGATTTCCTTTTCTCGTTCACTGCCTTTTTCTTTTTTGCCAAAAAAGATTGACATCTTTTGTACAAATGTCACGCGACTACGTGGACGGAAAGTAAAGCAAAACCTGAAGTTCAGTAAGCTGTCTTAATATTTTTCGGGCTTTAATGACTTTGAATATTGGAAAGAAAATTGTATTTGAACAATGATTCGTGTTAATTGCTGAACTTTTTCTTGATGTAAAAGTTTAGCATTAAATGTGGGATGCTACTAAATATTAAACAAGTAGCATATAGCCCGTCATATGACGGGATCACTAAAATTTTTAATTTTACAAAATTGTAAAATGCTCTACAAGGCAGGTAAAAAAAAATGGTTTGTTTTTTGGCTGAGAGTTATCTGGTACACGCTCAATAATTTGTTTATCTTCATCATTACAATCAAGTTGAATTCATTTAGAAGGATAATTCAAAGTTTTTTTTATCTAAGTAAAAATTATCATTAAGTTTTTCCCAATTTTTTTCCACAGTAATTAATGGAAGTAAAAGGCTGAAACTATCATTTCCACTACACCCTGGAGGTAGATAAAATTTGTTAATAGTACCGGTGATAAAATTTTCATTGCAACAAAAAATAATCGTGTTAATTTAAATTTTCATGTATCTAATTATTATTTAACACATAAATTATTACGTATATATTGTTCAGTGATAAAAAGCATGAAAATAATGCAGACGATATTTAAATAATTTAAAATAAGAAATGATTAAATGAGATGGTTAAAGAATGACGTCATAATGAGGAAAAAAATGTTATTTTTACTTAATTATTATGTGATAAATTGATAATTTTAATCACCTGCTCTACAAAATTTGAATTAATGTTAGAGAAACATTTACGTTGCTAACCCTAACTCATCAAAATTATTGGAGTCTATCCATTCCTACAAAATTAACAGACGGACAGATAACTACTATTATTTTATAGGGGATTACAAGTTGATAATTTCTAAGGTGATAAATTTTATTTTAGTATTTGGGTTTTTATTTTGGATTATCCCTCACATATTCAAATATTTAATCGTTAAAGAAACAACATCGTTAAAGTACCTTTCCAGATTTAAAATTTTCATTATCACAGTTTCAGTTTCGATTCATCGCAAAATAAAAGAATTGTTTATTATAAAAGGAATATTTTACAAGTTCTTTAAAAACGATCTGACTTTAAAAAATATTTAGTTTTATCATCTCAGTTGGTAAAATTTTTAAAATAACATAAAGGACACTATACAAAGGAATGAAATTCACTTACCCGTAAGATAGTTTTTGAAACATGTATATTAGAAACTGAATTTTCATATACCAATTGATTAGTTGGTTGAAGTGTACCTTTCCAGATTTAAAAGGTTAGCATTAAATGTGTGATGCCACTAAATATTAGACAATTCCCCAACAAGTTGTATAATTTCTAAGGTGTCTAATAATTAATTATATTTAGTATTTTGGGTTTTTATTTTTGGATCCTTATCTCCTCACTTATTTCAACGAAGTTTTATAACCCTTAAAAGAACACAGTACCTTTCCAGATTTAAAATTTTTATTATTACAGTTTCAGTTTCGATTCATCACAAAATAAAAGAATTGCTTCTTGTAAAATGAATATTTTACAGGTTCTTTAAAAACGATCTGACTTTTAAAAAAAAATTAGTTTTATCATTTCAATTGGTAAAATTTTTAAAATAACATGAAAAATATGCACCAAACAAAGGAATGAAAGTCACTTATCTATAAGATAATTTTTGAAGCATGTATATTAGAAACTGAATTTTCATATACAAATTTGATTAGTTGGTTGAAGTGCAACAATCTGCTTCTTTGCTACACGACGGCTAATGAGGCCGAACCTACTACTTAAAGCTGGTGCCAGCTTTGGGTTTCTAAACCATGAACTCTGGTACCGAGGGACAGTACTATACCTATTCGGTCATCGTTTGGAAAAAAAATATCATTGTATCATCAAATATCATGTCAAATATCATTCAAATTGAAGAAAAATATCATTTTCTTTCTGCAAACCTAAAAATTTAAATGTATCCAACGTTTTACAATTTTAAAAAAATTAATTAGAAATTGAAAATTGAAGAAAATAATTTATTAGGCTGTACAATAAAATATATAATTCATATTCATATAATTGAGGTTCACAGAATAGAAAAATATGATTAGTTTCTATTTGGTATGAAAAATTAAGTGCTAATTTAAAAATTTCAAAACTTATTTTGAAATGACTTTTTTTACTTGTATATATTTATGCTTTTTTAATGTCATATTACAAAACTAGGAAAATTGTTGTCCTAATCAGAACATTTTACTTTATATTAAATAAAAAATAGGCTGTTTTAATGAGAGAAATTTCAGCCGATATGCTACTATGTCCCTTTAACTTATATTTACCGTAAGTTTGAGCCATCTTTTTCGGCTAATTTGAAACTTCACTAATTTCGTAGGCCTTTTTCACCAAAAAGCAGTAATTTAAAATCTCATCAAAAGACTTTCCCTAATATTTAAGAAGTAAGTTGTATAACAGCTATTTACACTTCAGTTACTACTGTCGTTTGAAAATATACTCCTATAACAACTTTTTTCCAAGTATATTTTATGTGCTTCATTGGAGACCCTAAAGGACTCATGATAGTGTTGCTAATATAATATTTTCGATTATCAGGACACGTGTATATTTATCGTTAGTATTAACCATCTTTTCCCACTAATTTGAAGGCGCACTTATTTCATAAGCTTTTTTATTTAAAAACGGTCAATTAAAATGTAATATTTACCAAATATGTATTATATAGCTGTTTAGATATCAATCATTTGCACCTTTTAGAAATATCTTTTTTTAATAGCTGTTTTACTATGTTTTATGAGCATCTATGGAGTTATAAAGGACTCAATCCTGCTAATATTGATGGTATAATACTTACGATAATTATGACTCGCACATATTTATCGTAACTATTAACCATCTTTTTCCGCTAAATTGAAATCTTACTAATTTCGCTGGCCTTTTCCTCTAAAAACGACCAGTTGAAAGCTCATTAAAATTACTTTCTCTAGTATTTACCAAATTAGTGTATGCAGCTGTTTGAGCTTCAATTACTTGCACCTCCAGGAAATATCCTCCCATAACAGCTTTTTTACTAAGTATGTTTAATGAGCTTCATTGGAGTTCCTAAAGAGCTCTATCATGATCCCCCTCAGTCCAGCAACATCTTGTACTCAATTAAAGTAATGGGCCACTCCATGGGGTTGATGAAGCGGGGTTTATGAATCTTCAACGAACAGCAAGTATTCCATATATATAATGCTCATATCCATATGCTTCGCACATGCATTTACATCTTCTATCGCCCAGATGTTTCCGGTACGAATTTGTAGACCCCACATGCACAGACCTGAGTTAAAAACATTCTAAATATGTAGTGGTTAATATCCATCAAAGGTGGACATTAATTTGACAGAAGCCCATTAGCTGACAGCTTGCCGCAGGGTGTCCGAGGGTTGTTTGAAATGGTAGGACTTAATGATCATATGTACTTACACGTAGTTAATGATCTCTATTGATCCTAATTCTCCAAGCATTTTTAAACATGGGTAAAAGTCATCAAATTTCCAATTTTTCAAAGACTAATTTGACCTTAAAGCATTGTATTCTGTATTAATAAGAGTCAAATTATCGTGTTGTAAGTCAGTTAAAATATACAAGCTTGAAGTGTTTTACCTTTCACTTGAAGCGATTTAAATCCAATTTTTCTTTGGAACTTTAGCCTTAGTGACTATGTTAAGAGACTCTTTGTTACGATATTAAAATTTAGAGAGAAATTACGAGCTTCAAACTTTACAAGGATTTCTTGCAAGTTAAGCCAAACCAAAGCAAGGGTTTCTATTTGAGGAGATTAAGGTGACATGTAAATGGAACATATTTTCCATCTTTCTATCAAGTTTGCAGCCAAGAAATAATGGGATTTTAGAAAATTGCTTGATGATGTACTGGTGCTATGTGCTATAACGGTAACATCATATTAATAATGAATAAATTTAAGGTAATTTATTTCATGAAACAAGCAAAAGACTTATGAGAAAAATTCCTATAAAGTATAAATTTTAATGGACCATAGACATATTAGCAGAATAGGATTGGTCTCTTTTTTAGTTTTACAATAGTTCAAGAGTTGGAGGAAGTTTCAGAATGTATGTAATACATTCTTCACCCACCTTTAGTAGCACACAATGTAAAATTTAATCGTTCTGTTATAAATACAGGACAGAATACTATACCTTGATCGCTATATAATGCTCTTCATAAATTCTTCACATAAAAAAAGCTTACACCTTCTAAACAACAAATTTAGAAAAAAATTTTTCTGCTGGATCTAAAACAACTGAGAGTTAAAGCATTTTAATTTTTTCTGTTATATAAGAATAGTAAAAACTGTATCTTGATCGCTAAATGCTCATAACATATAAGTGCTATATAAGCTCTTCATAAATTCTTCACATAAAAAAGCTTACACATACTTAACAGCAAAATTTAGAATTTTTTCTGTTGGATCTAAAACAAGTGAGAGTTAAAGCATTTTTAATTTTTCTGATATATAAGAATAGTAAAAACTATACCTTGATCGCTATATGCTCATAATATATAAGTGCTATATAAGTTCTTCAAAAATTCTTCACTTAAAAAATGTTTATACACACTTAACAACAAATTTAGAATTTTTTTTCTACTGGATCTAAAACAAGCGAGAGTTAAAGCATTTTAATTTTTTCTGTTATATAAGAATAGTAAAAACTGTATCTTGATCGCTAAATGCTCATAACATATAAGTGCTATATAAGCTCTTCATAAATTCTTCACATAAAAAATGCTTACACACACTTAACAACAAATTTAGAATTTTTTTCTACTCGATCTAAAACAAGTGAGAGTTAAAGCATTTTTAATTTTTCATATATATAAGAATAGTAAAAACTATATCTTGATCGCTAAATGCTCATAACATATAAGTGCTATATAAGCTCTTCATAAATTCTTCACATAAAAAATGCTTACACACACTTAACAACAAATTTAGAATTTTTTTCTTCTCGATCTAAAACAAGTGAGAGTTAAAGCATTTTTAATTTTTCTGATATATAAGAATAGTAAAAACTATATCTTGATCGCTATATGCTTATAACATATAAGTGCTATATAAGCTCTTCATAAATTCTTCACATAACAAATGCTTACACACTTAACAACAAATTTAGAAATTTTCTCTACTGGGTCCAAAGCAAATGAGAGTTAAAGGATTTTTAATTTTTCTAATATATAAGAATAGTAAAAGCTCACTTACACAAATACCAAAGGAAGGATCCAATTCTTCGTTTAAGTCAATACATGAATAGTAGATCATATAAGTCAGTACTTCAATAGTCAATACTTAATAGTATACGTGAATAGTAGTCATTTCCACCTATGAAAATATAAAAACACTACTGAACTGTTTTTCCGGGTTTTTAATAAAGAAACATATTTTAACAGTAAAAATGATATTTTTATTAGTATCTATAAACAAAAAAATTTTTTTCATCTACATTAAATATGATAAGTTTCTGTATCCATTAAACACATACATAAACTTATACAACAACCAAACATTTATAAACTATAACAATCTTATTAAACTTAAGAGAAATAGAAAACACGAATTCAAAACACTTTTCTTTTTTTGAAGAATAACACAACCAAAAATTTTCTAAGTGGGAAGAAAACCATAGGGAGATGTTAATATGCACATATAAGTCATGTTGGCAAAAACTTTTTCCTCCATTTGTATAACTGAATAAAATTTATGACTAAAATTTACGTAGGGGCTTGAACATTCCTTTGTATAGGTAAATATATAACTGAATATTCGTGTTGGTGCATAATTTTTTACCTAGAAGATTCGGCAGGGAACTAAAAGTACTTTGTATAACTATTATTTTGTATAAATAAGTTGTCATTGTATATACTAGAGCTCTCATAGGTGTTTGACTTCGAAGGGGTTTAACAAATAAAGCATCGTTTCGCAAAGTTCAATATACAGTATTAAAATATGAGAAAAAGGTAATATATTTTAAGTCGATGTTCTTTTAATTTAATAAGTTATTTAATTAGTTTTTATATTGCACTTATTTAATGCGAAAGGCTAAAACTAAGTTACCGCAATATAATTAAAATCTAATTAAAACACTCACACATACATATAGTGTGCGTACTTATGTTAGTTGTTACATCGTACTTATTTAATAAAGACTAAAACTAAGATTACCGCAATATAATTAAAATCTAATTAAAACATTCACTAACATATAGTGTGTGTATTTATATAAACGAATTATAAATTTACATTTAGTATTCTTTTTTTGCCAGTTTATGGATTACATAATTTATTTTTACTTGAATATTTCCATGTTCAAAAATTCCCCCAAGGGATCATACATTCCTTCGTGCAAGTGAATGTTTCGTACAATTAAATATTCGTACAAGTAAGTAATTTATTACAGTAACCCTAGAGAAGTGTCGCTGGATATTGGAAAGATCTTTCTATAATCGAATATTTCGTTATAAGTGGGTTTTATATAAATGAGTTTTTATTATACACACACCTATATATGTGAGTGTATGCATGTATGTGTATATTTTTTATATATTATATATATGAATATATATCTAATATATCAAAATTATTTAGCTTTAATATTTCCTTAAAAACCTCCTCTCTCCCATTCTAATTCCTTAATATCTTTTTCCCAGCCTCTAAATGTCTTAATCAAAGGAGTGTCCTCGACTTAAAATTTTATCGATAAATTTCCGAAAGCTTTCTGTCCTATAGATATAAATTCTCTGTCTATTCAACAGTATTCCAGCTGTCGCCGGTAAATAGCTCTGGGTTTTTCTGATCTTAACACTTAAATTCGCTGAGTAAGTTTCTTGTCCCTTGGAAAAATTCTTTCTGTCTTCGCTCTTGGGAGCACATCTGTTCGAGCAGAGTGATTTTTGTGCCTTTCTCTTGTCTGTCGTTGACTAGTAAAGATGTCCGTTTTAGCAGCTCTAAAATAAAGTTTTAATTAGACTTGTGCCGGTCTCTTTCAATGGCCCTACTGTATCGTTATTACTGCTAGCTGTTAGCTTTCTCCTTGCCCAGTAGCCCGGGCAAGTAAAAACAATAGGGGCTACATAATTATTGTGACTAAAGGAAATAATTTTTACACACACACACACACATATATATATATATGCATATGTATATATGTATATATGTATATATATATATATATATATATATATATATATATATGTGTGTGTGTGTGTGTGTGTGTGTGTGTGTGTATGTATATATATACAAAAATGCCCAAAAATTATTTGAAGATAGATATAATTACGCTGGTTAATTTTTGGATAATAATATCATTACATATATATATGTGACACTATTTTAACAAGTAGTTATGATGCTGTCAAAGATCAACCCAAAACAATGGGATATTTCATTTCTTCAAAATCTGCGTATCTTATATGTAGAACGATATTTCATAGAATAAATTTTATTTTACAGTATAAAAATAAAGCATTTCTTTTCTTCTAGTCATGCGTGAAACGTAAAAGCACTACAGATGTCATTATAGCAACCATTTCTTTTTTCACGGATAAGTTGTTTAGAAGTTTCAAGTTTAACCAAAAAACTTTGAAAAATCCCCTAATTTTGTAAGCCGACATCAAGCCAGGAAACCTATCAAGATCTACAACGTTAAAATTAGTTTGCGGTTTTGTGGTTTTCGGCAATGCTATGTATCTAATTAACCTGGTGGTCCCTTGAGTTCACCAATAAGATTTCTAAGAATCTTGACTATTATTGTGCTTTAGAATCTACTGAATGACCTTTTGAAAACGTAATAAGGGACACTGGTTCAAGGAGAGAATAGTCATTAATATACATATCTTTCACTGAAAATTTTTCCAGAAAAAATGTATCATAATCATTTCTCTTATGACATTTTTAGGTAAAGTAGATAAATTTTATTCATGCTATGCATTTCAAAAGTAAAACGATTGTTTTGGGGTAACTTTTTAATTCATTGCAAGCATACTGATTATAATACTTTCGAATAATATATGAAAAATGTTTTTGAATAATATATGCCAAATATTATTTGTTTAAATTAATATTAGCAAATAAAATCTAAAAGTTAAATAGAGAAATTAGGATATCGTTAGTCTTAACACTATTTCTGCAGCGATTTTGTGTATAGGTATTAATACATTGTTGACCGATGATACTGAAAATTTACCTCATGTCACAGGCTATTATTTCACAGTTACCACAGTTTGATTCATAATCACTCGGACAATCAGATATAGCTGTAACAATAAAATACATTCGGAGCATCCGCGTATAATTTATTGAAAGATTCTTCATTACATTCCGTCATCGTTTTTTAAATTTTTTTCTAATTATTAAATATTTTTCACAACAAAAGATTTGGCGAGTCTTATCAGCGTGAGACAGCTTGTGTTATCTGACCAACAATTGCACTGTATGGTCGCCCACAGAGAAAACAACAGCGTTGCGAAAAAAACCCATCACGAGTTTACTAGTGGTCGGTCAGCAACATTCGGCCATAAAAACACGAGTTAACTCGTAATCGGTCAACAATGTGTTAAGAACAAAAGACGTTTTTGACACCTTTGTGTTATGCAAATAATTATCAAAACTGTCGGGACACATTGCTAGATAAATGTAGAAAATCTGAGCAATAGATTTATTAATATATTAATGTGCATTGATTGGAGATTATAGGAGAACAGAAGGGACTATTCAGTTTTTATAGAACTGGTAACTGCAAAAGATGCAAAACTGATTATCACTAAAATGCAAAATGGAGAGAAACAAACGAATATCAAAGTTACGCAACAAGTCCTGTCTTTTCCATTACAGTCGAAATTATGATTGTCTAATGTAATTGTAATTTAAATTAAGCCACAAAATAGTGTTGATGTTTATATGTAAAATATTTTATAATTAGACATTATTGTGAAATCCTTAAGTTGTCAAAAACACTTCATGCTAGAAATAGGTAAACAGTTACTACATTTTTAGATCCAGAATGAGATGAAGGAAAGTAATATCACTGTATTAATTTATCACTGTATTAAGATAAAAAAAATTAGACATGAAGGAATAAACTTAGAGAAAGTTGAGAAAGATTTTGAAGATAAAATCTGAAAAGTGTCGTTTGGCATCCCTTGGTAGAAAGTGTTAAACTGAAAAAAAACAAAAAAACATAGTGAAGTATACTTTGTTTAATTTTGTACCAAATTAATTTATAAACATTAATGCAGATCATGTTTAAAATTTTTACAGTTACTATTAATTTTTATTTTCAAAACTTATTAAAATATTTCATCCATCAACATAGAGAACATTAAGATATTATGGTCAATTTAGGATATACATTCAGCACAGGGATGGACAAACTTTTTCGGCAGCTGGCCAAAAATCGAAAGAAAATAAGTTTGGTGGGCCAAGATGAATTTTAAAAACAATATAAAAGTACCTAACGGTAACGAGATGAATGAAATTGCGATTTCATTTTTAAAAGTTCCTTATACTGAGGTTCAAAGTGAGATGTACTGTTTTTAGGAGCGATGCTAAATGCTCATCTGTCAGTCTACTTCTGAAATTATTCTTTCTAAAGTTCAAAGTTGAAAACACTTGTTTCCATATAAGAAGCAAATATACCGCTGATCTTCTGGGAGTGAGATAATAAACTTGCGATATAATATTTAAGCAAAGTAGAAAAGGAGATGGATATATAATGTAAAAATATATATTTTTCTTTTAATTTGCCTTCTACCGGCAACTTAAAATTCTATCCGAAGGCCGGATAAAACCTTCCGGCTGGCCGGAGATGGCCCGCGGGCCGTAGTTTGCCCATCCCTGATATAGCATTTAATTCTACTAATATAGTATGAAACATAGTATGCATAGTATTGCATACCAAAAATACTTTTAAACAGCTTTTTTTGTATAAATTATGCATAAAAAACATAAACGAATAGCAAAACAATAAATCTTTATATCAAACAGCATGTTTTTAGAGTAGTAATTTTTTAAAAATTTTGTACTTTGATACACATGTGTGTATAAATTTATATACAAGCAACTCTTTAGAATATTTTTTGGTAAAAAAAACTAGTACTAGTTAAGGGTAAAGGAATAAGTGATATTAATGTGTTCAATCAAATATAATTTCTTCCACACTTCTAGCCGATAATAGTTTGCAGTTCTAATGTAAACAAGTTACAAAATTAGCTCTTATTCTGTATAAAGCTTCGATAAATTTATGAAGCATAATTTAAAGAACAGTTTCAATAAATGCCTACGACTAAAGATTGAACCATCCAAATAAAAAACATATAAACAAATAATAATAAAAAATAAATTTTCATACCAAATAACATGTTTTTAGAGTAGTAATTTTTTAAAAATTTTGTACTTCGATATATATGTGTGTATAAATTTATATACGAGCAACTGATTAGAATTGTTCTAATCAGAAAAAATTTTACTAGTTAAGGGTAATGGAATTAGTGATATTAATGTCTTAAATCACGTATAATTTCTTCCATAATTCTAGTCGATAATAATTTCGGGTTCTAATGTAAATCTAATGTAAACAAGTTACATAACTAACTCTTATTCTGTATAAAGCTTCGATAAATTTACGAAAAATAATTTAAAGAATAGTTTCAATAAATGCCTACGACTAAAGATTGAACCATCAACAAATAAAAAAACATATAAACAAATAATAATAAAAAAAAATAAATCTTCACACCAAATAACAAGTTTTCCCATCTCTCATTCAAGCGAATGTAATCTAATGTAAACAAGTTACATAACTAACTCTTATTCTGTATAAAGCTTCGATAAATTTACGAAAAATAATTTAAAGAATAGTTTCAATAAATGCCTACGACTAAAGATTGAACCATCAACAAATAAAAAAACATATAAACAAATAATAATAAAAAAATAAATCTTCACACCAAATAACACGTTTCCCATCTCTCCTTCAACCGAAACAAAAATACTTTTAAACAGCTTTTTTTTTATAAATTATTCAGAAAAAACATAAACAAATAACAAAACAATAAATCTTCATACCAAATAGCATGTTTTTAGAGTAGTAATTTTAAAAATTTTGTACTTCGATACATACGTGTGTATAAATTTATATACAAGCAACTCTTTAGAATTTTCCTAGTCAGAAAAACTAGTACTAGTTAAAGTTTGCTAAATTAGTGATATTACTGTCTTCATTCAAGTATAATTTTTTCCACACTTTTAGCCGATAATAATTTGCAGTTCTAATGTAAACAAGTTACATAACTAACTCTTACTTTGTATAAAGCTTCAATAAATTTACGAAAAATAATTTAAAGAATAGTTTCAATAAATGCCTACGACTAAAGATTGAACCATCCAAATAAAAAACATATAAACAAATAACAAAACAATAAATCTTCATACCAAATAGCATGTTTTTAGAGTTGTACTTTTTTTTAAATTTTGTACTTCAATTCATATGTGTGTATAAATTTATATACAAGCAGCTGTTTAGAATTGTTCTAGTCAGAGAAACAAGCACTAGTTAGGGGTAACGGAATTAGTGATATTAATGTCATCAAGTATAATTTCTTCCACACTTCTAGACAATAATAATTTGCAGTTCTAATGTAAACAAGTTAATAACTATCTCTTACTCTGTATAAAGCTTCGATAAATTTACGAAAAATAATTTAAAGAATAGTTTCAATAAATGCCTACAACTAAAGATTGAACCATCCAAATAAAAAACATATAAACAAATAATAAAAAAAAATAAATTTTCATTCCAAATAGCATGTTTTAAAGTAGTAAGGTTTTTTAAACTTTGTGCTTCGATTCATATGTGTGTATAAATTTATACACAAGCAACTGCTTAGAATATCTTCAATGAAGTATAATTTTTTCCACACTTTTAGCCGATAATAATTTGCAGTTCTAATGTAAACAAGTTACATAACTAACTCTTACTTTGTATAAAGCTTCGATAAATTTTCGAAAAATAATTTAAAGAATAGTTTCAATAAATGCCTACGACTAAAGATTGAACCATCCAAATAAAAAACATATAAACAAATAACAAAACAATAAATCTTCATACCAAATAGCATGTTTTTAGAGTAGTCATTTTTAAAAATTTGTACTTCGATACATATGTGTGTATAAATTTATACACAAGCAACTGCTTAGAATATCTTCAATGAAGTATAATTTTTTCCACACTTTTAGCCGATAATAATTTGCAGTTCTAATGTAAACAAGTTACATAACTAACTCTTACTTTGTATAAAGCTTCAATAAATTTACGAAAAATAATTTAAAGAATAGTTTCAATAAATGCCTACAACTAAAGATTGAACCATCCAAATAAAAAACATATAAACAAATAATAATAAAAAAAATAAATCTTCACACCAAATAACACGTTTCCCATCTCTCCTTCAACCGAAACAAAAATACTTTTAAACAGCTTTATTTTATAAATTATGCATAAAAAACATAAACAAATAACAAAACAATAAATCTTCATACCAAATAGCATGTTTTTAGAGTAGTCATTTTTAAAAATTTGTACTTCGATACATATGTGTGTATAAATTTATATACAAGCAACTGTTTAGAATGTCTTCAATTTCTTCCACGCTTTTAGCCGATAAAAGTTTACAGTTCTAATGTAAACAAGTTACATAACTAACTCTTATTCTGTATAAAGCTTCAATAAATTTACGAAAAATAATTTAAAAACTAGTTTCAATAAATGCCTACGACTAAAGATTGAACCATCCAAATAAAAAACATATAAAATAATAATAATAATAATAAAAATAAATCTTCACACCAAATAACACGTTTCCCGTCTCTCCTTCAACCGAAACAAAAATACTTTTAAACAGCTTTTTTTTTATAAATTATTCAGAAAACATATAAACAAATAATAAAAAAATAAATCTTCATACCAAATAGCATGTTTTTAGAGTAGTAATTTTAAAATTTTTTTACTTCGATACATACGTGTGTATAAATTTATATACAAGCAACTCTTTAGAATTTTCCTAGTCAGAAAAACTAGTACTAGTTAAAGTTAGCTAAATTAGTGATATTACTGTCTTCATTCAAGTATAATTTCTTTCACACTTTTAGCCGATAATAATTTGCAGTTCTAATGTAAACAAGTTACATAACTAACTCTTACTCTGTATAAAGCTTCAATAAATTTACGAAAAATAATTTAAAGAATAGTTTCAATAAATGCCTACGACTAAAGATTGAACCATCCAAATAAAAAACATATAAACAAATAATAATAAAAACATAAATCTTCATACCAAATAGCATGTTTTTAGAGTTGTACTTTTTTTTAAATTTTGTACTTCCACACATATGTGTGTATATATTTATATACAAGTAGCTGTTTAGAAGAATTGTTCTAGTCAGAAAAACAAGCACTAGTTAAGTGTAACGGAATTAGTGATATTAATGTCTTTAATCAAGTATAATTTCTTCCACACTTTTAGCCGATAATAATTTGCAGTTCTAATGTAGACAAGTTACATAACTAACTATTATTCTGTATAAAGCTTCAATAAATTTACGAAAAATAATTTAAAGAAAAGTTTCAATAAATGCCTACGACTAAAGACTGAACCATCAACAAATAAAAAACATATAAACAAATAATAAAAAAATAAATCTTCATACCAAGTAGCATGTTTTTAGAGTAGTAATTTTTTTAATGTTGTGCTCCGACACTTATGTGTGTATAAATGTATGTATTTAGAATGTCTTCAATCAAGTATAATTTCTTCCACACTTTTAGCCGATAATAATTTGCAGTTCTAATGTAAACAAGTTACATAACTAACTATTATTCTGTATAAAGCTTCAATAAATTTACAAAAAATAATTTAAAGAATAGTTTCAATAAATGCCTACGACTAAAGATTGAACCATCCAAATAAAAAAAAAACATATAAACAAATAATAATAAAAAAAATAAATCTTCACACCAAATAACACGTTTCCCATCTCTCCTTCAACCGAAACAAAAATACTTTTAAACAGCTTTATTTTATAAATTATGCATAAAAAACATAAACAAATAACAAAACAATAAATCTTCATACAAAATAGCATGTTTTTAGAGTAGTAAGGTTTTTTAAACTTTGTACTTCGATACATATGTGTGTATAAATTTATATACAAGCAACTGTTTAGAATGTCTTCAATTTCTTCCACGCTTTTAGCCGATGATAGTTTGCAGTTCTAATGTAAACAAGTTACATAACTAACTCTTATTCTGTATAAAGCTTCAATAAATTTACGAAAAATAATTTAAAGACTAGTTTCAATAAATGCCTACAACTAAAGATCCAAATATCCATCCAAATAAAAAACATATAAATAAATAATAATAAAAAAATAAATCTTCACACCAAATAACACATTTCCCATCTCTCCTTCAACCGAAACAAAAATACTATTAAACAGTTTTTTTTTTATAAATTATGCAGAAAAAACATAAACAAATAACAAAACAATAAATCTTCATACCAAATAGCATGTTTTTAGAGTAGTAATTTTAAAAATTTTGTACTTCGATACATACGTGTGTATAAATTTATATACAAGCAACTCTTTAGAATTTTCCTAGTCAGAAAAACTAGTACTAGTTAAAGTTTGCTAAATTAGTGATATTACTGTCCTCATTCAAGTATAATTTCTTTCACACTTTTAGCCGATAATAATTTGCAGTTCTAATGTAAACAAGTTACATAACTAACTCTTACTCTGTATAAAGCTTCAATAAATTTACAAAAAATAATTTAAAGAATAGTTTCAATAAATGCCTACAACTAAAGATTGAACCATCCAAATAAAAAAAGCATATAAACAAATAATAATAAAAAAATAAATCTTCACACCAAATAACACGTTTCCCGTCTCTCCTTCAACCGAAACAAATAAAAAAAGTGAAAAAAAAATAAATAAATAAAAGAAAATCGGAAAATAAAAATCCGGTCAGAGCTCTTTTCGATTCTTTCTCTTCATTGACATGATTCGAGTCGAAGAGTCTTCCTCTGCAATGTGATAAATGCGCTCCCATCCACTCCGCGATTCAGTCCATTTTTTTTCTTTATGCCGTATTAGTTTTTTGTTGTTTTTTTTTTCATTAGTTCTGTTAGTTCCCAAGGGAGTTACGGTGCGTAAGCGGGAAGATCTGGATTGATCTTGACTTTACTTGCTTTTTCAAAGTGCCACTTTGTTCGGGGTATCTTCTGACAGTTGTGTCATCGGAAATGAAGGAGTGCACTCACTTGTAATGCAATATTTTGGTTCTGCTTTTATTTCCCTTCTTAATTTCGGACAAATTATGCGCGGTTGCCATATTGAAAAGGATGCAGAACTGGTCGGCCATACAAATCGTGTGTTTCTTGAAATGATATATTTTATAATTATAATCAGTACTAAGTTGTACTATTTTAATTTCGATTGCTTTCGATAGGGAAAATTTCCGAAAGCTTACAAAATTTTAGATACAACAAATAGATTTACAGAGGAGCTGATTTAAATATCAAACTCTATTGAGAATTTAAAAATCCCACACAATAAAAAAAAGTCAATAAGTCCAAGGTATATCATGGCATTGGCTTTATTTGGACTTTAATTAATAATACTCAGCATAAGAATAGCTAATAAAAATTACATGCACTCTCAAACAGCTTATAAAATCAAAATTTACAGAGGAGCTGATTCAAATATTAAACTCTATTGAGAATTTAAAAATCCCATACATTAAAAAGTCAATAAGTCCAAGATACATCCTGGCATTGGCTTTATTTGGACTCTAATTAATAATACTCAGTATAAGAATAGCTAATAAAAATTAAATTTACAAAGGGACTGATTTAAATCTCAAACTCTATCAAGAATTTAAAAATCCCATACAGTAAAATCAAATCAATAAGTCCAAGGTACATCATGATATTGGCTGTATTGACTTTAATTAATAATACTCAATATAAGAATAGCTAATAAAAATTAAATTTACAAAGAGACTGATTTAAATCTCAAACTCTATCAAGAATTTAAAAATCCTATACAGTAAAAAAAGTCAATAAGTCCAAGGTACATCATGATATTGGCTGTACTAACTTTCATTAATAATACTCAGTATAAGAATAGCTAATAAAAATTAAATTTACAAAGGGACTGATTTAAATCTCAAACTCTATCAAGAATTTAAAAATCCCATACATTAAAAAAATCAATAAGTCCAAGATATATCATGGTATTGGCTTTATTTGGACTTTAATTAATAATACTCAGTATAAGAATAGCTCATAAATAACTAATAATACTCAGTAATGAATAGCCAATAAAAATTAAATTTAAATTACATGCACTCTCTAACAGCTTATAAAATCAAAATAAAGCATCAAATATTTTTCTTTACGAAGTGAAAGGAAAAGGCAACAAAGCCTAAAAATACATTCAAGGTTCAACAGGTTTCTGTATATATTATAAATTCTCTAAAGATTTATATTTCTTGTACTTCAATATGAATTTTTCTTCAACTTCAAATTAATACATAAAGTTATGTGTCTGATTTGTATAAACCTTCACAGGTATATATTTTTTATATTATTTTCCGGATTTTTATTAATGAAGAAAGTTTTTGAAAATATATTTTTGGACTCTTAAAAACGGATTTTTTTATTATTTATTTATTTATTTAATTTTTATTTTTATTTATTTATTTATTTATTTATTTATTTTATTTTTATTTATTCATTTATTTTATTTTCATTTATTTATTTTATTTATTTATTTATTTTATTTATTTATTTATTTATTTTTATTTATTTATTTTATTTTTATTTATTTATTTATTTTATTTTATTTTTATCTATTTATTTACTTTATTTTTATTTATTTATTTATTTTTTACTTAATAATATTAAGGTCGAGTAATAACCGGAAAGACAGGGCTCTCTTCGGTACCGATGTCGTCATTTCGAATCCCGCTGCAAGTAGGAATGCTCGTAACCATTCGGAATCGACTTTAAACAGTAGGTCCCTATCTAACTATCCCTCGCGTAACAAAAAAAAGTTTATCGTAACCCTATCAACCGAATAAACATTTTGCAAGCAGAGTTTTTACAATTCACGAGATAGATTAATAGAAAATGTTTTCTTTTCTCAAAATAAATAAAAAAATAAATAATTATTTGAAAAGTATCAATTCGGAAAGTATATCAAAATATAAATATGCTCATTTTTTAAGCATTAAATTATAAGAAAATAAAAATTTGATGCTAAAAAATATGTATGTATAAATATACATTTGGGTTGAGTTGTTCGTTATAAAATAAGCTTAAATTAATAAAATAAATATCAAGAACATGAAAACAAAAAAGTCTTCACGTGCTTTTTAATTACAAAAAGTTTAGCTGTAAAAGGTGTAACTGGACTCATCTAAGTCGTTTTTAAACTTAAATGACAGTGATGAACTACAAGCTTATATCTAACTGCGGAAAAAGAAAAATAAATCCATAACAGCGCACACAACGCTGTTTAGAGCATCGATCCTTCGAGAATACAGATAATACACGCGGGTGAAAATAAAAAATTATCAGTTTATGAAACCTCTTATGAGGCGCGAAAAAATAGTCTCTGCTTTTTAAAATCAATATCATGATGCCAAAAACACACAAAACTAGGTCAATATGGACCTTTAAGATTATCATTTCCAACGGGAGAAAAAATATGTGCAAGAAATAGCAGGAATGCTGTAAAGGAAGCCGTAACACCGTTATCACTGTTCGAACAGCAAAACGAACCGTCTACCACGTGGGAATCTTAATCCCTCTGATTATGCGAGGTAAGAAAAAGTCCTTTATCATCTTTCTTTTCGCTGAGTTGGCAACGAATGTTTTACACCAGGTTTCTTTTTTTTTTACTGTCCGCCTGTACGCAAATTCAATTACGATATACGTCCACGGAGGGCATTAATCAAAATATAGATATATTGTGTAATGTGATTAATCGAAGAGGGGGTTAGGGAAACGTTCGAATGGGCTCGAATGAATAGATCGATTCACGATAACCGATTTTTCATCCATAGTGGTGAGGGCTAAGTGATGATCCTCCCGCTTGGTTTTTCGTAGAAGCAAATTAACTGCGATCATCTTGTGTTGCATATTTTGCTCTCCCCCCCTCGATGTTGATATCGCCAAGAAATAAAATCTGAAGCTACATTTTTTGCTTTGTTTTTTTTTTAGGCAGAAATTATTACGCGGTGAAGCTGTTTTCTGTGGAAATAAATAGCGAATTTCAGTGAATTATTCTAATAATACAGAAGAACCTCTTTTTAACGACCCCACGATACGACGACCCTTTCGTTAGAACGACCATCTTTAAAAGTCCCAATTATTTTACCATAGGAATAATGTTAATTTTGAATCATTTCAACGACCCCAAGCGTATTATTTTTCGTTAGAGCGACCGCCAATTTTAGTTCGTAGAACTCATAAGCAAGTGGGCATTTTCAAAATTACTGTACTGTGGTGCAACTTCAATTCGATTCCGAAATCGTCTAAGCTTTTGAAAAAGTGAATGAAAAAGAAGCCTCCAATGCAATCAATGTCTTGCGACAGTATTTTGAAGGACAATTTAATTCTGAAGATTTCCTTCAAAATCTAACGGATATGGAATCAGTGATAATGAAAAATTCCCAAATGAACTTGAAAGAGGCGTCAATCAAAGACTTTTTTCAAATAATCAGTAATGGAAATACAAATAAATAGAAGTGTTCTCTAGGTTTGTACTGTTGCATCATTTTTTTGCACAATTTTTTTTCAATTCGTTACAGCGACCTTTCGTTACAACGAACATATGATGTTGGTCCCACAGGGGGTTGTTATACAGAGATTCTACTGTAGTTTTATTTTAGGCCGCTGTTATTAGTATCGAATAATTTGAAATTTTGTCTTAGTTTCGTTGACTTGATTTTTTATCTTTCACTACTTTAATTTCTAACAGGATAATTACAAGTGATACGATTGAGAAACTCTCAAACATACACACTAAACATTCCTAAAAATGTTGTTATAGGTAATACACACTCACATAAGGATGGGAAAATGGTGTACCTAATATTCATTCATATAGCCTTTTTCTTACATTTTGAAAAGAAAAAATTATCTGTATTATTTCGATAATATATGCTGTTACCGACTGCATGTAATTATTGTATAAATGTTATAGTAAGTATTTTTATATTTCTGAGCATTTTAATATAATTATTAGGATCAAAGGTTTGGTTTGGAGTGACGATTTTTGCAACAAGAGGGCTAATGAGACAGGGACCTACAGTTGAAAGCCGATTCCGAACGGTATGAACACCATGCACAGTGGATTCCCACACTACCGAAGGCAAACCCTAACAATCGGCTAACATGCTTAGGATAAAGAAATCATAAGGTACCTTAATCATACTGTTTTTTATTTTATTCTATTTGGTTATATTTGAATTTTCTAACTCTTAAAAGCAAAGTACACGTTTCTGCGGTAAACAAAGATACCAAAAAATAATATATATGTATATGTATATATATATATATATATATATATATATATATATATATGTGTGTGTGTGTGTGTGTGTGTGTATGTATGTATGTATATATATAGAGAGAAGGGGGTTTGGTTTGGAGTGCTATGGTCAACTTTTTTGCAACACGAGGATTAATGAGACTGGGATCTACTGCTTAAAGCCGAATCCGAACGTCTACGAACTTCCATACCACTGTGGAATCAGAACCATCGTTCTTCAGAGTTCGAAGAGATCGAGATGGGGAGGAGATAAATAGATAAGTAGATAGATAGATGTGGACAGGTATATTATAATTACTAAGCGATGGTGCTATAAAACATATATGGCTAAGAATCAGAAAATGGATATTATAGTCCATGTAAAATCTATTGGCGCTTCAAGTCACACTTTCTTGTTTCAAATCGGTTATATGGTCCAAGAAGCTATGCATTCACATTATTTTCTTCAGTTGAGGATTTGATTCAAATCTTCAGACGATTGCTTCATTATTAAGTCAAAAATTTTCAGTTGTGCAAAATACGTTAACTATTTCATAAAGGAAGTTTAACATTTCTAAAAAGGTTATAAATCACAGATGTTTTTGTAAATACAAAAACAATTTACAATTTTACTAAATTGAATACACCTTCTAAAGAAATTTTCCTTTTAAAATGTGACAAGAGAATAAATCTTTAAATACATTTAAAATTATACAAAATATTGTTATTGCATTATTTTTGTAAATTTAAAAAATTAATACAGTAATTTTGAATAGAAACTTTACTAGGTCCACATAACTTCATACTATATATACAAATTAATTTAAGGAATTCAGAACTACATTTAAATAATTAATTATTAAGAAATACTTTTGATATTTAAATTAAAGAATCGTACAAATATAGATAGTGAGAAATTATTTAATTACTCATATAATTTAAATATTCATATCTAATGATTTTATTCTTTAAATAATGCAACTGTGTGTGAAAAATTACTGTTACAGTATATGTTTTAAATCTTGGATTAGTCTATAACATAAATTTTTAATTGTAATTTTATGAAATAGGATTATATTTAAATTTGAATTAGAACAGGTCTGAAATTACTAAAAAATTTTGTGTAAAGTATTAAGTATTTTTCAAAGTGTGTCTAATATAATACTATATCATGCTCGGAAAGGATGCATATTTAAACAGTGGGAAAAAAGAGTAATGTCATTAACTGTCGTATACCATAGTTACAGTTGGTCATATAAAATCAGTACCTTGAATGCTATATTTAGTTAGTCTACGTGATATCATCTGTACATTAGCGATGCCTGGATTTTCATTCTAACCGTTTAGGTGGATAAGAGATGGGAGATGCTAACCACATTAAGATCTAGCGAACGGGTTAAAATTTGTATTATGTTTCAAGCCATCCAAAAAGCTTACTTAATCTATGCGTCCATATATATACATGGATACATAGATACACACACACACACACACACACACATATATATATATATATGTGTGTGTGTAATATTAAAATCCCTTATTTACATATTTTAATATTAATTTAATAACGTTAAATTCATAAAGTATGTTGGGGGTTTGCACGGTAATTTTGATTTTTCCCTCCAGACACGCTATAGACTTAATTCAGCCTCTGTCTGTACTACTTTAGCCAATAGTTAGCTCGTTCTCTTTAAACATGGGTATTTTTTATCATTTGATCAATTGTGCTTAGGGATTATTTGTAGTCTTTTTGCGTGAGAAATCCCTATTTGAATAGTGTGTGTGTGCAAGATCACATAGTCTGTGTGTACGAGGCTGTAAAAGTGCTTGCCTGTTGTATGGATTTCATGTATCTTACCAGAAATAAAATATGTTGTGCTTTTGAATGAGTCTCGCCCATATTACATATACATGAACTTCGATAACTCGACTTCCTATAAGTCGAAATAATCCGCTAAACTCAATTTTAATAACTCCCGAATCATTTCTATACTTTTCTTTTAAAAAACTGTTCGATAACTCGAAGAACATTTCTAAGTCGAAGTTTTTGTGATAATTTCTGCGGTAAAAAAACAATTCTGTTCAAATCTTCGAATTTCACTCGTGACCTTCGAGAACCTTCGAAAAGAGCAGGACGCTATAAAACATTCCAACAATACCTACCACCGAAGTACAAACAAATATTTAACGGTGTAAAAAATATGTGACTTTGTGAATGCCAACAATTTAAAAATAAATGCTTTTTTTTTAAATGATTTACATGGTATGTATACTAATTAATATGTAATGAGGCCAAATTTCTTGAGTTTTAAACCTTTAGAACCCATTTTTTTATATTTCATAGGCTATTAAAACATTGAAATACGTACTTATAGTATTATAGCACATAAAAAAAACATGTCGATCTACAGTTGAGAGGAATGGTAGGTAACTTCGTAACTCGAACTTCGGATAAGTCGAATATTTTTGGGGGTCCTGGGTCTTGGTGCTATCGAAGTTCGACTGTATAAAATACATATGTATATATATAGATAGCTATCAAGATAGATAGATAAATAGATTTAAACTAAATTATTGTTAAGTATAAAAACATAACTAGAGAAATACATAAATCTAACAAGTATTTCAGGAATATATGTATTTGTGTCAACAAAAGGGACTTAATATCCATGTTATCAGAAGTTACATAAATAATTCTTTATACATATTTGGGTATTTGAGTTTATTGACATATTTTACAAAACTAGAGATTTCTGGTTTCATACTAAAAAAAATCTTAAGATTAATGTTACTTTTTTTAGTATAAATCCATAAATCTTGAAATCTAGAATTGCAAAAGATAATAAAATTGTGACCACATATACAAACAAGAGCTTAAGATGCAATTTATATGATTTCTTGATAAACATGTGTTAAACCCCTTTTGTTTTAACAAAAAAGTAGATATTCTGAAATTACTTCTTAGATTTATGTTTTCTCTAGTTATATTGTTATAACATGTGATCATCAGTTATATGGTTTCAGAAAAACACAATTAGAAACCTAGTTTTTTTCACCTATGAGAACTGAAAAAAACATTTTTTCTGACTTTCTTACAAAAAAAGAAATACATTCGTCATGATTTTACTAATAAGTAGTATTTCTCCCAGGGTAGAGATCTCTCTCAGCATGTGATCTTCGGTTATATGGTTTCGGAAAGTCGATATAAAAAGAGAACACTGACAGAAAAAATACGTTTGTACCATTCGATTACATAACATTCATCTGTCATGTGATTTGGAATAAGAAAATAATTCAATAACATTTTTATTACACTTACTTAAAATCTCCGACAGCCGATTTAGCCAGTAATTCTTTAAATTCATAATTAAAAATTTAGAATTTTCTCTCTAGACTTTTGGGTATATCCCATGATAAGTATACACCATATAGCATGAATCTTATCACTAATAATACACTAACTCAGAAGTACAACAAAGAATTTTATTTTGTATGAAAGATTTTAATGCTGTCATTGGCAATTTGGACAATTGTTTCAAGTTACAAATCAAACGAAATACATCAGAATAAATTCCAATGCAAAACAAGCCATTCTGAGATTGAATTTTGAGGTTTCTTTTTTTTTCTTTTTTTTTCCTACTCCAAATTCAGAATTTAATTATAAAAAGATAAGAGCCTATTCTATGAGACTTTTAAGAATTCCGACGGTAGATTTAATCGTAATTCTTTAAATTCATATTTAAAAATTTGGAATTTTTCCCTAGACTTTTGGGTACACCAAGGCCATAGGCAAAGGGGGGATTTGGGGGGACCGATCCCCTCCCAAAATTCTAGAAGATTATTTCGTCAAAAGAAAATGTTCCACGTGTGTGTATGCGCCATCTGCCTAACTGTATAAGAACATGTTCCTAAAAAAAATAGCTTCGGCTGTAAAAAGTTTTACCTAGCCGCTGACCGTTAACGTTTTCTCTATATTCTGCTATATTTACCTTTTTTCGTTTATGTCTTTTCTCGTTTACGATAAAATCTTTTTAATTATTTGAGTTAAAAAATGGACAATTATCATACCTCATTCATGCCTTTACTTCGTTAAAACAAAATTAAGGTATATACTTTACAAATAACAATGTCTTTCCCCTTTGTACCCCCCCCTCCGGAAAACAATTTCTGGCTACTGTCCTGGGGTACACCATATAGCATAAAACTTATCGCTAATCATACACTAACTCAGAAGTACAACAAAGAATTTAATTTTGTGTGAGAGATTTTAATGTTGCCATTGACAATTTAGACAAATGTTTCAAGTTAAAAATCAAACGAAATACATCAAAATAAATTCTATTGCAAAACAAGCCATTCTAAGATTGAATTAACGGTTTCTTTTTTTTATTTTATACTTTAAATTCAGAATTTAATTATAAAAAGATAAGAGCCTATTCTATGAGACTTTTAAGAACTCCGACAGCAGATTTAATCCATAATTATTTAAATTCGTAATTAAAAATTTGGATTTTTTTCCTAGACTTTTGGGTATATACCATGATAAGGGTACGCCGTATAGTATAAAACTTATTGCTAATAATACACTAACTCAGAAGTACAACAAAGAATTTTATTTCGTATGAAAGATTTTAATGTTTTTTTTTTTTTTTTTTTTTTTTTTTTTGACAATTTAGATTCATGTTTCTAGTTAAAAATCAAACGATGTATATCAGATTAATTCCATTGCAAAATAAGCCATTCTGAGACTAATTTTACGGTTCTTTTTTTTTCATACTTTAAATTCAGAATTCAAGTATAAAAAGATAAGAGCATATTTTATGAGACTTTTAAGAATTCCGAAGGCAGATTTAATCTGCAATTCTTTAAATTCGTAATTAAACATTTGGAAGTTTTGCCTAGACTTTTGTGTATATATCATAAGGGTACCCCATATAGCTTAAAACTTATTGCTAATAGCACACTAACTCCAAAGTACACCAAAGAATTTACTTTTGTATAAAAGTTTTTAATGTTGTCATTGATAATTTAGGCAGATGTTTCAAGTTAAAAATCAAATGAAATACATCAGAACAAATTCCATTACAAAACAAATCATTCTGAAATTGAATTTACGGTTTCTATTTTTTTTTTTTTTTTTTTTTTTTTTTGTTCATACTTCAAATTCAAAATTTGATTATAAAAAGATAAGAGCCTATTCTATGAGACTGCAAATTTAATCCGTAATTCTTTAAATTCGTAATTAAAAATTTAGAATTTTTTCTCTAGACTTTTGAGTTTATGCCATGATAAGAGAACACCATATAGCATGAAACTTATCACTAATAATACACTAACTCTGAAGTACAACAAAGAATTTAATTTTGTATGAAAGATTTTAATGCTGTCATTGACAATTTAGACAGATGTTTCAAGTTAAAAATCAAACGAAATATATCAGAATAAATTCCAATGTAAAACAAGCCATTCTGAGATTGAATTTAAAGGTTTCTTTTTTTTTTCTTTTTTTTTCCTACTCCAAATTCAGAATTCAATTATAAAAAGATAAGAGCCTATTCTATGAGACTTTCAAGAATTCCGAAGGCTGATTTAATCCGTAATTCTTTAAATTCATAATTAAAAATTTGGAAATTTTCCCTGGACTTTTATGTACCACACCATAAAGGTATTACCATATAGTATGAAACTTATTGCTAATAACACACTAACGCAAAAGTACACCAAAGAATTTACTTTTGTATGAAAGTTTTTAATGTTGCCATCGACATTTTAGACAAATATTTCAAGTTAAAAATCAAACAAAATATATCAGAATAAATTCCATTACAAAACAGACCCTTCTGAAATTGATTTTACTTTTTTTAACTTCAAATTCAGAATTTAATTATAAAAAAGATAAGAGCCTATTCTATGACATTTAGAACCCCTCCTAAGTTTCTCCTCAGTGTATTTTAAACCCCCCAAAAATTAGCTCAAAGAAGCAGCGAAATACTTTCATTTGCAACGTTTGTTGTAAGAAATAACGATGTAAATGTTTATCATTTTTTGTAGGGGTGAAAACTTATCCAGATATGCTAAAGATGATAATTGTGTTAACCATTAAAAGATACTATTGACATTACTCGTGTTGATACAAGAACTAATCGACGAACGTCAGCCCAGGAATTTCAAAATAAAACTTAGCAAAAGTGATCTACAAGACACCAAAGAAGTTACACCAAGCAATTTACCAACCAAGCACACCAATTAGTATTGAAGTAATGAAATCTTTCTTTGTTACTTAGTCACTGATATTCCATTACACAATGACTAAGAAACTTTAGTTAAGATGACAAACCTTTATTTAAGTTCTTCAAAACAGTGTAACACTGATTTAAAGAAGTACTCAATAATTCTTCATGGTCGTTATTGAAACCATCTGTGACATCCCTATCAAAATAAAGACAACCTTAAAATACTTCCGTCAGAATTGAGTTCTACTTGAAAAAAGCCGACTGAGTAACAATGGTAACTAGAAATGTGAATAAATAGCCTCCTCAAAAAGTTCCACTTAGTCAAACAACGAGTTTTTGATGTTTGCTTTCTTTAGCGATTGGAGCTGCGAAAAGAAGACAAATGATATTTAGATTAGGCAAAGGAAACTAGTATGGAAACATTTATATCAAAAGAAGGATAGTTAACAGAAGGTTCTCTGTGGGAACTGGGATAACATTTCTTAACTTTGTTTATGTAGCACCATCCCCAAAGGGCAAAAACACCCTACTGCATTTTGTTGAAAAGGTAGTTTGACGCTTTTCACGATTGTGGTGATCCGACACTTGACTGTTGAACTAAATTCAAACAAGGTGGTGACACTAACACCTGTTTGGGCAACAAGTTGAAATAGAAGTATAAATGGTAACGGTAAATACAAAGGTTAGGTCCCTGTTTAATCTCAGTAGAAAAAAATAAAAGGTAGAAAAAGGAAGGTTAGACAAATAACACCCTGAACTAGTTTTCTATTGAAGTAAATAGATTAAAGTAGATAATAAGACTAATATAATAATAAGTAGTAATAAGACTTTGTTACCAGCTTACGTTATTCCAACATATTCCGTAATTTTACAGTTCATGTTCTCTTTTTAATCCTAATAGTTCTAAGAAAATTAAAGGCTTTAAGATTGCATCTTTTCAGAAAATCTCATGTGTCGGATAAGTGATTTTTTAAACTGTCACTCTACTGAAAAGTGCATTTATAGATTGAATTAATTGTTAATATCTTTCTGCTAATTACTTTCTTTACAAGAAAAAAGTTTCTTTCGGACAATTTTTTTCATTTAACGTATTTTTCCCTGTTCTTCATAAGTACAAAAGAGTTCTTTATTGAGACATCCTTTAACATTTTTTATGTTGTTGGCAAAGTCTAATTTTTAATATCTTTTTATTATTTAGTGTTTTATATGTGTTTATAGTAACACCAAATAATCAAAAGTTAATACAAAACTATTGCCTGAACTTTTAAGTTGTGCAAAACATATTTTGAGCAATAAACAGTAGTACTCCAAATACTAATATCAAATTCGAGCTAAATATTTTAGCACTTTTATTTATTTTGAGTTTGTTTCAATTTTTCTTTTAACCAAGTTTTTAAATTTTATTAATATTACAAAGTTTTTTGATGTTTTGAAACTTTATAAATATATAAAATAAATAAATAATTATATATATTAATTGAATTTATATTTTTTTTCAATGAATAGTATTACCTACATATTTTAAGGTATCCGTCTACGTTAAAAATGTCATTTTTTTTCAAAAATCATAATTTTTTTTATTTCTCTATTGTAAAATTTCATGTTTTAGGCTTCTAAATCTGTTTTTGCTTTGTCTCCACGGCATTTTAAAGAAAAGTTACAGCTGTTTAAACATCAGTAACAGCTGTCAAAACAAACCGGAAGTAGTAACAGGAAGTTGTGAATTTAAAGCCTTTTAAAGATCATTTTTTTTACAAAACTTTTTAAATTTTCATGAAGATTAGGTTAAACATTTTTCTAGTATTTTTTAATAATTAGCAACTTGACAATTAGAAAGTTTTGAAGAAAGAAAGTGTGGGGAATTTTAAGCATGTATTTTAATTTTTTAATAGTTAAAGTTGCTTTCATAAACTTCTAATGCGATTTTCTCAGAACGGTATTTTTAATAAAATGTTGAAACTTGAAATGTAATTTCTCAAAAAGTTCTTAAAATATTTTGTTGAAAATTATTATGAATGCTTTTGATAGTATTTACTAGTAAATGACCTAAAAGCTTTAAATTTGGATAATTTTTAATGATGTTACACTCATAGTTAGCTATAAAGGTAATGAAAATTCGTTAAAAATTCAATGTATATGATTTTGAAGGACCAAAATTTTTTACCAAATGTAAATTAAGCAAAGATTTTAGGTGATTCACTAATCCAGTGTATAATAAATGTGTTGAGTCAGAAAATATTGAAATAGTTTAATTTATTAAAAAATAAGACCTTTTGAAAAACCCGACTTTTTACTAAATTTTCTTCATTTATTAGAAATTTTATTAAAACTTCTCCAGGAATAAATCTGTTAAGAGCAATTCTCAATGATAATATAAAAAATAAATTTAAAAATGTAAAAACATGAACTGGTTTCTACGTTTAGAGAAAAAAAATTCTCCGAACGTAGACTGATACCTTAAGGCATTTTAAAAATGTCTTATTTACGTTTAAAAAGTAAAAAAATACATGTAGTTTGTGTGTGAAATAACTATAAATTAAGTTTTTTTAGTTGATATCAGTCTCTTATTTATTTTCTATCTACTCCCAATCATATATACTGCATATATTTGAGAATTTTTTATTTTCGTGAGAGGAATAAATGTTATTCCAAATTCATGTAATTAACGTAAACAAAGGTAAACATCTTTTTGTGCGTTTAAAATTGAGAATAAGAACAGTCCAACAACATTTGTATGCACGCATGGAATATGGAAATTATTACCGGAATGATCGCCTTTTGAATAAGCTAGTTATTTCAACACATTTCATCTGCTATGCAGCTCGCAAAGACTGGAAAAACAAGTAAAAGTGTATGATTTATATTCTTACGTCTTTACATCGTGTAAGGTTAGGATTAAATTTATCGTCGATTACACCGAATTACAGAATTAACGTGACTCCAAATGGTGGTTTTACAGTTTATACATCAGGGAAAAACACATTTCCACCATCATTTTTTGATGTCAGCCCCAACGGGGGGAGGGGGGAGGGAATAACATCATTTACTTTCTGGTACCTGAATTTTCGATGATGATATCTGTATCACCCACCGGAGCATCTATTAAAACCGTACTGGAAAGGATGATAAATGGATGGAAACTGTAATCGTGCTGAATTAATTTACCGACACTGGGATGATTAATTCTTGATCGACGCTGAGATTAATTCCCAATTATTTGGCGATTGACTTTTGACTTTATCTGAAGGAAATTCTGTAATGTGCTTTTTGCCTTACCTGTTGCGATGATTAAATATGCGAAATTCCCTTTATCTAATTCTTTTAACCAAAGCTAACATTTTATACCTGCATTTACTTTCATTTGATTCCAAAAGTCATTCATTGTTACTTAACACGATTAATCAAAAATAAATATTCATGTTTAAACATCATATGTTTTAAAATATTTTTATTGTGGTAAAATAATATCCCGATATTTAATTAATAATTAACACCAAGAAAATCTGAAACCTGAATAATTAATTTTATGCTTCTTATTTTCTAAGTTAATTTCTTTATTAAATTCTCTGCTTTTGAGATTTATTTTTTGGTTATTTGAAATGTAATTCAATCAGAGATTGTTATTCTATTTCCATTATTTGAACATTATTACTAAATAACGAAGTTAATAGACGAAAATATATTTGAAGATTAATTGCAATGCTAGTGATTACTTATTCAAAAATACATATATGTACAATTAAACATTTTTTATTTTACGTAAAAATATATTTTTAAAAACTACTTTTATTTATTTTTTGTTTCTCTGTTAATTCTGCTATTTTACTATTACATCTAAAATCAATTAATTTAACTCTAATATTTTATCTAAAGTCTATCAGAGAAAATAAAATATAAATAATTTATCTCGCTAGATAGTTTTGCACAAAATAATATAAGTTTCACACAACTATAGCTAGTACTTTCATGTTTTGGCATATTTCTGAAAAATAAAAACAAGGCTTAAAAAAATTATTTTTTTCTTTTTGAGAATTGAAGTAACTCCCCAAAGAATGTGGAAATAATTGTACTAGATTTGTTTTGACTTCTTTTTGAAAGGAAATATGCTAGATCCTTTGTATATCTTTACTTAACTTTTGACTTTGAATTCACAAATTTAAATGTATATTGTTGAATTAGACTTGTTCATAATGATTTAATACGAAGCTCAGTGTTTTCCTTATTTTACCAATCAAATAAGGAATGTATGTATATATGTGTATATATATATATGAGAATGTAAATATATATATATGTATGTATATATGTGTATATATATGTATGCATATATGTGTATATATATGTATGTATATATGTGTATATATATATGTATGTATATATATATGTATTTGTATATATATATATATATATATATATATATGTGTGTGTGTGTGTGTGTGTGACATGCCGTGATCCAGAGTTAAGGCGAATGGAAAGCAGTCTTCTTAATAAAAATAAGTGTTATTAACTCATCGTTCTTAAGGAAAGCAACTTGCGCCGTTTTCATTCTTCATGATGGAGCTGTGCGTGGAAAAGGTGTTGACCACTCCATGTCTAGACGTTCACTGAAAACTTATCTGATTGCAAGCTCATCAAATTGTTTCAAAATACTTCCGCCTGACCGGATTGTCCTAAAAGCTTAAGCAAGTGTGGGTCTTTTTCAATTATTTTATTATTATAAAAGAGTTCCCTTTATAAAACTGTTTTTACTCACGTAACATCTAACTACCCCCTTTTTGACTTGACATATATATATATATATATATATATATATATATATATATATATATATATATATATATATATATATATATATATATATATATATATATATATATATATATATATCAGTAAGCAGAATAAAATCAGAAAAGGTTTTCGAGTAGCAAAAAAAATTTTTCTTTATAATTTTAGAATTCTAATATTCTGCCATTGTATTAAACATTATTCATTGCCTACTAGAAAATTATGCTCTTTATTAACTTACATATATGTATACGTCCGTGTACGTGTGTAGGTAAATAAGTGTAGAGAGATTACATGTATACATAAATACTACATTTAAGCAGTATAAATGCATTTATACAACATATTAATGAAATGAAGTACACAGATTATTTTCCCATTTATTATTTTTATGAGCTTTAATGGTAACACCTGTGTCACTTACAACAACATCTATTAAAAAACTACGATAAAAGCTCATAAACAGATGGAAGGAGTAGTCGTGGTGAATTAATTTACCGGCGATGATGGGTTCTTGATCGACGCTGAGTTTAATTTTCAGTTATCTGAAAACTGACTTTAGATGTTACTAAAATATGCTATCAGCCGGTGGTACCATTGTAATCTTAAAATTTAATTTTTGATTAATTCCTGATGTTATTAATGTCATTAATTCTTGTAAATTGAGTCATGCAACTGATTAACAACATTTTAAAAATATGTAGTATGGCCGTTTGTAAATTATTATGAAAGTATTTCAATGATTTTTTGTTTCAGTAAATAGAGAAATTATGGGTTTGACCATATGGATTTAAGAACTAACAATAATGGTATATTAATTCAATTTGAAATTAATTTTAAACGAGGTTGTGTTGGAATTTTTTATTTAGCTACATTACCGAATTTATCTTTTCCTGCTGAGACCGGAACCTAATATTTAAAGTCAATTTCGAACGACTTTGAACAACCATACCAACAGCGGTATTCGAACCCGCAGATCACGATGTCAAAAGGTAGTGTTCAACCAGATCAGCCATTGTGGAAAACGTAAAAATAAATAATCCTTTTCTAAAAAAATTTAAGAATTATAACATTAAATTGAAATTGCATAAATTATAACCACAAAACACATTGTAAGGTTTTCAATATAACTTAAAAATAACTTTAGATCGGCAAGTATTTTTTTTAAATAAAAATGTATACTGTAAAAAAAAATTATCTGAAAGGATGGTCGTTTCTATCATAATTTTTAACTCAAGCACAAAAAAAGGAACATTTATATATTTTTCTTATATTTTTTCTCATATTTTTCTTTTTATGTTTCTATTTTAAATTAACACAAAAATTCCATAAAATTTTCTACAGAGAATTTACTTTTTCTTATAACCTTGGAAAAAAAATCCAAGCGAAACATAATATTTTAAGGTAGCTGAAAACTTTAGATACTATTAAATTCATTGAGGTTTTGAAAATATTAAAGATTTTAACCAAAAAATACAAGTTTTATAAACAGAGTACACTTTCAGGAAAAAATAAATTTAAACTTCTTAGTAGAAATGTAGATATTTTACATTTTTCAGCTGTTTTTAACTGTTAGACAACTGTTTTCTCAGTAAAAAAAGATGGATATTCCTATTACTTCAAAATGTTTCATGCGCATTAGTTTTTTCTTTACTTCTTACTAAACTTTTATAAACTATTGTTTTTACTATCTGAAAGTGAACACAAGTTCTTCAAAGTACGAAGATTTTATAAAGTAAAAAATTTCCATTTATGGTAATTCTGTACGGAAAGTAAATTTATGAAAAAATCCAGATTTTGAATAGTATTTTATATTATGGCATTGTATACACGTTTATAATACCCATACACAGTACATTCTTATAAATATGTGTGTGTGCATAATGGATAATTTAGCCCATCATAAAAGGAAGATAATTCACATTGGCTTAGGTGCAATCGTAAGTAAAACATAACTGAATGAGAAACAAAGAATTTTGGAAAAGAGAAATGGAGTTTAATGTAGCATCATTTTCCGGAGAATTCTGACGAAAAAAACGTGTACATCAAAATTTATATGTTGGTAAGCCAGCCAATCAAGGTGAATAATAGTTAATGATATGGAGGAAGTGAAGCTAATTATATAAATCATTATATAAGAAGTGCTGATTGAAGCAGGAATTAGTTTTGGTGCATTCGGGCTCGCCAAATTGATAGAAACAACAAAAGACAGTCGCGAAGTTTTGCCAGAAAAGGATAGATCGTACGAAAATTATTTTAGGATAGATTTAATTATGTTACTTAGTATTTTAAGCTAAAAATATTATATATATATAATATATATATATATATATATATATATATATAATATATATATATATATATATGTATATATAAATATATATATATACATGTATAATTATGTATATATATATATATATATATATGTTATCTATCTATCTATCTATCTATATATATATATATATATATATATATATATATATATATATATATATATATGTATGTATGTATGTATGTATGTATGTATGTATGTATACACACACATAAAATCTTTCAATTACATGGAGCGTGAATGAAGCATTTGTGATATATTTTCCTAGAAATATAAAACATTCTTTACCCATCTAGAGTTTATTGCTTTTTAGATACTATAAATATCTTGCAAAAGTTTTTTTTTACTTTCCAATGTTGTGTCATAAATTAAAATTTAATTGTTTATTTATAAAAATTATCTTGAAATTATTTTCATTAAACTTATGAAATAGGAGTTTTACGTAATCTGAACAGTAGTAAAATATTTTTAAGTTTGATATGAAGGCATTGTATTAAATCCTCACAAAGTTTTAATACAATATGCTACAATAAATAAATAAAGAAAAAATTTTTCTCTCATGTAGCATATTCTGCTAAGTCATAAGTTTAGAATACCTAAATATTTCCTGTTTGGATCAATGTCGGGGGAAAGTGTTTTATTTCGGTATCAAAACAGAGGGAACAAAAGTAAGGGAGACAAAATGTGGAAAATCTCTTTCGAATATTACCAAGAAAGCAAAAACTGTAACATTCACTAGATAGTAATGTTTATGAACATGGTGTAATACTTGAAAATACTGTAAACAGTTCTTACTACTTGGATTATATGGCATGTCAAAAAGAAGCTTGCATTGCTGAAAAATTGCTTCTAATTTCAGTACGATAATGCAAGGCTACATATTGCCAGTTGGGAACAGAAAAATTTACGGAGGAACAATATAAATGTCATATTATACTATCTATACAGTCCTGATCTCCCACCGTGAGATTTCTTGTTATTTCGACAGTACCTAGTACCGATCCTAGACTATCAACCAACCACGTGCAAATTAAAACTGGTTATCGTTTTTTGCAAGACTTATCCCTGGATATACGTTAGTTGATAATCATTTTGCTGCCTTCGTGCTGTGCACCATTTTTCTCCCCATTAGTACTAGTCTTGAAGAAACCACTAAGAAGTTGCCATTTTTAAAGCTTAAATGTGTTTGTTTAAAATCTGTGGAGGCAGTTTTGATATATTTGAAAAATAAAAATAATTTCACATGATGTGGTCTGAACTTTGAGACAAGTGCATTGTGTCTCACGATAGTTACATCGAAAAAGATCATGCAAATAATGACGATAAAATATCATTGTTCTCTGTATTAAAAAAGTCTTATTAGTTATTGAACAACCCACGTACACTATTTATAGTGGACTTCTAAACGAGTATGCAGAATTGTAAAGTAGCAATGATTGTAAATAAATAGTTGTTTTTAATAAAAGGAAAGTTTCCTTAAAATATTTAACAAAATAGGTTCCTTATCTTTAATAATTCTCTGAATACTATTACATTACCAATGCATTGCAACTATGTAGGTTAAAAGATTATCGGATATTTTAAATGCACTATAAGACCCTCTAAAAATAAAATGCGTCTAAATGCCTTGGCGCAATATACCGTACTGGATACTTAAGTTAATATACAGACTTGTTAGCCGCGGTAGCTCATTAGGCAAAGGCAGTAATCTCGTAACTAAAAGATTGAACAGGCCTAATATCTGCCGTTTTCGTTAAAGTTTCGACTGGGGTTTGGTTTTGGAGTGCTACGGTCTACTTTTTGCAACACGAGGGCTAATGAGACCGGGACCTACTGATTGAAACCGATTCCGAACGGCTGCATAACATCCATGCCATAGTAAGATTCGAACCCACGAACTCCGGTTCCGAAGGCCAGCATCCTAACCATTCGGCCATCGTTCGGCGAAAAGTTAATTGTTGAACATAGAATATGATCGCGATCACAATATTCTCTAAGTTCTCAAACGATACCTCTGGGGGTGGTAGGCCAAGCCTGAGGGTCTTGTACCAATTATTAACGATGTGCTGTCTCATTTAATTATTAAACATAACGCGTATTTATACTGTCCTATTTTTAAAATGAAAAAAAAAAGTTGACATCCTTATCTTTTATTAAAATTGTAAAGGATAAAAGACTCTCATAAATTTTAAATGCACTAAGATCCTTTGAAAGAATCCAATGTGACCAAGTGCCTTAATTTTGGCGCAATATACATTAGTAATATGCAAATTTGCAAAATAGTAATGAATGTAAAAATACATAAATAAATAAATAAAGTTTTTCCTATATACTTCATAACATCGCTCCAGGATACCAGCAGATACAAATTATTAACGATATATACTTTCGTTCATTTACTAAACATAACGCGTACTTAATATCCGGTTTTAAAATAAAAAAAAGACTGACATTTACTCGTTTTGCTATTCTTCTTTTTTCAACTCCCCAATAACTGCTGATTTAAAAGCCGAGATATTGCTTACACGTTTAGTATCCAGTTACCTCTTTTCCTCTTAAACAGGTATCATCATTTTAGATTTATTTTCACAGCTAGAATTCAATTTTAGTATCTCGTCGTAAGACAGAGCATTTATCAAAAAGGTAGCATGTTGTTAAGGAGTGATTAATGGAGTAAGGTAAATGTCGGAACCACGAAGAATTAATTTATCCGTAGACAATGATTTATTCTTGATCGACGTCGAGATTATCTCTCTATTCTTTGATTATTTAGTTCAGATTCGGTCGATTTCTAACACGCAGAAAGCATGTTTTAACAACTTCTCGCTTCTGGTGAACTAACTATTTAAAACTTTTTAAATTAATTTTTAAAGATATTTAAAAACAGATTTATATGATATACTTATACAATCGAAATATTTCATTTTATAACGTCATAAAAGTAGTCAAATTGTTTAAAATTTTCATTTCCTTATATTTTTTGAATTTTTAAATGTCAAATCCTTTTAAAATCTATGCTTAAAAAATAAAAAAATAAAATATTTACCTAAACTTGATATACGAATAATACTGCTGATAAGGGTAACTAACAGTTCAACAGCTATAAAAGTGTTTTGGAAATTAAAAAAATTATATTTTACTTTTATAAAACATGAGATGATATTCTTGATCGATGTCAAGATTATCTCTCTATTCTTTGATTATTTAGTTCAGATTCGGTCAATTTCTAACAAGCAGAAAGCATGTTTTAACAACTTCTCACTTCTGGTGAACTGTTTAAAACTTTTTAAATTATTTTTAAAAAATGTTTAAAAACAGATTTATATGATATACTTATACAATCGAAATATTTCATTTTATAACATAATAAAGTAGTCAAATTGTTTAAAATTTTCATTTTTTTTTAATTTTTAAATGTCAAATCCTTTTAAAGTCCACGCTTAAAAAATAAAAAAAAAAAATATTTACTTAAACTTAATATACGAATACTTGATATACTGCTGATAAGGCTAATCAGCAGTTCAAGAGCTGTAAAAGTGTTTTGAAAATTAAAAAATTTCTGTTTTTACTTTTATGAAACATGAGATGATATTCTTGATCGACGTTACGATTATCTCTCTATTCTTTGATTATTTAGTTCAAATTCGGTCGATTTCTAACAAGCAGAAAGCATGTTTTAACAACTTCTCACTTCTGGTGAACTGTTTAAAACTTTTTAAATTATTTTTAAAAAATGTTTAAAAACAGATTTATATGATATACTTATACAATCAAAATATTTCATTTTATAACATAATAAAGTAGTCAAATTGTTTCAAATTTTTTATTTTTCTTATATCTTTTAATTTTTTTTTAATTTTCAAACGTCAAATCCTTTTAAAGTCTATGCTTAAAAAATAAAAAAATATATTTACCTAAACTTGATATACTAATAATACTGCTGATAAGGGTAATTAACAGTGCAACAGCTATAAAAGTGTTTTGAAAATTAAAAAAATTATATTTTACTTTTATAAAACATGAGATGATATTCTTGATCGATGTCAAGATTATCTCTCTATTCTTTGATTATTTAATTCAGATTTGGTCGATTTCTATCACAGAGAAAGCAGGTTTTAACAACTTGTCCCTTCTGGTGAACTTTTAAAATTATTTTTAAAAAATATTTAAAAACAGATTTATATGATATACTTATAAAATCGAATTATTTAATTTTAAACATGATAAAGTACTCAAATTTTTTAAAATTTTCATTTTCTTATATTTTTTGAATTTTTAAATATCAAATCCTTTTAAAATCTATACATAAAAAATATTTACCTAAACTTGATATACGAATAATACTGCTGATAAGGGTAACTAACAGTTCAACAGCTATAAAAGTGTTTTGGAAATTAAAAAATTTCTGTTTTACTTTTATGAAACATGAGATGATATTCTTGATCGACGTCACGATTATCTCTCTATTCTTTGATTATTTAGTTCAAATTCGGTCGATTTCTAACACGGAGAAAGCCTCTTTTAACAACTTCTCACTTCTGGTGAACTATTTAAAACTTTTTTAATTATTTTTTAAAGATATTTAAGCACAGATTTATATGATATACTTATACAATCGAAATATTTTGTTTTATAACGTGATAAAGAAGTCAAATTTTTTTAAATTTTCATTTTTTAATTAAAAAAAATTTTAAATGTTAAATCCTTTTAAAGTCTATGCTTACAAAATAAATAAATATATATATATATATATATATATATATATATATATATATTTACTTAAATTTGATATGCGAATAATATTGCTGGTAAGGGTAACCAACAATTCAAGAGCTATAAAAGCGTTTTGGAAATTTAAAAAAATTCTGTTTTGCTTTTATGAAACATGAGACCATATTCTTAATCGACGTCCAGATTATCTCTCTATTCTTTGATTATTTAGTTCAGATTCGGTCGATTTCTAACACGGAGAGAGCATGTTTTAACAACTTCTCACTTCTGGTGAACTATTTAGAACTTTTAAAACTATTTTTAAAAATATTTAAAAACAGATTTATAGGATTTACTTATACAATCGAAATATTTCATTTTATAACGTAATAATAAAATAGTCAAATTTTTTAAAATTTTCATTTTTTTATATTTTTAAATTTTTTTTTTAAATTTTTAAATGTCAAATCCTTTTGAAGTCTATGCTTACAAAATAAAAAAAATATTTACTTAAATTTGATATACAAATAATATTGCTGATATGGGTAACTAACAGTTCAAGAGCTATAAATGTGTTTTAGAAATTTAAAAAATTCTTTTTTACTTTTATAAAACATGAGATGATGTTCTTGATTGACGTCGAAATTATCTCTCTATTCTTTGATTATTTAGTTCAGATTCGGTCGATTTCTAACACAGAGAAAGCATGTTTTAGCAACTTCTCACTTCTGGGAAATTTTTTAAATTATTTTTTAAAAATATTTAAAAACAGATTTACATGGTATACTTATACAATCGAAATATTTCATTTTATAACGTGATAAAGTAGTCAAATTTTTTAACATTTTCATTTTCTTATATTTTTTGAATTTTTTTGAGTTTCCAAATGTCAAATCCTTTTAAAGTCTATGCTTACAAAATAAAAAAAAATATTTACTCAAATTTGATAGACGAATAATATTGTTGATAAAGGTAACTAATAGTACAAGAGCTATAAAAGTGTTTTGGAAATTAAAAAAATTTCTGTTTTGCTTTTATGAAACATGAGATGATATTCTTGATCGACGTCCATATTATCTCTCTATTCTTTGATTGTTTAGCTAAGATTTGGACGATTTCTAACACGGAGAAAGCATTTTTAACAACTTCTCACTTATGATGTATTTAAAACTTTTTAAATTACTTTTTAAAAACATTTAAAAACAGATTTATATCATATACATATACAATCGAAATATTTCATTTAAGTGATAAAGTAATCAATTTTCTTTTTAATTTTCATATTTTATATTTTTTAAATTTTTTTAAATTTTTAAATGTCAAATCCTTTTAAAATTTATGCTTACAAAATAAAAAATTATTTTCTTAAATTTGATATACGAATAATATTGCTGATAAGTTCAAGATCTATAAAAGTTCTACAGTTCAAGATCTATAAAAGTGTTTTAGAAATTAAAAAGTTTCTGTTTAACTTTTATGAAACATGAGAATATGCTCTTACTATTTAGAATGCACTTTAAAAAACAGTAAATTCTAATTATTTTTTTTTTAATTTTTGTAAACTTAAATAAGAAGGAGAGTAAAACTTTTTTTGTGTATTTCGCATAGACAAATTTAATACAATCTTTGTATTCAAAACCCAAATTAAGAGATTAAATGGAATTAAGACACTTTTATTTTATTTCAGTAGATACACTAAATAATTTATTAATATTTAACTTGATACAAACTTTTGAGGTTTTAAATATTTTAGAGAAATTAGAAAATTTCCCACATAAGTATTAAAATTTCCTGTAAACAAGGCTTCTAAGGCCCCAGAAACACTTTTGAAAAGTGTTTCTGGGGCCTTAGAAGCCTTGCTTAAATTTTAAAAGGACCTTTTAGAAGGAAACTGTTCAATAGTTATAACGGGTCTTTAGAAAGTTAAAAATTAACGGGTCTGTCATACAAAACCAGCGTGGAATCCGGATATATGTTTTTTTATTTAGAAAAGCTAAAGCAAACCGTAATATTTCTTCATTTTGTTAATAGAGAATACATTGGTAATAAAAAAATGGGTAATAAATTGATTCTCTTTCAAAGACTTCTCAAACTCCAATTAAATTAAAATTAATTATTTCAAGTATGCTTATAATTAATAGAAAATTTTTTAACAGAATGATAAACATAAACGAACTTTGACAATTTTATTTTGTTTCAGAAACTTAATTCAACGATTGTACTGAATGATCCAGTCGTTCCCCTTCATGCAAGTTTTCAAGATTCTCTAACTTTTCATAACAGAAGATTTCAGTAAAAATATAAACGTTTAAAAATGTATTAGGGGCTAATAATTCTTATTTACAACTTTGGACTTGAAACTTCCCGAAATACCTCAGTTTCTTTTCCAAAATATCCAACATTTCGCTGGCAATTTTAATTAAATCCATTATCTTCATGTCTCTGATCTGAGCTGATTTGATTCAGGCCTGAACATTTTTTAACTTCCGTAGATAATGGGAGGGGGTATCATAGACCCTAGTGAAGTAATAAAACAAAAGAATTACGAAAAAAATCTTATATGTTTTGTTCAGTTTGTAAACTGTTCAATTTTTTGTCAATTTAAAGACAGTGCAACAATAAATTATTGTCATAGACTTCTAATAGTGCAATTTAATTTAATTTATTTACTACACTCAAGCTTGTGATTGACAGATTAAATGTACATTGCCTTTTTTTTCTTTCAGAAACTCTTGTTCGATAAAGTATCCTGTGAATGAAATTATTGAGAAATAAAGATTCATATCTACCTTGATATGATTCTGTTTTTTAAAGACTTTTCAACTTTTCGAAACAGAAGATTACTTTTCGAGCATAAACTTTTGAAAGTGTATGCTCGAAAGTGAAGTGTAGCTAACAGGTCTTATTTACAACTTTTGGGTTGAAACTTCCCTAAACATCTCAGTTTCCTTTCCAAAAAATCCAACATTTCTCTGACATTTTTAATTAAATCGATTACTCTCAGGTCTCTGAACATTTTTCAACATAAGCAGATAATGGGGGTATCATAGACAAGTGGAATAAAGAAAAAACTACAAAAAAAAGAATCCTAAATGTTTTGTTCAGTTTGTAAATTGTTCAATTTTTTGTCAATTTAAAAACAGTTCAACAATAAATTCTTGTCATACACTTCTAATATTCGTAGTGCAGTTTAATTTATTTTAGTTACTACACTCAAGCCTGTGATTAACAGATTAAATGTACATTGGCGATCTTTTTTCTTTCAGAAATTCTGGTTTGATAAAGTATCCCGTATATGTAATTATTGAGAAATAAAGATCCATGTCTACCTGGATATGACTTTTTAAGATTTTTGAACTTTTCAAAACAGAAGGTTACTTTTCGAGCATAAACTTTTGAAAGTGTATTGGTAGCTAACAGGTCTTATTTACAACTTTGGAGTTGAAACTTCCCAAAATATCTCAGTTACCTTTACAAAAAATTCAACACTTTTCTGACTGTTTTAATTATATCTATTATCTTCAGGTGTCTGAAAAAAATTTTTAACTTTCGAAGATAATGGAGGTATTATAGACCCAAGTGGAATAATGAAAAAAAAAATTACGAAAAAAAAACATCCTAAATGTTTTGTTCAGGTTGTAAATTGCTCAGTTCTTTGTCAATTTAAAGACAGTGCAGAAATAAATTCTTATCATAGACTTCTAAAATGCAATTTAATTTAGTTTAGTTAGTTCAATGAAGCCTGTAATTGACAGATTAAATGTACAATGGGGATTTTTTTCTCTTTCAGAAACTCTAGTTCGAGAAAGTATTCCGTACATGAAATTATTGAAAAATAAAAATTCATATCACCTCATGATGTGATTAAAAAAAAAAAGATTTTTGAACTTTTTATAACAGGTTACTCTTCGAGTATAAACTTTTGAAAGTGTGTTGGGAGCTAACAGGTCTTATTTACAACTTTGGGGTTGAAACTTCCCAAAATATCTCAGTTACCTTTACAAAAAAATCCAACATTTTTCTGACGCTTTTAATTATATCAATTATCTTCAGATCTCTGAAAATTTTTTGAACATTCGAAGATAATGGGGGTATCATAGACCCAAGAGGAATAATGAAAAAAAAATTCAAAAATAAAAAAATCCTAATTGTTTTGTTCAGCATGTAAATTGTTCAATTTTTTTGTCAATTTAAAGATAGTTCAGCAATAAATTCTTGTCATAGATTTGTAATATTGCAATTTAATTTAATTTAGTTGCTACACTCAAGCTTGTGACTGACAGAATAAATGTACATTGCCTTTTTTTTCTTCCAGAAACTCTGGCTCGATAAAGTATCCTGTACATGAAATTGAGAAATAAAGATTCATATCTACCTTGATATTTTGTGTTTTAAAGATTTTTGAACTTTTCGAATCAGAAGATTACTTTTCGAGCATACACTTTTGAAAGTGTACGCTCGAAAGTGAAGTGTAGCTAACAGGTCTTATTTACAACTTTTGGGTTGAAACTTCCCAAAACATTTCAGTTTCCTTTCCAAAAAATCCAACATTTCCTGAGATTTTTAATTAAATCCATTATCCTCAGGTTTCCGAACATTTTTTAACATCCGCAGATAATGGGAGTATTATAGACTCCACTGAAGTTATATAAAAAAAAGAATTACAAAAAATCTTAAATGTTTTATTCAGTTTGTAAATTGTTAAGTTTTTTGTCAATTTAAAGAGAGTTCAACGATAAATTCTTGTCATAGACTTCTAATAGTGCAATTTAATTAAATTTAGTTATTACCTTCAAGCCTGTGATTGACAGATTAAATGTACATTGTTGATTTTTTTTTCTTTCAGAAACTCTAAAAAAAGTTCGAAAAGTTCGAAAAAGGATTCCGTATATGAAATTATTGAAAAATAAAAATTCATATTACCCCATGATGTGATTTAAAAAAAAAAGATTTTTGAACTTTTCATACTCTTCGAGTATAAACTTTTGAAAGTGTGTTGGGAGCTAAGAAGCCTTCTTTATAACTTTGGGCTTGAAACGTTGGGCCGAAATACCCTAGTTTTCATTCCAAAAAATCCAGCATTTCACCGGCTCTTTTAATTAAATCCATTATCGTCATCGATTCCCTTTGAACATTTTTCAAGTCCCGCAGATAACGCAGGGGTATCACAGATCCAAGCGGAATAGAACGGAACGAATTTACGCACGGCGTCATGCCAAACAGCAGATGGCTGAGAGAAAAATCCTACCACAAGAACTCCAGCAATCCTGGAGAGTTAGTCATCGGCAAGGGATATACCCCTCGTGTTTTGGACACAGCAACAAAATAGGAAAACTGCCAGCAGAATCATTTATCATAGGCCCCCCCCCTTACGGCGCGTGCTCTTGCGTGCCAAACCATCATTTATCAAGTTCCTCTTTAGAACAGCCCCCCTTCCCCCTCAGGATGAAAAGAAAGTTTTAATTTTTAAGAGAGGGAAAAAATGGTTACAAATCTGGGCACCCGCCGACTCCACGTTATTTGTTGGAATATAATAAAGTTTTTTTTTTTCCCAATATTTTTTCCATGTTCAAAAAAATCTGTTGCGGAACTCTGCCTCTATTGATCGTGCTTAATGCGGATAAACGAAGCTACATTTGTCTATTGGGTTTAGAAACAAAAATGTAATTATAAATGCGTCTTGGATTTTCTCTTTTTTTTATTGTTATTATTTTTATCTTGCTTCGCATGACACGGGTAATACATATATGCTGTTAGATAAAAAGGAGGAAATAGCGAAGTTCTATATGGTCCTATTTATTTATTTTCTATTTGATGCATTTTTCAAATGAAGGTTTTTCTCCCATCAAAGGATTTATTCGAATTATCTCCAATTTTTAAAACGAAGTTTCGTGACTTGTACGAAAGTTGATTAAACACTTTTTCTGTTGTTAGTATTATTGTAGCAAGGTTTTTTTTTTCGCGTGTAAGTGAAACAGGGAAAATATATCAGTTACATTGTTTCCGCAAAATTTGTAAACTGTTAAAATTGGATCTTGCTTTTGACTGATATTTAGCAGTTTGTTTTTTGAATAAAAGTCAAAGTATGAAAAATATATTCTGTTATAAAATTGTGTAACTTAAGTAACTGAATATAAAGTGTTTTTATGGTAAACAGTGTTTTATTGCATTGTATATGCAGTCGAATCTTTTCTATTCCATTTCATGGATTTTTCCTTAAAACCAAGAACATTTTCGAATTTATTCGTAGCATAACCTTTAAATATCAAAATGCATTCTCCAGGAAATTTTTTCTCTCATGCAGTGTTATTTTCCATAATTTTCAAAATATTTCTGGACATTTCAAACCTCATCGTTCTTTTAACCCATTTTAAGACGACGAATGACCTTAAAAATAAATTGACTGGATTTAAAATTGAATTTTAATATCAAATTTACTAAATAATCAAATTTAATAAATTAACTAAATTTACAGTATTTCACTATTTTTTTTACTCACAGATTTCTTTTTTATGTGGTAAATTAAATAAAGCAAAAGGATCTTTATACGAAAAATTTGAATAATAGCATATTTTAGTAATATTTATGCTTTTGAATTTATAATTTATTTTATGTGCTTTAATAAGAGAATATATATTCAATGAATTTTCATACAACGAACTTTGTTTAAGAATATAATGACTCGTTAAATGGAGGTCCAACAGTATCTATATGTATGCTTGCTGGTTTATTTTAATTTTCTATACGCTATATATTCATATATGTGTACATGTATCTGTACATTTTTCTATATGTGTGTAGTTCTAAAAACATTAAAAGTGCTGAAATTTTTCTATATACTTTTATATCGTGTAAATCTCTAAATCAAATAATTAGGGAATATTTTTATCAGCAATTTTTAATGAAGCTACACAAAAGAAAAAAACCTTTCTGACCTTCCAGAGATTGGTTTATACTAAATTTTTACATGCTAGCTACTAGGGGCATGGCATGGTCGCTTTTAGTTTTGGAATTTCGCCTAATAGAAACTTATATTTAAAAGAATGCTATAAAAAGTATTAAAAAACTGGTAAAAATTATTAAATAATGATATTTTAAAATTTCTTAAAAACAAAATATTGGTGACCAATCAGGACTATTTCGACCATTTTAAAAACTAAATTTTTATCTATATTCATTGAGTTATATCCATTGTCTAACAGGCATTCTAAGAACGATAGCTTGGGGGTATTGGTAAAGGCAATAAGACACTTATATAAACTTGAAGACATATCTAAATCATTCTAAATAAAGAAGATTAATTATTTGCATGTAGGTAAAGGTGTAAAAAAGAAATTACAAGAGACTGTTCAATGTGTGGTACAAACTTGTAGATCATCTAAGTAATTCCAGATATATAGGGCTAACTTTATTAGATGTATATAAAAGCAAGAAAAAGATAAGAGATAGAATGATTTGTATTTTCATGATGGTTTGCTTGTGATATTAAAAATATATAACAAACTCAGATTACTTCACTGAACAAAAGTCTTCCAAACCGCCAAAATTTTTCTAATAAAATACGAGAAAGCAATGAAAAATATGATTTATTCCACTTATTTTACATAGCTTTTTGCTTTCATCAAATTAAAAACGCCTACGTTAGTAACTTTTAAAATTATAGGTAGATTTTAATATGTATTCTAAAAAGGATTTCTAGTGAGATTGATGTATGCTATAAGACACTCCTATAAACTTGCAGATAGATAGGGTTAATTATTTACATGTAGATAAGGAATCAAAAAATTATAAGAGATTGTTTAATTTTCATGACTTTTCGGTTGTTAAATCAAAAATATATAACAAACTGCGGTTACTTCACTGTACAAAAATTTTCTAATACAAGAAAACTTCACTTCTAGTTGCTTTCATCATATTAAAAACGTCTACATTAGTAGCTTTTAAAATTGCAGATAGATTCTATCATGCATTCTAAAAAGAATTTCTAGGGATATTTTTAATTGATATAAGACATTCCCATAAATCTGCAGAAACATCTAATTCCAAATTGATATGGGTAATCATTTACATGTAGATAAACATAAATTACAAGACTCTTCAATTATCATGATAGTCCACTTGTCAAATAAAAATTATATGAAAAACTGCGATTACTTTACTGAACAAAAGTCTCCCGAATCACTAAACTTTTTCTAACAAAATAAAAGAAAATATTGGAAAATATTATTAATTCCATTTATTTTACATAGCTTTTAGTTGCTCTCATACATCATTAAAGCATTTCTGTCAGTAATTTTCAAAATAACAGTTAAATTTCAGCATGCATTCTGAAAGCATTTCTAGTGATATTGATATCATGGTGATATTGATGACACTCCTATAAACTTGCAGATGCATCTAAATGATTCCAATAGATAGGGCTAATTATTTACTTGTAGATAGAGGAGTCAAACAGAAATTACAAGCGAATGTTTAATTTTCATGACGTTCGATTGTCAAATCAAAATATGTAACAAACTACGATTACTTCACTGAACAAAAATATCCCAAATCACCAAACTTTTTCTAATGAAATAAGAGAAAGAAATGAAAATTGTGGTTTATTCCATTTATTTTACATAGATTTTAGTTGCTTTCATACATCATTAAAAGCATCTATGTCAGTAACTTTCAAAATTGCAGGTAGATTTCAACATGAATTCTAAAAAAAAATTTTAGGGATATTGCTAAGTGCAAAAAGACACTCTTATAAACTTGCAGACACATCTAAATAATTCAAAATAGATAGGAATAATTATTTATATGTAGATAAAGGAGTCAAAAAGAAATTACAAGAGAATGTTCGATTTTCATGACCGTTCGCTAGGCAAATCAAAAATGTATAACAAACTACGATTACTTCACTGAACAAAAGTCTCCCAAATCACTAAATTTTTCTATTAAAATAAGAGAAAGAAATGAAAATTGTGATTTATTCCATTTATTTTACATAGCTTTTAGTTTCTTTCATGCATCATTAAAAACATCTATGTCAGTAACTTTCAAAATCACAGTTGCATTTCAACATGCATTCTGAAAGGATTTCTACTGATACTTATATCTGCAATGACTATCCTATAAACTTGCAGATACATCTAAATAATTTCAAATTGATAGGTCTGATTATTTACTTGTAGATAAATGAGTCAAATAGAAATTACAAGAGAACGATCCATTTTCATGAGCGTTTGCTTGTCACATCAAGAATGTATGAAAGAAATGTCAAAAAGAAATGAAGTCTTGACTAAAGAACTGAGTTCCCCAGCCAACTTGGCGATAATAGTTTAAGTATGGTCACCTAATATTTTCTCCTGATCTCACCGTGTCCAAACAATCTGTATCTATAATATAATTTATATGATATTTGCATCCAACTCTCCTTGTGTAACTCTTTTCTTATATATTAAAAGTGAGCAATGCTTAAAAAAAATCAGATATAATGAACCATTAATGGTTCACTATGGTTGATTTTCAATAATTTGGAGCTGTTGCATTTGTAAGCTGTTAAGGGATTAACTGCCCATAAATATAAATGTCCGGTTTTCAAGTCGTTTTCTTTAATTAAGTTAGAGTATGTAATTCTATTATGATGGCGGATTGGGCGTTAATTAAAGTAGCTAAAATAAGCAAGAAATACAATGTTTGGATGGATTACCTTTTAGTAAATATCGCCAATATTTTCGCCACATTTGCCATGGGGAACCCAATTCTTAAGTAGTCCGAGAAATGAAAATTGTGATTTATTCCATTTATTTTACATAGCTTTTAGTTCCTTTCATACATCATTAAAAACATCTATGTCAGTAACTTTCAAAATTACAGGTAGATTTCAACATGAATTCTAAAAAAAATTTCTAAGTATATTGGTAAGTGGAAAAAGACACTCCTTTAAACTTGCAGCGACATCAAAATAATTCCAAATATATAGGGATAATTTTTTATATGTAGATAAAGGAGTCAAAAAGAAATTACAAGAGAATGTTAAATTTTCACGACCGTTCACTTGTCATATCAAAAATGTATAACAAACTACGATTATTTCACTTAATAAAAGTCTCCCAAATCACCAAACTTTTTCTAATAAAATAAGAGAAAGAAATGAAAATTGTGATTTATTCCATTTATTTTACATAGCTTTTGGTTGCTTTTATACATAATTTAAAAGCATCTATATCAGTAACTTTCAAAATTACTGTTAGATTTCAACATGCATTCTGAAAGGATTTCTAGTGATACTGATATCTGCAATGACTCTCCTTTAAACTTGCAGATACATCTAAATAATTTCAAATAGATAGGGCTGATTATTTACTTGTAGATAAATGAGTCAAAAAGAAATTGCAAGAGAACGATCCATTTTCATGAGCGTTTGCTTGTCATATCAAGAATGTATGAAAGAAATGTCAAAAAGAAATAAAAATTGTGATTTATTCCATTTATTTTACATAGCTTTTAGCTGCTTTCATACATCATTAAAAGGATCAATGTCAGTTACTTTCAGAATTACAGGTAGATTTCAACATGCATTGTAAAAAGAATTTCTAAGTATATTGGTAAGTGGAAAAAGACACTCCTATAAACTTGTAGACACATTTAAATAATTCCAAATATATACGGATAATTATTTATATGTAGATAAAGGAATCAAAAAGAAATTACAAGGTAATATTCAATTTTTACGACCGTTCGCTTGTCAAATCAAAAATGTATAACAAACTACGATTATTTTCACTGAACAAAAGTCTCCCGAATCACCAAACTTTTTCTAATAAAATAAGAGAAAGAAATGAAAATTTTGATTTATTCCATTTATTTTACATAGCTTTTAGTTGCTTTCATACATCATTAAAAACATCTATGTCAGTAACTTTCAAAATTACAGGTAGATTTCAACATGAATTCTAAAAAGAAATTCTAAGGATATTGGTAAGTGTAAAAAGACACTCCTATAAACTTGCAGACACATTTAAATAATTCCAAATATATAGGGATAATTATTTATATGTAGATAAAGGAGTCAAAAAGAAATTACAAGAGAATGTTCAATTTTCACGACCGTTCGCTTGTCATATCAAAAATGTATAACAAACTACGATTATTTCACTTAATAAAAGTCTCCCAAATCACCAAACTTTTTCTATTAAAATAAGAGAAAGAAAAGAAAATTGTGATTTATTCCATTTATTTTACATAGCTTTTAGTTGCTTTCATACATCATTAAAAACATTATGTCAGTAACTTTCAAAATTGCAGGTAGATTTCAACATGAATTCTAAAAAGAATTTTAGGGATATTGATAAGTGAAAAAAGACACTCCTATAAACTTGCGGACACATTTAAATAATTCCAAATATATAGGGATAATTATTTATATGTAGATAAAGGAGTCAAAAAGAAATTACAAGAGAATGTTCAATTTTCATGACCGTTCGCTAGGCAAATCAAAAATATATAACAAACTAAGATTACTTCACTGAACAAAAGTCTCCCAAAATTTTTCTAATAAAATAAGAGAAAGCAATGAAAAATATGATTTATTCCATTTATTTTACATAGCTTTTAGTTACTTTCATCATATTAAAAATGTCTACGCCAGTAACTTTTTAAATTACAGGTAGATTTTTTCGCTTCTTGCGTCTGCTGGATATTTCGTGACTTATTCAGGCGGTGCTTAGTACATTTCGATCACTATTTACATAAAAATGCATTCAAACGAGCCCATTTTGGAGGCATTCCGAAAGAAACAAAAACATAAAAAAAAAATTCGGATATGAAAGCATTGATTCTGACGTGTTCTATAAATGAGATTTCAAAATGAAAAATTGTTAACATTTCCCTCTTTCTTCCCTAATCTATTGAAAATATTTGTTTCTGAAGTAAACATAAATATTTTTTAGAAATCCCCGAGTTAATTTGTTATAACTCAGTAATTAATGGTCTGTTATCTTATTAAAGAGATGAGGTAATTAAATTAATAATGTAGTTTAAATTCCAAAAGTAACTGAAAATATTTTTTGTTGCAAGTTGAGTAATATTAATTGGCTATTTCAAATCAATTTATTTCATGTTATGAATAAAAATATTTACTGGAACTTCAATTGAAAAATGAAATAATTTCATCTAAAATAGGAGGGGTTTACTTTAAGTTTATATCTAAAGTTGTCATTAATTAATCAGTAAAATCACTCTTATTAATATAGTTTTTTTAACAAGAGCATTCAAAATTAAAGCGCATTGTGGATTATCGGTAAATTTTTCTTCACAGCTTAGGTATTATTATTGTATTTTAATACCTTCTTTAATTTTATAGTTTTCATTTTAAGAAGATAAAAGTATCTTCTGGAGCAATTTTTCAACAGTTTTGTTTTGAATCTGAGATTTATGTAATAATATTTTTACATTGTAAGTCGATTATTTCTACAATTTTCTATTTTTCTACATTTGATTGATTGAGAAATTCTACCTACAGGAACTTAAAGTCTGGTAAAAAATAAAGGCGATAAATATACTGTTAATTGCCAACCAAGCAGCAAATTCTCTCCTCACACCCCAAAAAGGGATGGAGAAAGAAGGAGGTTCCTTGCTGCCCCATTATTTTTGCTTTTGGGTTTAAAGTTGCTTTCTTCCAATAATGCCTCTTATACTCTTCATGTAGGAACAGTAGTGTTTTAAGTTCTATGTATTTACAAAAAAATTGTTTCTATCCAGCTACATTTTCCATTCTGTAAGCTATATTTTCTTTTAAAAGAGTTGGAGAATGTTTAAATTTCGAATAACTCTTTTTTTATGAAAACAAGAAAACTCAACTTTAAATTTCCACCAGAAATTTGTTTATGACAGTCGCCGTTTTACTCATTATGATCATTATTTCTCTTCCTCCCTTTTTTAGGGTGTGAGGAGAGAATTTGCTGCTTGGTTGGCAATTAACAGTATATTTATCACCTTTATTTTTTTTACCAGTTTTTAAGTTCCTGTAGGTAGAATTGCTCAATCTATCAAATGTAGAAAAATTGTAAGCCATTTTTTCTTTTAAATGTGTTGGAGAATGTTCAATTTTCAAATAACTACTTTTTATGAAAATAAGGAAACTCAACTTTAAATTTCCCCCAGAAATTTGTTTATGACAGTCGCCGTTTTACTCATTATGATCATTATTTCTCTCCTTCCCTTTTTTAGGGTGTGAGGAGAGAATTTGCCGCTTGTTTGGCAATTAACAGTATATTTATCGTCTTTATTTTTTACCAGTTTTTAAGTTCCTGTAGTTAGAATTGCTCAATCAATCAAATGTAGAAAAATAGAAAATTGTAGAAATAATCGACTTACAATGCAAAAATATTATTACTTGAATCGCAGATTCAAAACAAAATTGTTGAAAAATTGCTTCAGAAGATTCTTTTAGCTTTTTAACCCCTTCCAGGATCATCATATTTCAGGATTATGAATTTAAAAAATGCCAATTTTTTATGCTTATTCTCAAACATATATTTTTTCAACCCCTTAACCCTTTAAATGCCATCAAAATAAATTCATAGGAATTTAATGTAATTTGTTTATAAATGTTATCTATGAACCTTGTGAATGTAAAATATATAAGTTTTCTTTACATTCCTTAGGTGAGTTTTCCTTAGAGGATACCTAAAGATGGTTTGAAAAGTGATTTAACAGACTAACCCCTTCCCTTGTACAGCTTAAACATTATGTCTTTTTAAAAGTTTAACTATACTGGAAGAACAATAAATGATAATCCTTAAACTGGTATAATAAATAAAAAGCTTAACAACTTATAAGTGTTGTTTGTATAGATACTTTTATTTGGGGTCATAAGTAAGATAAATAGAATTACTGACATTTCAAGTACAGAAAGTTTAAGTACATATATTTGAAAAGAAAAAAATAAATAAGTTAAATGAAGAACTATTACTTGTTATAAATTTAAAATATCAAAAACATAATATGTATGTATGTATGTATATATATATATATATATATATATATATATATATATATATATATATATATATAAAATCGAAAAATCATCCATGTTTTCAAAAAGGTTTTTTTTATTTGCAGAATCTCGTGATTCTACATCATTGGCTTCCATATATCGCAGATGTATGATATTGGAGCCATAAATAATTGTAAAAAGATAAAGTAAAGTACTCCAAAAAGTAAACTTAAAAAAAGATGTTTAATAAGTGGTTTTGCTACGAAACCACCGTTCTCTAAAGAGTTAAAATGAAAACTATAAAATTAAAGGAGGTATTAAAATGTTATGGTTTGATGAAGTTGCCATACGTCCCTGTTTTACAAAACTGTGTTTGCTTTATAACTTCTCTGTTAACTGTAATGCGTGTATTCAGAAATCCTCTGATATTTATTTTAATTTTAAAAAGCATGGCCCTTTGTTCAACTCGAAATAAAATTACTATTGCTTTGCAATTTTTTACACTAAAATTTTGTTTGAAAGCTCTAAAGTCTATCAAGATTGAAATGTTAATATTACACGATTAATGTAATTCTAGGAGTTATTAATGAAACAGATTCCTTTCTGAAATTTTTGTGATAATCTAAAACATTATTAAATGCTCGTTTTTAAGTTTTTCCAACATATATTTCTTGCCTCAAAAACAAAATGTTATTTTTTTCCTCTTTTTTGCTGGCTCAGTATCAAAAGATTTGTCTTTTCTTAAAATAAAATTATAAATGGTTATTCAATCGCTCACTTAATTACTCCATCCAATAAATCACCGGAAACTAAATAAAACCCTCACTAAGTGTTGTAATAAATTAAATAGCAATTGTATCCACTAAATAGTAACAGTGTTCCACAAAAGAGAAAAATTTATGAAACAGCTCTCAGCAAGTTCTTTTAATCTTTCATCACAACAGCTAATGCTTAATTAATGCAAGTTAATGAATGTCTTTAATGTATCTTGCCGCCTCATTAACAGAGCGTGAACTCGATTTTCCAACCTCTGGGGGAAAAAATTTTACCACCTAAAAAATATTTTAGTGAAAAGTCAAAAACATTCGTCCTGCCGTGACATGAAAAGAATCCTTATCTAGAAAACTGGAGGGGGGTCGTGGGAGTAGAAAGTCTTCTAACTCTTAATCAGATTAAAACAACAGTTCAATGCACAAAGGGGAGCTGAGGAAGGGAAGGAATAAAACGAAAAGAAAAAAAAAGACTTTCCTTTCCTAAAGAAATATTTCAAAATTCATAAATTCCATTAGTGGAAGAGTAACTGAGCTCCTTTTAGGGCCTAATTTTTTTTTCGCGTTCTTTTGTTCGGCTGGCTCCCTTGACAAATGAAGGTTTCCGGGCAAAAGTGATAAATGAGTCACTAATTTTCGCATCAAAGCTACGACAAGGTTGTTTTTACGTCAACAGCGCAAGAGTCGCCCCGAAAAAGACGCCAAATGACCGGTTGCGAATGACTTCTGGGGTGATTTGATTGATTTATTATCGGTGAATTTTTATTTTAAAGGTGATCTTTTAACAGGATGAAGGGTGAAAAATAAAACAGAGCGTGAATTTTAATCGATTAAAAAGTTGGCCGAGGGAGAACTGGATGGAGTTTTGTATATCGCGGACTTGAATGCATTTCGAAATGGATTTTATTCTTAACGCCATAATTTTTACTTTGAAAAATCATTACAACTCCATAGTACAGATTATGTACATACAAATGATACATATACATAAATACATATATATATAGATAGATATGATTATATATATGTATATATGTATGATAGATATGATTATATATATGTATATATATATATTTGTATATATATATATGTATATATATATATATATATGTATATATATGTATATATGTATATATATATATATATATATATATATATATATATATGTGTATATATATATATGTATATATATATATATATATATATATATATATATATATATATATATATATATATATATATATATATATATATATATATATATATATATATATATATATATATATATATATATATATATATACATATGTCAGATTTGGAATTTTAAAGTTAGAAATTAAAACATTAATTATTAAAAAAGAAAGCGAACTTTTTGTGGAGAGGAAGAATATAGAGGTAAAAAAACACTATATAAGACCAGATCGCGCCAAATTCCATGGAACCATGTTAGAGCCAAACCTAATCATTAGTGTTGTCTTGCCAAACTCCCATGTATAGCACAACTAGAGGGCTTGGCCCAGGCAGTTCTGTGCCAACTTCATTCTGTGATCCTGGGATTTCAAGGAAGAACAGGTAAATTTTGTGCTGGTAACCTACTGTTGGAAAGGAAAGACAAATGTGGAATAAGCTATCCGAATAAATTTTAATGCCTGGAATGGATGTATTTCTCCTTTTTCTTTTCAAGAGGCATACCCTTTTAAATTCGAAATTTATTTTGTATGTTACATGAAAAAGCTTCTTCTTTTCATCTCAGAGATTTGAGAATCGTAAAACCTTAGTACAAATTGCTTGAATGATAAAAAAATATCTCAAGAACAAAAATGGCATGATGATTTATATGAATGATAGATATGTCTTCTTATATTCTAAATTTATTTTCTCACATACATCAAGAAAAAAAACTCTTTCCCTCTCAAAGATTTAAGATTCATAAAACCTTGACATTAATAGCTAGATGTATAAATACTGTCATAAAAATAAAAATGTTCAGATGATTTTTATGAATGAGAGGTACGCCCACTTAAATTCGAAATTTATTTTATGCTACATAAAAAAAGACTACTTTTCACTCTTTCAAACACTTTACAAAACCTCGATATAAATAGCTGGAATCATATGAAAAAAAATGGCGTAAGGATGAAAATGTCCAGTTTATTTTTATGAATGAGAGCTATTTTCACTTAAATTGAAAATTTATTTTGTGAGACATTTGAAGAAACTACATATTTCTTCTCCCTGCTTGTCTCTCTAGAAGACTCTATTTTTACAAAATATTGGATAAATAGCTATAATTTAATAAATATAAGCATATAAAAAAGTTCTAGCTACTTTTATGAATGAGAATTATACCCATTTAAATTGGAAATTTATTTTGTGTGACATTTGCAAAACTATATATTTTCTCTCTCTGTCTGTCATTCTCAAGTACCTTCTATTTACAAAATCTTGAATAAATAGCCAGAATTTTATAAATATAAGAATGAAAAAGTTTGAATTACTTTATGAATAAGAGCTATATTCACTTAAATTCGAAATTTATTTTGTCTCACACTTGAAGAAACTACATACGTTCTCTTTCTGTTTGTCTTTCCCAAATACTTTATATTTACAAATTTCTGAATAAATAGCTATAATTTAATAAATATAAGCATAAAAATGTTTTAACCACTTTATAAACGAGAGCTATACCCACTTAAATTCGAAATTTATTATGTGTCACACTTAAAAAAATTACAGATTTTCTCTCTCTCTCTCTCTATCTGTCTGTCTTTTTCAGATACCTTATATTTACAAAATCTTGAATAAATAGCTGGAATTTAATATAAGCATAAAAAAGTTCTAGCTACTGTTATGAATGAGAGCTCTGCTAAATTAAATTCGAAATTTATTTTGTGTCACACTTGAAGAAACTACATGTTTTCTCTCTCTGTCTGTCTTTCTCAGATACCTTATATTTACAAAATCTTGAATAAACAGCTGGAATTTAATAAATATAAGAATGAAAAAGTTCTAACCACTTTATGAATGAGAGCTATACTCACTTAAATTCGAAATTTATTTTGTGTTACACTTGCAAAACTAATATTTTCTTTCTGTTTGTTTTTCTCAGATACCTTATAATTACAAAATCTTGAATAGCTGGAAGCTCTTTCTTATAAGTATGAAAAAGCTCTAACCACTTTATGAATGAGAGCTATACGAACTTAAATTCAAAATTTGTGCCACACTTAAAGAAACTGCATACGTTCTCTCTAAATATCTCTCTGTCAAAGTCATTATATTTATAAAATCTTAGATAAATAGCTGGAATTTAATAAATAGAAGCATAAAAATGCTATTGCTATTTTTATAAATGAATGCTATACATGTTATGATTCTGAATCTATTTTGTGTGCCACTTTAAAAAACTATGTTCTCTCTCTCAAAGGCTTGATATTCACAAAATATTGGTATAAATAGAGCTATAAAACATAACAAGACTGAAAATGTTGGGACTGGCTTTTATGAACTAGAAATATTCAACTTAAATTAAAAATTTTATTTTATATGTTATATGAAAAAAACTAATTTATATCTCTCTAAAAGCATAAACATGCTCAGGTGATTTTTATGAATAAGAGATATACACACCTAAATTTGAAAACTCTTTTGTGTCACGCAGGAAAAAACTACATACGCCTTCTCTCTCTGTCTCAAAGACTTTAAATTTACAAAATCTTAGTATGAATAACTGGAATTTAAATAAATACAAGCATAAAAATGTTTAGGCTACTTTTATGAGAAGTACGATCACTATGCTACGAAATTTATTTGGCATGTAGCATGAAAATGCAATTTTCTCTCTCTCAAAAAGCTTGTGGTTCACAACAACTTGGAATGAACACAACGCTATAATAATTAGAATGTTCAGGTACATTTATGAATGACAGAAATAATCCCTTATATTAAAAAATTATTTTATGTGATATATGAAAACACTGACTTATCTCTTTCTGAAAAACATAAATAATCAGACTATTGTTAGAAATGAGAGATATACTCACTTAAATTAAAGATTTATGCTATCTGTCAAATGAAAACTTTTCTTGCTAAATATAAAATTTACAAATTTTGATACAAATATTTGGAATTTTAAAAAACTCTCAAACATAAAATGCTCAGGTACTTTAATGAATGATGATTTGTTGACTGGAATAATTAGAAATTTAAAAAACTCGCAAGCATAAAAATTTTCAGGTACCTTAATAAAAGATGATTGGTTGCTTCGAATAATTTGAATTTTAGAAACCCCACAAGCATAAAAATGTTCAAGTACTTTTATAAAGGATGATCGATTGGTTAAAGTAATTATAATTTTTAAAAAAACAGCAGCACAAAAATGTTAAGGTACTTTTTTGAATGATAGCTGGGTGGAATAATTCACATTTTTTTAAAAAAAAAGCATAAATCCAAGTACTATTAGGAATTTGATATCATCAATTCTACGTCATTAATTCGAAACTGTACAAAACACAAGGTAAAGTAAGAGACTTCAAAGATAAAACAAAAAGATTCCGAAATCAAATTTATAAAAAATGCAACTATAAAAATATAATTGCCAAACATTCTAAAATAACTGTGTTATAAAACACAGGAAGTATAAAAAATAAAAGTTTAGGAAACATAGATAAAAAGGGACAACAGACATAAATAGAATCTGAAACAAGATGTAAAGGCGACAGTTAAATATATGGATAGAATCCAAAAGCACTTAAAAAGTCAAAAATAAATTTACGAGAGTGTGAACTAAGTCTTTCATGTTTACAGATGATGGATTAAATTAAAAATCTTGTAATGATTATAAATGAAAGATATACCAATTTAAATTTGGATTTCTTTTTTTTATAATATGAATAAAAAAACCAAAGGTAAACAAATTCATTTGGAAAAATGTAACAAAAAAAAGGAGTTTTAAAATTTCTAATTCATAACTCATTTAAACTAATTATGAAAAATAATAAATATCTGCTGTATTTTCTACCATATGCATATATTCATTAATTTGAAATAATAAGTTATTAGCCCTGGTAAATGATTTTCTTTTGTAAGAGAAAAATGGACTTAATTCCCTCTGGTGGTGGATCCCCCATAAAAAAAATCTGATTTACTCTCTCTCAAAGGCTTAATATTCCTAGAACAGTTGTATAAATGCCCAGAATTGTAAAAAATATCCAAAGCATAAATTTCGTTTGGTCATTTTTATGAATGAGAGATGTATAAACTTAAATTCAGTCATAGAAAAGATATTCATAGCTTTTAAAACACCTCATAGAAAAAGCTTTCGTTTGGTCATTTTTATGAATGAGACGTATGCCATCTTAAATTCAACCATAAAAAAAGCTACTCATAGAAAAGCTTTTAAAATACCTCATAGAAAAAGCTACTTTACTCTCTCTTTCAGAGGCTTAATATTCCTAGAACATTCGTATAAATACCCGGAATTATAAAAAATATCCCAAGCATAAATATCGTTTGGTCATTTTTATGAACGAGACATATACCCACTTAAATTCAATCATAGAAAAGCTACTCATAGAAAAAGCTATTAAAATACCTTATAGAAAAAGCTGCTTTACTTTCTCTCAAAGGCTTAATATTCCTAGAACAGTCGTATAAATACCCGGAATTATAAAAAATATCCCAAGCATAAATTTCGTTTGGTCATTTTTATGAATGAGACGTGTATCCACTTAAATTCAATCATAGAAAAGCTACTTTACTGTCTCTCAGAGGCTTAATATTCCTAGAACAATCGTATAAATACCCGGAATTATAAAAAAATATCCCAAGCATAAATATCGTTTGGTCATTTTTATGAATGAGACATGTATCCACTTAAATTCAATCATAGAAAATCTACTCATAGAAAAAACTTTTAAAATACCTCATAGAAAAAACTACTTTACTCTCTCACTCAAAGGCTCAATAATCCTAGAACAGTCGTATAAATACCCGGAATTATAAAAAATATCCCAGGCATAAATTTCATTTGGTCATTTTAATGAATGAGACATGTATTCACTTAAATTCAATCAAAGAAAAGCTACTCATAGAAAAAGCTTTTAAAATACCTTACAGAAAAAACTACTTTCTCACTCAAAGGCTCAATAATCCTAGAACAGTCTTAGTCCTCGTGTGCAAAACAGTAGACCGTAGTGCTCCAAACCAAACCAAACCAAACCAAACCTAGAACAGTCGTATAAATACCAGGAATTATAAAAGATGTCCCAATCATAAATTTCATTTGGTTACTTTTAAGAATGAGATATATATCCACTTAAATTCAATCATAGAAAAGCTACTTTACTCTCTCTCAGAGGCTTAATATTCCTAGAACAATCGTATAAATACCCGGAATTATAAAAAAATATCCCAAGCATAAATATCGTTTGGTCATTTTTATGAATGAAACATGTATCCACTTAAATTCAATCATATAAAAGCTACTCACAGTAAAAGGTTTTAAATTATCTCATAGAAAAAGTTACTTTACTTTCTCTCAAAGGTTTAATAATCCTAGAACAGTCGTATAAATACCGGGAATTATAAAAAAAAATATCGCAAGCATAAATTTCCTTTGGTCATTTTTAAGAACGAGGCATATACTCACTTAAATACAAAATTTGTTTTGTGAGACACAAGGAAAAAACCCTACATTTTTTTCTCTCTCAGAGGCTTAAAAGCTACAATTCCTCTTTGGGAGGATAAAGTACACAAATTTAACAGTTTTGAGGCTTCAAAATCCTCCTCCTCAAGGGATAATTTAGGAAGAATCTTCTTTAAAAAAGCTGTAGGCTTTGCACCTGTTTAATATTACGATCGGACTTACAACCCCAGATGCAGGGTAGATGTGGCTGAGAAACCTTAAAAGAGCCGAATTGCTGAAAGAATAAATCTTCCAATCAAAACCTCTAGTTTTTCACTTTGGAAACAGCAATTTATACTATAAGAAAAACCTATTGAGCTGAAAAAAGATAATATTTTGGATAAAATTATTGACACAAGGAGTTTATACGATACTCTTAGATATTTATTAATGAATATAGCTTAACAGCAACAAAATCAAAGATAAAGGCCACTTATAAGAATTTCAACTGCTAATTTTGCTGATTTTATGGATAACAGATTTTTTTTTTCAAAATAATTAATATTTGTTTAACTTAAACTACGACTAATTGAATCAAAAATACAAATTCTTCTTTCATTTATGTTACTCATTTACACTTCTTTCATTTATATTTCTTATGTTACATTTATAGAGGAATATAAAAATAAATTCCAAAAATTTGAATTCAAATTATAAAGGCAGAATTTCAATTATCGAGCCTAAATTTCCTGTGATATAATTTTGAATAAAAGGAAAAATACATTTAAATATTCCAAATCTTGACATAACAACAAAAATCTTCATTCTAACCCCCTGTTAAAATTTACTTACACATTATTTCTCCCTTAATAATGATCTCCCTTAATAATGTTCCAGTTAAGTTTTTATTAAATTTTACTATCGAGTATAAATTTCCTCTAGTATAATTATGAATAAAAGAAAAAATATATTTAAATATTCCAAATCTTGACCCTTATTAATCGAAAAAATAAATAAATAAACCAAAACTAAACATTTTTTGTGTCATTCCCCATTTTAGTGAGCTTTTTTTCGCTAACTCTCAAAGTTTCCTTCAGACGGTTTAAATTTTTATTTAATACTAGTAAACCAAATAAAGAATTTTTGAATTAATGTTTTAAATAAAAAAAATTAAATGCTTTTATAAGAGTGTACATTTAAAGAGCCAAAAAATATTAAATAGTAAGATAAAAATAATTTAGATGACATTTTACATTTAATTTTAATTTAAAATCATAACAACAAAAATCTTCATTCTTACCTGTTAAAATTAACTTATACATTATTTCTCCCTTAAGGTTCTGGTTAAGTTTTTACTAAATTTTATTATCGAGTCTAAATTTCCTGTAATATAATTATGAATAAAAGGAAAAATGTACTTAAATATTCCAAACCTTGTCCCTTACCAATCAAAAATATAAATAATTAAAGCAAAACTAAACATTTTTTTGTGTCAATCCCCATTTTAGTGGGCTTTGTTTCGCTAACTCGCAAAGTTTCCTTCAGACAGTTCAAATTCTTATTTAATACTAGTAAACCAAATAAAGACTTTTAGAATTCATATTTTAAACAAGAAAAAAATTTAAATGCTTTTATAAGAGTTTGTGTACATTTAAAGAGCCAAAAATATTAAATAGTAAGATAAAAATTTAGATGGCATTATACATTTAATTATAATTTAAAATCATAACAAAAAAATCTTCATTCTTACCCCCTCCTAAAATTACCTTATACATTATATCTCCTGTAAGGTTCTAGTTAAGTTTTATTAAAATTTCCATTCTGTTTATCACATAAATTTTATCCCATAAACTCATATTTACGTATTCTTTATACATATTCCTGGTTTTTGTAATTTATGTAATTTATATTCAGTCTTCAATTTTACACCTTTTACTATTCATAATTAGTCATTCCATTCTTGCTTTCATATATTCATATTTATTAATTAGATTTCAATTTTCTTAATATAATTTATGTTTATAAATAATCTTTATATCTAATACTTGTATCATATATACATACTAAATCTTATTTCTCACCCTAATCAATTTTTTTTAATTGAGTAAACTGAAGGTACGGTAATCCAATAGCAGTTTGTTTAACAATAAAAAAATATCGGGCATTAAAATAATTTGTTATTTTTGGGAACTAGTCATTTAACTAATAAAAATTTAAATAAAACAATAACTATATAAAAGAACCTTCATATTGATACCTGCGTGAAAAATAGATGAGCATATAATAATGGTTGTCCTAGTATAAAATAATTTGAGTATTTATCCATACTAATTCTTATTTCTCATTCAAATTACCTTTTCCTATTTCTCAATCTAATGGTAATTCAATAGCAGTTTACTTACTTGAATGAATGCACACACACATACATACAAATATACATACATACATATATATAATATATATATATATATATAAATATATATATATATAATATATATATACATATATATATGTATATATATATATATACATATATATATGTTATATATATATATAAATATATATATTATATTGCGTTTTTAAAAATTGTATTTTTATTAAAGAATTATTTAAAAACGAAAGAAATAACAATGATCGTAACAATAATAACAATAATAAAATAACAATAATAATAATAATAACAATAATAATAATAATAACACTAAATATATTTTAAGATATCTTTCACTGGTAAAAAATAGGTATATATTGAATAATGGTTGTTCTTGTTGTTAACCCCATTTTGTTTATTCGTATGTTATCATAATTTTGCTCTTGTAATTAGCTTTATTTTTAAATTATATAATTATTAATACAAGAAGTCGAATAGAATCTCGGAAATTAATGCTGTCATTGGAATTTTTAATATTAGTGAAATATTACAGTCCACAACTAAAAACAACCGAAAAAACACTAGGAACTAATTAACTTGATCTATTTATTCTCTTATCATGAAGTTGTAGATGTTTATTTTCCACCGAACAGCAACAGTAATTAAATATAATTTTCGCTAACTACATTTGCGTCTCCCCAAATATATATTTAGGGCTTACCCTCCCCTTCTCCCCGTGTGGAAGGTCAAGGGAACTCGCATTTGCAAATGAACCCCCCACACTCCAACCTCATTGGTTACCCCGAAGCGTTCTATTTTTACCCCAACATCCCTTGATTAGTGAGCGGTACGGGGGAGGGCTAGTCACCCAGGATGAGGAAATGAGAACGATTTCTTTGAGGACCCGGCAGGGGTTAACGTTTGTGGCAGACTTTCCCGTTACCCCCACTCGGAAAAACGACGGGGGTTCTTAACTCCTCCTATTTAGGGGTTGCCACTTTCAGTCGGCAATATGGAGATTCTGTTAATTAATATCGGTGGCCTGTTTTGGAAAGGTCGTAAAAGCGTGATCCGTCTTGACGTCGAAGCTTAGTAGCAACAACTAATTAAGTCGTATTACCAGGTAGAATTTCCGAGAGATCTGAGAAGTTTTACTAAAATGAAGTCATTATAACATTTGTTCTACATTTAGTAGCAACAGCTAATTTAGTCGTATTACCTTATATAATTTCGAAAGGTTCTTGAGAATTTTTACTCAAATAAAGAATATAGATGACATTTATTGTGCAATGAATAGCATTAACTAATTAAGTCGTATTGTCAAAATGAAGTCATTATAACATTTGTTCTACATTTAATAGCAGCAACTGATTAAGTCGTATAACCGGATATAATTTCGAAAAGTTGGAAGAGTTTTTGTTCAAATGAGGAATATTTATGACATTATCTATTTTATAACATTATAATCTACATTTAAAACATTATCTATTGTGCAATTAATAGCAGCAACTATTTAACTGATATTACAAAATAGACTTTAGGCGCATTCTGAGAATTTTTACTCAAATAGAATCATTATAACATTTATTAAACATTTAGCAACGACAATTATGTCATATTTCTGTAGAATTTTGAAGGTTTTTTAGAATTTATACTTTAAAATTATATTTATATTTATATCATTTGCTGTACAAGTACTAGCATCAGCATTATCAATTAGAATTTCAAAGTGTTGTGAGAATTTTTAGTCGAATATTTGACATTTGTCAGGTCTTTAAACCTTAAGCTAGCTATTGCTACTAATTCATTTTTATTATCATTATTATTTGAAGTATCAATTTTTCAGATGCACAAACAGAAACAGTGAAAGTTCATACATAAGAAACATATATCATCGTTCAAAAATATTTTTTAAAAATTAATGTTTTATACTGAAGCTGGTAATTTGTTGCTTGAAATCCTTGAATTAATACTTTACTAGTAATTATTTATTAAGTTTTTTAATCAATTTTCTATCGTCATTTTTAAATTTTGCTTTTTATAAGTAAATATATTTGAACTTTCTTTGTACTTTGTTTACGTTAAATTGATAGAGATTATGTTAATTAATATCGGTGGCTTGTTTTGGAAAAGTCTTAAAAACGTGATCCGTCTTGAAGTCGAAGCTTAGTAGCAATAACTAATTAAGTCTTATTACCAGGTAGAATTTAGGAGAATTCTGAGAAGTTTTACTGAAATGAAGTCTTTATAACATTTGTTCTACATTTAGTAGCAACAACTAATTAAGTCGTATTACCAGGTAGAATTGCGGAGAATTCTGAGAAATTTTAATGAAATGAAGAAATTATAGCATTTGTCCTACATTTAGTAGCAGCAGCTGATTAAGTCGTATAACCGGATATAATTTCGAAAAGTTGGAAGAGTTTTTGTTCAATTGAGGAATATTTACGACATTATCTATTTTATAACATTATAATCTATACTAAACGTTATCTATTGTGCAATTAATAGCATGAACTATTTAAGTGTTATTATAAAGTAGAATTTCGGAGCATTCTCAGAATTATTACTTAAATGGAATCATTATAAGATTTATTAAACAGTTAGTAACGATAATCAATTATGTCATATTGCCTGTAGAATTTTGGAGAATTCTGAGCAGTTTTACTGAAATGAAGTCATTATAACATTTGTTCTACATTTAGTAGCAACAACTAATTTAGTCGTATTGCAGGATTTAATTTGGGAAGGTTGGGAGAGTTTTTACTCAAATGAGGAATATTTATGACATTATCTATTTTACAACATTATAATCTATATTTAAAACATTATCTATTGTGTAATTAATAGCATGAACTATTTAAGTGGTATTACAAAGTAGGACTTCCGAGCATTCTGAGAATTTTTCCTGAAAGGGAATCATTATAATATTTATTAAACAATTAGTAACAACAATTAATTATGTCTTATTGCCTGTAGAATTTTGAAGGTTTTTGAGAATTTATACTCGAAAATTGTACTTATATTTATATCAGTTGCTGCACAAGTACTAGCATCAGCGTAGATTTTCGGGGGTTGGGAGAATTTTTAGTCGAATGGAGTTATATTTATGACATTTGTCAGGCCATTAAAGCTTAAGTTAGCTATTGTTATTAATTCATTTTTATTATTATTAACATTATTATATGAAGTATCAGTTTTCCAGATGAACAAACAGAAACAGTGAAAGTCCATATATAAGTAACATACATACAAAAATATTTTTTAAAAAATTAAGTTTTACACTGAAACTGATAATTTGATGCTTGAAATCATTGAATTAATACTTTACTAGTAATTATTTATTAAGTTTTTTTAATCAATTTTTTATCTTCATTTTTTAAATTTTGCTTTTTATAAGTAAATATATTTGAACTTTCTTCGTACTTTACGTTAAATTGATAGAGATTCTGTTAAGTAATATCGGTGGCCTGATTTGGAAAGGTCGTAAAAGCGTAATCCGTCTTGACGTCAAAGTTTAGTAGCAACAACTAATTAAGTCGTATTACCAGGTAAAATTTCGGAGAGTTATGAGAAGTTTTACAGAAATAAAATCATTATAACATTTGTTCTACATTTAGTAGCTGCAACTATTAAGTCGTATTACCTGATATAATTTCAAAAGGTTCTTGAAGATCTTTACTCGAATAAAGAATACATATGACATTTACTGTGCAATGAATAGCAGTAACTAATTAAGTTTTATTACCAAGTAGAATTTTAATGGATTATGAGAGCTTTTACTAAAATGGAGTTATTATAACACTTTTTGTACATTTTTTTTGTACTAGTAGCAACAAGTATTGTCATTAGACTTTTTAAAGGTTTTCTGAATTTTCAGTCGAATACATTTTTATTTCTATTTATATCATTTGCTGTACAGCTAGTATCAACAGCTAATCACGTCACACTGCAAAGTAGAATTTCGGAAGGTTCTGAAAAGGTTGGTGAAGGCACTCGGTTCAGATGAATGCCTTTGTATTGTATATACTAAAATACAAAGGCATTCATCTGAACATTGCATTCCTTGCTTTTTTGGGCGACTTTAATTGACACAGAGCGCACCGTTGTAACAGAATTATATGTTTTTATTTAATAAATCTAAATCATTTAGAAACCGGGCATTTATATTTATTGGGAATGAATCCATCAACAGTTTACAAAGTCAACAGCTTCAAATCATTAAAAATTAGCTATAATGAAACATTAAGGGTTCCCTATATCTAATTTCTGTAAGCATTATGCGTATTTAATATATAAGAAAAGAGTTGCGCAAAGAGAGCTGGGCACTAATATATTATAAATCAAAATATAGATACAGATTATTTGGAAACAATAAGATTTTGAGAAAATGTTAGGCCACCATACTCAGAGCTTTATCGCCAAATTGATGAGGGCACTCTTTTCTGATGTCAAACCTTAAATTTTTACAAAATGAAAATAGATTAAAAAAACTAATGTAAAATAATTTAATCTAAAAATTTTTTTGTAAAAGGGAGACCATAATAAAATATATTTAAAAAATAATGTTATTTTTCATTACATTTATGTAGCTTTAGATGATGTAGTCAAATTTTTAATTTTTTTCATTGTAGAGAAATAAGATAACATGGGCATTCTTTACTGGAAGCGTTTCGGTTTACGGTTACAGTTATAAGATAGGAATCAAAAGCATATTTTAGGTGCTTATATAAAGCATGTCTGACTGGACCTATCGGATAAATGATTTATGACCCTTTCCATTTTGTTAGATAAGAAGTTGGAAATAGCGAACCGAAAAAAAAATGCGAAGGAAATGTCAGAAATAGAGTTCTTGAGATGCTGGAGAATATTAAAGTGGTAACGGGGATGGATGTAGTTTTATTTGCAGACATCCGGACGTCTGTGTCAATTCTGATTCAGGAAAACGAACAATGGTTTTTCTCTAGCATTAAAAGGGATTATGTAGCTACCAACATTTCATTTACACAAATAATTGTATTTATTTAAATGTGTGAATTAAATTGAATGAACCATCACCCTAAATATTATATATATATATATATATATATATATATATATATATATATATATATATATATATATATATATATATATATATATATATATATATATATATATATATATATATGTATATATATATGTATATGTATATATATATATGTATATATATGTATATATATATATGTATATATATATGTATATATATGTATATGTATATATATATATATATATATATATATATATATATATATATATATACATACATATATATATATATATATATATATATATACATACATATATATATATATATATATGTATATTATATGTATATATATGTATATATATATATATGTATATATATATATATATATATATATATATATATATATATATATATATATATATATATATATATATATATATATATATATATATATATATATATATACAGGGCTATCTGCCAGCATGCAAGGTAGTATCTGGCTGCCCCAAAACGACACACATTTTCCTACATTCATAACTTTTATGCACTTACACATACACTCACACACACATATATATGTGTGTTATATGTGTGTGTGTATATGTAAAATTATTTCATCTAGTCACAATAATTATGTAGCCCCTATTTTTTTACTTGCCTTGGCTACTGGGCAAGGAGAAGCCTAATTAGCTAACAGTAATAACGATGCAGTCGGGCCATTGAAAGAGACAAGAGCAAGTTTAATTAAAACTTTATTGCAGAGATGCTAAAAAGGGAAATCTTTACTAGTCAACGACAGACAAAGAAAAGACGCAAAAATCACTCTGCTCTACCAGAGGTGCACCCAAGAGCGAAGACCGAAAGAATATTCCCACTTAGAGAATTTAAGTGTAACATCAAGAAAAACGCAGAGCCATTTGCCGGCGAATAGTTGTAAGCAACCATTACACAAACATATGGGATTAGAACACTTACCATTTGAAAGTAGTATAAAAATGTCATACACAGGAAATAAAAAAAAATTCCTGATAAAGGCACGCGAAAGTAGGGCTCGAGTAGTTAAAACCTTTCAAAGAATGTCACTCTATAGTACTCCTAGGAAAAGAAGCAAGCTTTTCAAGGAGTATTAAAAGATGTAAAATTCGATTTTCCTTAATTAGCATCTATTACTTCTATGTCCAAAATAAAATGCTGAAAATGATTTCTACCGCCATTTCATTTAGTTATAAGCAACCATTACACAAACAGATGGACAGATGAGATTAGAACACTTATCATTTGAAAGTAATATAAAAATGTCATACACAGGAAAAGAAAAAGACTATTCAGAAAGGCGCATGGAAGTAGAGCTCCGTGTTAGTTAAAACCTTTAAAAGAATGTCACACTATAGTACTCCTGGCAGGGTTGTTTCGGTTTTAACCAAGGGTGTTTAACCCTCTGACTGCTCAATTTTTAGACCGAAATCGCTTTAAAAATGACATATTTTTTTTATTGCCTATTTGAAATCTATATATATTGGAGAATTCAAAAATGCATGTTTTCTTTCCAGGAAATATTTTTTTATCTAGATTTTTAGCCTTAGAAACTAAGTTGTAAGTATCATTAGAAACTAATTTCAGATGATTTCACCAAAATAATTCTTTTTAAAATAAATTTCTATTGAATTACAGTTAGCTTCTATTTATTAAATAATATAAAAAATATACAAAATTTAAGAATATATAAAGGACTGACTAAAATTATCTTAGAAATGCAGTTTAGTGTGATAGGGTTTGAAGCAGGATTCAAGGCAAAGTCCAACTTCCTAGTCTTTGCACCAGATTCGTGTTTCTTTGCAAATTTTTTTTGCCATTTGCATCTTTTCCTGAACAGCATACACGACATTGTCTTCGAGGTTCTCTTTTTATGGGTTTAGGTGGTATGACACTTGGAAAATAACGAGGTATCGATATCAAAGGGTTCCAAGTAGAACTCGGTCTTCAGGAGGACAACCGCTTTTATTTGTATCCGAATATTTTTCGATACTTTCTTCAACAAATTTCAAACAAAATTCCAAAAGTTTTATAGTTTGTCTGGGGTTTTGCTTTAGTAAAGTACATAGGCATTCCACAACGATTGATCTAAGAACCGCCTGAAAATTTTAATATAATGATTCCCCTGTTTTCGGAGCGTAGCGTTCCTATTAATTTTGCAACACTGCCTAACGCTTTGCACGTTTATTGAATCATTATCAAATTCATCGCGATATGAGAAGCAGTCCAAAACTTCTATATCAATATCATTATCTCAACTAAAATTGCTTTCAGAATCTGAATCAGGAATATACACTCTGTCAATCGCTGATCGTTTTCTAACAGCCATTTCTGATAAGAAAACAGCAAAAAGTTAGCAATAATCCTACGCGCCTTCAAATACGGCAATTAAATTTATAACTAATGGTATCTGTTCTTTAAAACGTAAATTAAACGTCTAATACTGTATATGATTTATTTAAGAGCTCAAACGGGGAATAAACAGGATGCGCTCATCGATAAAGGAAGAAAAACACATGCCCGCGGAAATCGCGGGATGAGCAGAATTTGCTACATTTGAGTTGCCCGTGGAAATCGCGGGATGAGCAGGCAGAGGGTTAAACCAATGGTTTTAACCATCCTGGTCAATATCGATTTTGACCAGTTTTGACCACTGAAATTTACTTTTCAATATATTTAGTACTAATCGAACATAGTTTACTAGCATATGACAAAGGCAAGTTACATTTGTTAAAAATGTCATAATATAAGTAACACCAGCAATTAACATAACACCAAGATACAAAACAAAATGTTTTACTTATTTTTTTATGCCAGTTGTTTTATATGTAATTTATGTTGAATTCATAAAACGGTTACAAGTAACAAGTTTTGTAGTTGTCTCTCCAAACTACAATTCGTAATACAAACTTCGTAATTTATTTTGGAGTAATCCAAAATAAATTACGAAATCATTTAAACGATTTCGTAATTTATTTTGGATTACTCCAAACTTTCAAAAGAATCTTTCTGTAGATGAAGAGCTGGCAAAACAGTTCATTAGATGTATTGTAAAATTAACAAATTTTATGTTAATGCCTTTAACCTTGTTTATTGTTGCCCACCAGACTTAAGGTCCAAGTGTATCTTTTACACCTTCAGAAAAGAATTATTCGGGATATGGTAAAGATTCTGCTTTTCTGTTATTTGTTTTAATTTTAAAATTTATACTTTTAACTACAACTTATGTTTTTAACTTCAACACATGTTTTATGTTTCGTACTGCAACTGGATTAATTTTTTGCAATTGAATGTGCATGGTTCATTTTTAAAATTCAAATATTCTTATACTGTATAAGCATGTTAAATCTCATGAACTAAGTGTAATATTTTGTTTTGCTGCACTACTATTTTTATGGCTTATTAAAAGTCATTTCTAGTTACAAAAGATATTACATATTAAAATTAAGACCATTTAAAACTATTCTTAACAATTCTGACCACTTCTGACTATTTTTGACCACTTATGACCACTTTTGGACGCTTAAAACCACTTTTATCCAGAGTCCTGGTCAAAATTACAACCCTGACTCCTGGGAAAAGAAGCAAACTTTTCAAGGAGTATTAAAAGATGTAAACAATGATCACCATTAAGCTAACGATCAAGGGTACATTTTTTGCATAAACTATTGTGCACTTTTAAAGTATTAACATCCTGAGTTGTATTTCCTTTTTAATTATGCTTAATGTATTAAAAATTATAAATTTTTAAACATCAATGGTATTGATATTCATCTTAAAGTGAATAAAAAGTCAAAGCTTCAGTATATTTCTATGGCATATGTTCTGATCTGCAGTATGTCAGGCATTATTAATCACTAATCAGAATCTAAACCTGCTTAGTGTATATCATTACACCTCTTCAGTGCTACTGGAGGTGTACGGAAGACAGTTCTTTGTCTACTGTCTACTTATAATGTAATATCTTTGTTCACGAATGCCAAGAAGCTGCCCGTGTCTTCATGTGTGAATATAAATGTTTCATCACTTAATGCTGTTTTTGTCATACGTGCCTTGCTTTGTTATTGAAATGGTAATGACTTCTTTGAGATTTACAGATGAAACTTTACGGCTCAGTTCTCAATTAATGGAAACAAGTCTGCTTCCGGCCTCAGAAATATAATGTGATTATCTATAACAATCACAATGGACAAATCAGAAACGAAAAAGGTCAACACTTATTAGTAAGACAACATGGTCAGTACCTAGAACCCGAGGCAAATATTAAGGCAGATAAGTTTTCTTAACCTATGTCAAATTGGTAATTTGAGACGGGAAGTTCATCTATTTAATTAAATTCTCGATAGTTATCTTCAATTGTACCTTTGCATTACTAATATCGGAATCCTTTTGTGTTTGATATTCATCTATAGATGCCGAAAATACTTCATGTATCATGAATTCTACTTGTCATGTCTCATCAACAGTGCACATAGTTTTCAAGAAATAGTTTTGTCTGTTCACGTACAAAGTAGATGCTTTTCCGTTGAAAATTTTTTCCCTTATCACTTCAGGAATTTTTTTTTATATAATTTAATTCTTAAAACGATTTATTTTTAGAATATTTTTGACGGCTGGGTAATTTTGTTAAAAACATCAGTATGCATAGACATAATACTTGTGATAGTAAACTAATGCATCACTGTCATCATTTCAACTGTAACGTAATGCTATGGTTCACTGGGGTTTTTTCAAATTTAGATTTATTTTAAAAAAAAGGAAAAGGATGTGGTTCCATTGACAATTGAGCTAACCGAAAAGAATTATCGTAATTTTGTCGAAAGATAAGACATGGAGACTTTTCATTGTACTATTAAAATTTTAAAAAAAGTTCAATTTTTAATTTTTATCTGCTAACTATAACCTAACAAGTGGAAGATTAAAAGGAATAATAACCTAAAAGAAAATTTGAAATTTAAAATAATCTAGGAGATATTAAATGAATAATAATATAATACCATCTATTTTTAGCTTGGAAATTAAGTATAATAGTTTTTTTAAGTACATAATTAATTTGAATAATATGGAGAAGTTGCAAATCAGACGAACTTTAACTTGTCCATACTAATAAAATTACACGTAAAATATGTAACTTGAATAGAAATTAGATATATTAATTTCAATTCATCAAATCTTGAGGAATGAAAAAAAAATCATTCTGCTATAAATCATCTTTAAATCATTTAAATTAATGGAAAATAAACAATTTTTATTAAATCTTATTTCATTTTCTATAACTTTTTAGAAATCCTTTATTTTATTTTATTTTATTTTATTTTATTTTTATTTATTTTTTTTTTTTTTTGAGAATTTAAGATATCAGTAATATTACATACTGATATGTAACATTACTGATATCAGTAATGTTACTGTCAGTAATGTTAAATGCTTGGTGTAACATATTCTAACATTTTGAGGACATAGGCATAGACATGGATAAATTTAGGGTTTCTTAGAGCATTAGACCGCCTTTATCTCCAAAAAGCAATATTATATGTGGTGCAAAATTACTTTTATCTTAACTAATCCTTTAAATTAATTGCGAGAAAAAATTTAAGAAATAAATATTAATAAAAGCTAAATATATAAAAATAGAAAGTAAGAAAAATACTAAATTAAAATATTTAATATTAGATAAGTTAGTGATATGTGACAAAGTACTATTATCTTGACGAATTCATTAAATTAATAATGAGAAACAAAAATATAAGTAACAAATATTAATAAAAAACCTACATATAAGAATTGAAAGCATAAAAATATATTATTAGATATGCAACATAATTACTCCTATCCTGATAAATCCATTAAATTAATAGTGGGAAAAAATATAAGTAAAAATATGAATAAAAAACTACATATAAGAATTGAAAGCCTAAAAAAATATATTATTAGATATGCAACATAATTACTCTCATCATGATAAATCCACTAAATTGATAAGAAGAAACGAAAATATAAGTAACAAATATTAATAAAAAATTACATATAAGAATTGAAAGAATGAAAAATATATTATTAGTTTTTCAATAAAATTACTCTTATCATGATAAATCCATTAAATTAATAACGAGAAACAAAGATATAAGTAATAAATATTAATAAAAAACTAAATGTATTAAAGTAGAAAAAGTTAAATACTACTAAATAATTAAATATTGGTTAAATTAGTATGTATGTGAAAAAAAAATTAGTATTATTCTAATTCCTTAAATTAATAACGGGGAAACAAAAGAATAAGTAACAATTATTAATGATAAAAAAAATTATATAAAAATAGAAGCACAAAAAATAATAAATTATATTATTGGATATGTGACATAATTAAAATTAATGTGACTAATCCATTTAATTAATATCGGAAAAATTTATATAAGTAGCAAATATTAATAAAGAAAACTAATTATATAAAAATAAAATGCATGAAAGAATTACCAAATAAAGAATTTTATATTAGTTGGATTATTAGATATGCCACCAAATTACTCTTATCATGACTAATCCTTAAAGATAATTGCGAATATAAGTAACAAATATTAATAAAAAATTAAATATATAAAAATAGAAAGTATAAAAAATTTATTATTAGATATGTAACAAAATTACGCTTGGCAAATACATTAAATTAATAGCACGGAGCAGAAATATAAGTAATAAATATGATTAAAAAACTAAATGTATAAAATTAGACAACATAAAATATTATTAAATAAATTTAATATTAGATAAATTAGCATATATGTGAAAAATTAGTATTATCCTGACTAATTCATTAAATTAATAGACGGGAAACAAAAGCATAAGTAACTAATAGTAATAAGAAATAAATATATATGAATAGAAGATATTTAAAACTAATAAACTATGTTATTGGATACTTGACAAAATTATTCTACTGTCTAATTCATTTAATTAATAGCGGGAAACAAAAATATAAGTATTAAATATTAATAAAAGAAACTAAATATATAAAAAAGAAAGTAAGAAAAATTACTAAATAAAAAGTTTAGTATTAAAAAATTATTAGATATGGGACAAAATTACTATTATTCTGACGAATCATCTATTATACTGACGAACATATTTTAATAACAAATTAATAAAATATGTTATTGGATATATGACAAAATTACTCTATCATGACTAATTCATTTAATTAATTTTGGAAAACAAAATTATAAGTAATAACTATTAATAAAGAAAACTAAATATATAAAAAAGAAAGTAAGAAAAATTACTAAATAAATAATTTAATATTAAAAAAATTATTAGATAGGGACAAAATTACTATTATTCTGACGAATCATCTATTATACTGACGAACATATTTTAATAACAAATTAACAAAATATGTTATTGGATACATGACAAAATTACTCTATCGTGACTAATTCATTTAATTAATAGCGGGAAACAAAAATATAAGTAATAAATATTAATAAAGAAAACTAAATATATAAAAAAGAAAGTAAGAAAAATTACTAAATAAAAAATTTAATATTAAAAAATTATTAGATATGTGACAAAATTACTATTATTCTGACGAATCATCTATTATACTGACGAACATATTTTATTAACAAATTAATAAAATATGTTATTGGATACATGACAAAATTACTCTATCATGACTAATTCATTTAATTAATAGGGGGAAAAATTATAAGTAATAAATATTAATAAAGAAAACTAAATATATAAAAAAGAAAGTAAGAAAAATTACCAAATAAAAAAGTTAATGTTAAAATATTATTAAATATGTGACAAAATTACTATTATAATGACGAATCATCTATTATACTGACGAACATATTTTATTAACAAATTAATAAAATATGTTATTGGATGCATGACAAAATTACTTTATCATGACTAATTCATTTAATTAATAGTGGGAAAAATTATAAGTAATAAATAAAAAAAACTAAATATATAAAAAAGAAAATAAGAAAAATTACTAAATAAAAAATTGAATATTAAAAAATTATTAGATATGTTACAAAATTACTATTATTCTGACGAACATATTTTATTGATAAATTAATAAAATATGTTATTGGATATAGGACAAAATTATTCTATCATGACTAATTCATTTAATTAATAGCGGGAAACAAAATTATAAGTAATAAATATTAATAAAGGAAACTAAATATGTAAAAAAGAAAGTAAGAAAAATTACTAAATAAAAAATTTAATATTAAAAAAATTATTAGATATGTGACAAAATTACTATTATTCTGACGAATTATGTATTATACTGACGAACATATTTTATTAACAAATTAATAAAATATGTTATTAGATATATGACAAAATTACTCTATCATGACTAATTCATTTAATTATTAGTGGGAAAAAATTATAAGTAATAAATATTAATTAAAAAACTAAATATATAAAAAAGAAAGTAAGCAAAATTACTAAAAAAATTTAATATTAAATAATTATTAGATACGGGACAAAATTACTATTATTCTGACGAATCATCAATTATACTGATGAACATATTTTATTAACAAATTTAATATATAAGATTAATAAAATATGTTATTGGATGCATGACAAAATTACTCTATCATGACTAATTCATTTAATTAATAGCGGGAAACAAAATTATAAGTAATAAATATTAAGAAAGAAAACTAAATTATAAAAAATAAAGTAAGAAAAATTACTAAATAAAAAATTTAATATTAAAAAATTATTAGATACGGGACAAAATTACTATTATTCTGACGAATCATCTATTATACTGACGAACATATTTTATTAACAAATTAATGAAATATGTTATTGGATATATGACAAAATTACTCTATCATGACTAATTCGTCTAACTAATAGCGGGAAAGAAAAATATACGTAATAATATCAATAAAGGAAACTAAATATATAAAAAAGAAAGTAAGAATAATTACTAAATAAAAAATTTAATATTAAAAAATTATTACATATGTGACTGGTATTCTGACGAATCATCTATTATACTGACGAATATATTTTATTAACAAACTAATAAACTATGCTATTGGATATCTGACAAAATTACTCTATCATTACTAATTCATTCAATTAATAGCGGGAAACAAAATTATAAGTAATAATTATCAATAAAGGAAACTAAATATATAAAAAAGGAAGAAAAATTACTAAATAAAAAATTTAATATTAAAAAATTGTTAGACATGAGATAAACTTACTAGTATTCTGACGAATCTATTAAATTAATAGTGTAAAACAAAAATATGAGTAAATAATAATATAAATATTAAATATATAAAAATAAGAAAAATAAAATATTACTGAATAAAAATTGAAAACTTTTTAGAAAGAATTACTTTTTTTCACAAAAAGAATTTGCACATAACTATTTACTTTTAGAATTAAAAGTTAATATTCTTAAATTCGGAGGCTGTTGGGCTAACCACCGTACGATTCCTGTTAAACGTACAAGATGTGCTCTCGTTTTTCTCTTCTAACATCAGCGATTGTCTCTTCAGTTTCTCTTCGTCATCTGTAAAGCGGACTTTCCCCATTTTTATTCCGTCCTTTTCTCCCCCTTCCGCTTCGTGTCCAAGAGAAAGAGGTGGTCATAAATCACTTGTTTGCTGGCCGCGTCATCATTATTTCTTCTTCCTGGAGAAAGCCCCGTTTTTTTCCCCGCTCTCGGCTCGATGACATTGACATTAAGAATATATAAAGCAACACTGGAAATTCTTACAGCCAATTCACCACCACCCACCGTAGATGCGCATATCAGTTACATTACAATATAAATATTATATTTTCAATAAAATTATATTACATTATATAATTATAATTATATATTATATAATTATACTACATATTTACATTTATATATTACAAGATAAGTATTATACAATAGTAATATTTTTCTTTAATTTATAATACAATATGCTTAAAAATTATTCAAAAAAGTATTGTAAAGTGTCAAAGCTGTATATCCAATAATGTATTCTATCTCATTCAGAACTTTCTTTCTTTTGTAAGTAGATTTGCTTCTTTTTAAGCAAATCTACTTGTCTACTTCAGCGTCATCTTCTTTACTCTGTATAGTTCCACTCGAGGGTGTGTCTTTCTCCTATTACGTTATTGTTAATGTGTTCCAACTATTTTTAATTATAACTCGCTGAATTCTTAACCCCCATTTTTAAACCTGCCATATATATACACAAAAGTCAAACTAAATTTTACTAAAACCTTTTTCAAAAAGGAAAAAATATTTTAATTTTCAAAGTTTTGAAGTTTTTTGTTAGTTTAAAAAAAATTTTCTTGCAACTTAATTAAAAAAAAAATTCTGCAAAATTTATATCAAATAACACCAATAAACACTAAAATAATTCTATATACCCATTTTAAGCTTCGGCTGCATATATATTATTAAAACTTAACTTAAATATTGAAAAGTCCGAATTTTCTATGAAAACTCGACTTATGGATAAAAATATTTCATATTGTATTAATTATTCAATCAATCAAAAAATAATACCCAAATGAATTTAAGAAATATTTTTCAGCAAATAATAAAGAAAACGTTTTTACAGAACAATTAGAAATTAAAAAAGGTAAAAACCCTTAAAAAATTACAAAAAATTTAATTTTTAAAATACTCCATTAAATTTTTGTAATGTTATTGATTTGATTATGCTTGAATGAATATTCGTACGGAATTTCAAAAATGCTATTTTAATAATTCACACAAACGCTTTTTAACTGCCCTCGTAATAATACATATTGGCTAGTTTCATATATTCATATATTCATTTGCATGCAGCAAAACGGAGACATACAAAATAATGATATAAAAAATAGTGGTTACAGTCATAATTAAGTCCGGCGAAGATAAGTGCTAGATATAGTGTGAAATCGATATTGATGTAAAACACTTTCATTTGTCCGGAACTATGATACACTGCTGACAGTATTAGTGACCATGACTAGTTATACACTGGAGCAGAACGAGATAAGAAATGTGAATGGAATGGTGAAGACAATCATCCATTCTCTAAGAGGCTGACGTCTTACAACGTCAGGGTAAATAAGTCATTGATATTTTCGTCCTTGGTGAAAAGAAAGGAATAGACATATAAAGAGTAAGAGAAAGAGAATGATGTTTTCCCGAAAAAGAAAAAAAAATAATGATCTTTTATGCAGAAGGGAAAAAAATGTATTAACATAAATCTCATGATATCGAGCCAGAAGAGACCAGAAAAAAAAATAAATACGATAAATTTTTTGAATTTTGAAGTAGCACTGTTCATAAATTCAAAGTAACGTAAGGTAAGAAGTAGTTAAGTAAGCAAGGTAAAGAACTACTGATCTACAGCAAAAAGAGAAATCCTCTGGCCAAGCCAATGTAAGTGATACGACAGTCCTATTCAAAGCTATCTCGAAATGTCGGCGAAATAAAATACATTTTCGATATAGCATGAAAGAAATATCATTATAAAATACTTTTATTTTCTCGAAGTAATGATACGCTGGAGATATACTGATCATGTCAAGTAATAGATTGGAGTAGTACGATAAGACATGTTAATGGAATAAGTAGTAAAGATAATCATTTATTCTTTCGTAGTAGACATCTTACAAAGTTAAGGTGAGTAAGTCACTGACTTTTAGACCTCCGTCATTGCAAAACAAACTGAGAATGTTGTTTCCTTGAAAAAAGAAAAAAGGATGATTCTTTATGATGAAAAAAAAAATGCATAGACGGAAATTTCAAGATGTTGAACCAGTTCTGAACAAAAATAAATAAATAAATAATGAATAAGATTTTCACATGTTGGGGAAACAGTTTCTCTAAATTCATGAAACATTGGAACCACTGGCCTACTGAAAAAGATTATACAGAAATGCTAATATAAAGTGATGAAAACAGTTATATTCAAAGCCCTCTTGCAGAGCTGATAAATTCTCGACATAAAGTGGAAGCACTTTAAAATAAACTTCTTTTTCCTAATCAACTATGAGCTAAAAAGAGTACTAGTAACAATGAATATAGTAATGATATATAGTCATAGACTGGACAAGAAGAGTAATGTGAATGCAATGAAGACAATCATCCATTCTTTCATAACTGCCTTCTAACA
>CM063511.1:141195238-141370238 GCA_032207245.1 Pardosa pseudoannulata | reverse complement strand
TTTAAATTTAATTATAATACTCTAAATGAAGTTGAAATTTATAATAGATATACATATATATTTTAATATACATTTGAGGTGTATTTGGTAAGTTTTTGTAGGAATGTCTAAAAAACTAGTTTCATAATAAGCTGAATTTTTCAAAAATATTACTTGATAAAAAATATTAACATAATTTACTTGCAGTTCAATTAATCCAGGTACAAAATTGCACAACTCAGTTAATAATTTATACAAACACTTTGTAAACGTGTACCCTCCCTTTCAGAAAATTGGCATCTCAAATAGTTTATAATACATTAAAGAGTTAAATTATGACTAATATTTCCCTAGAATAATTAATTAGATGAATTTATACATGCAATATTCAAAGAAAATAGGTAATTATCTTCAAGTATTGTTTCATAGCTACATTCATTACTTTATTCCTCAAAAGTAAGGGCGTTGCAAAGGTGGGGTTAGTTGGGTTGTTACACGTAGAGATTTTATCATACAATACAAATGATAAATTATTATTAATATTTCACTACAATTATTAATTAAATGAATTTATACACTTAAGACTTAGAGAAATTAGATAATTATCTTCAAGGATTGTATCATAGTTAAATTCCTTGCTTTAATTTCTTAAAAGCAGTGTCAAGAAAATAGGTAATTATCTTCAAGTATTGTTTCATAGCTACATTCATTACTTTATTCCTCAAAAGTAAGGGCGTTGCGAAGGGGGGGGGGTTAGTTGGGTTGTTACACCTGGAGATTTTATAATACAATACAAATGATAAATTATTATTAATATTTCACTACAATTATTAATTAAATGAATTTATACACTTAAGACTTAGAGAAATTAGATAATTATCTTCAAGGATTGTATCATAGTTACACATTCCTTACTTTAATTTCTTAAAAGCAGTGGCAAGAAATTAGGTAATTATCTTCAAGTATTGTTTCATAGCTACATTCATTGTTTTATTCCTCAAAAGTAAGGGCGTTGCGAAGGGGGGGGGGTTAGTTGGGTTGTTACACCTGGAGATTTTATAATACAATACAAATGATAAATTATTATTAATATTTCACTACAATTATTAATTAAATGAATTTATACACTTAAGACTTAGAGAAATTAGATAATTATCTTCAAGGATTGTATCATAGTTACACATTCCTTACTTTAATTTCTTAAAAGCAGTGGCGTAGAAGGGGGAATATGCGGTTGTATATGAGAGGGGTTGAGGTTGCTGCATATATGTATTATATATATATATATATATATATACATATATATATATATATATATATATATATATATATATATATTATATATATATATATATATATACATATATATACATATATATACATATATGTTTATATATATTAATTTTGAGTAATAAGCTGGGTGTTGAGAAATCCCCCTCCCCCCATGAAACATTTCTCGCTACGTAAAATTATTATCTAATAGAAATTATTTGAATATAAGATGTGGTTGACATATTATACTGAATTATTAAACATTAAACTCATATTACTGATATAAAAATAAAACTACTGTCAATTTTAGAAGACAAACTTATACAGTGAAAAATTATAACATCAAAAAATATTTAAGATTATTTTAATTTGACAAAAGTATTACTTATAGTTATATATTTCAAAATTACATCTTGTTGATATATTTATATCAGATTATTAAACATTAATTTTTTAATATTAATCGATAATATACAATTATAAATTTTTTTAATGTAAAAAGAAATATAAACAAAAGATGCTACGAAGAAATATTTAATTAAAAAATAATAATTTGTAAGTGAAATTAGAAAGCTTCAAACCAATCACATCAAAATTTTAAAATAATACTAAGTGTAACAGTGTATATAACAACTAAACATATCTTTGTAGTCACTACTTTAATTTGATGATGAATACTTCTTACGAGAGTATTTTTGATTGGTAGTCTCGAAGTTCGTCAGCTCTCTGATTGGTAGCTGATAAGAACTTTCTTCGCAAATGAGAATTAAACAGTTAAAGTTTGAAGATTAACGCGACATCCTAGCTGCTAACGTCAATCTCACACTGTTTCGTTTAGAGAATGAAAGAGGGAAATTGAACAGTGTAATTAAATCTTATAGTAATTGAAATCGTATAGTAATCTTGAAACTTATACTACAAAAATAAAATTATAAAAAGTTTTGAAACTTCCACTTAACATTAACTGTTATTAGTAATTATTAGTGTATTAGTTAGTATTTTATTTGTATGTTTTTACATTTACTTTTATTAGTAAAAATGATGTATAAAAATTTAAACATGCATAAACAAATTTCTCATAGTAATCATATATAAATTTCTACACATAAATAAATTTATTTATACATAAAATGTAAAAAATTCTTTTAAGTAGTGAATTTTATAAGAAAATGAAGACATTTTTGACTGTATGTAGATTTTATGGCATATTGCTTTAATGAACTATCTTTCAAATAAAGCTATTTATGATTACTTTTAGTTCTTTAAATATATAAATTCATAAATAGTTTAAGCAATACACACTCAGGTTCACTTCATTAGTAATTTGGATATATCATAAATTTACTAAATGCCATATGAACAAGAAATACATAAATAAATTTATTTATCTTGAAATGTAAAAATTTTTTATAAATAGAAATTTTAACAATAAGAAGGAAAATAGAGAAATTTTAGCGGGTATGTGTATCATATTGCGTGTTACTGAATAAATTGTTATTTCAAATAAAGATATGATTTCTTTTAGTTCCTTATACATAGAAATTTATAAATAGCACAGATTCTGGTCCATTTTAGTAGTAATTATGATATATCACACATTTAATAATTGTAAAGGACATAAAAATTTTATACGAACCACAAATAAATTTCTATAATTTTCATGCAAAATTTCTTTTTATAAGTGGCAATTTTCACAATAAGAAGGAAAAGAGAAAAATTTCAGCAGGTATATGTATCTTATTCCATATTACTGAATAAATTATTTTTCAAATACAGATATGATTACTTTTAGTCCCTTATATATAAAAATTTATAAATAGTTCAAGCGGCACAGATTCTGGTCCATTTTATAAGTAATTGTGATACATTATATATTTAATAAATGTAAATGTCATAAAAAAATTTTATACTAACCACAAATAAATTTCTATATGTTAATAAATTTTTAATACTTAAATTTATTTTTATAAAGTAGAAATTTTTACAATAAGAAATGGAGATACTATTAGATTGCATACTTCTGAATAAATTGTTTTTCAAATCAAAACATGGTTACTTTTTTTTTTTTCTTTCATATAAAAATTTATAAATGGTTAAAAAAAACACAAACTCAAGTGGTTTTTTTTTTTCATAATAATATATATAAAGAAGTATTTAAAAAATTTTATTTACATAAGTAAATTTTTCCTACTTATTATTTAAAGAAATATGTTTCATGTTTATTAAAATAATTTAAAAAATAATTTAAATTATTTTAATAAAAAAATAGTAAAATTAAATAATATTTTAAAAATAATAAATAAATAATTTATAAATAGTATTTTAAATTTATAAATAAAATTTTAAATAATAATTAAAATTATTTTAATAAAAAATAGTAAAAAATAGTAAAATTAAATATTTTAAAAATAATAAATAAATAATTTATAAATAATATTTTAAATTTATAAATAAAATTTTAAATTATATTTATAAATAATATTTTAAATTTTAAAAAATATATAAATTAAAATCAATAAAAAATTAAAAAATAAATCATTTATAAATAATATTTTAAATTTTAAAAATAATACTTTTTTCCTACTTATTATTTAAAGAAACATGCTTCATGTTTATTAAAATAATTTAAATAATAGTTTAAATTATTTTAATAAAAAATAGTAAAAAATAGTAAAATTAAATAATATTTTAAAAATAATAAATAAACAATTTATAAATAATATTTTAAATAATTTATAAATAAAATTTTAAAAAATATTTATAAATAATATTTTAAATTTTAAAAAATATATATATTAAAATCGATAAACAATTAAAAATAAATCATTTATAAATAATATTTTAAATTTTAAAAATAGTAAATTTTTCCTACTTATTATTTAAAGATACATGTTTCATGTTTATTAAAATAATTCAAATTAAGTTTTTAAGTAAAATGTAAGACTTTCTGAAGTAGATATTTCTATAAAAGAAAGAAAAAAGAGAGTAATTTTTATGCATTGTATTGAGTACTAAGGAATAAATTATAAGTTGTTCTCTAAATTAAGATGATTACATTTTTTTATTATTATTTTGCAAAAAAAAAAAAAAAAAAAAATGTTTAACTCAAAATATATTTTTAAAAATGTCAGCTTTCTCAACTTTATAAATCAAAAATTCTTAATTAATTCCATACTTATCAGTTTCTACAAAAGTTTTTAAAAATAGAAGCTATGTAATTGAGACAACAATCATAATTATTCAATAATTTGTTGAAATTTGTGAATAATTAATTAAAGCAGAATTATGATATATTAATTGTTTAATTAAAAATATTTGAGGTTGTGCAATCAAATGCGTAGGGGACAAAAGGATGGCATTTGATAAATTAGGAATTGATAAAGACTCTCTTACAAATGAAGATTAAACAGTTAAAGTTTTAAGACATCCTAAACTTCTAACGTTAATTCCAAACTATTTCGTTTTGAAAATGAAAATCAGAATTGAACTATATATCTAAATGAAATGGTGTTCTTGAAACGTGTGACTGAAAACATTAAAAGAAAATGTAAAATTTTAAAAAAGATGTTTATGTAAGTCAAACGCAAGTTCATTTTATTAGTAATTTTGATGATGCCTTTGATGAATACATTTCTAGACTTAAATAAAATTTTCATGCTCCAAATGTAAAAAATTCTTGCAAGTAGAATTTTTTACAATAGAAAAGAAAAGAAATAAATTTGTGCGTGTGTGTGTTATTGTGTACTAAACAACAAAATTGCCTTCCAAATTAAAATATGATTAATTTTATTTTCCCTTTTTTAAAACTTTGGTGTATTTGAGTTTAAGTATAGCCTTTAAGATATTTAAATGTGTTTAAAAACAATTTCAGTTTTATTTGTTTGCTTTTTAATATCATCTCCTTTTATATTTTCGTCCCACTGCGAAACATTCCACATTTGTTCAGATTATTGATTAAGAAATCTCATGTTTTTCTTTAAACAAACAGCACATTCCTAAAATTAGACGTAGTAGGATCAAATGCATTTTATTTTCAAATATGTAATGACTCTTCTCTCTTGTATCTGTTTTTCCAAATCCAGTGTTTAGAAAAACATATTTCAGTAATTCATTAATAATTATGTCATTGTTAGGTTCACCTACATTAGAAAAATTAGGTAACGAAAATGTGTTGTTGTTTCTGATGCCACTTTAACAAGCCAAGGACGATTGAGCCATATGCTACTCGTATTATGGCAAAGGGGTGTGCCTTTCGTATTAACGAGTACCGTTAAGGTGATTAAACAACTTTGCTCAAGTGGGTCCTAATAAATGTGTTGTTGTTGTTTCTGATGCCACTTTAACAAGCCAAGGACGATTGAGCCATATGCTACTCGTATTATGGCAAAGGGGTGTGCCTTTCGTATTAACGAGTACCGTTAAGGTGATTAAACAACTTTGCTCAAGTGGGTCCTAATAAATGTGTTGTTGTTGTTTCTGATGCCACTTTAACAAGCCAAGGACGATTGAGCCATATGCTACTCGTATTATGGCAAAGGGGTGTGCCTTTCGTATTAACGAGTACCGTTAAGGTGATTAAACAACTTTGCTCAAGTGGGTCCTCGTAAATGTGTTGTTGTTGTTTCTGATGCCACTTTAACAAGCCAAGGACGATTGAGCCATATGCTACTCGTATTATGGCAAAGGGGTGTGCCTTTCGTATTAACGAGTACCGTTAAGGTGATTAAACAACTTTGCTCAAGTGGGTCCTCGTAATTTTTTGAAGCAGTTACCAAGTAAAAGACCCATAGACTTGGTCTACCACTCCCAGAATTATTTATTGAGAACTTGGAGGGCTATGTGATCACGAACATATTTTACGTGCCCCAGCCACCTTTAACCCTTTGAAGGTCACAAACACAAATTCTTTGGAATTTAAAGAAATTAGTTTATAAATGTTATCTATGAACATCATGAATGTGAAATATATGAAAATTTTTCTAAACATTCCTTAGAAGGGTATTACCTTATAGGACCTCCTATACCTTACCCTGCTATACCCTCCTATACCTGATAGGTTTATACTTTAGAGGTATAGGAGGATTTGAAAGGTAGTTTAACTGACAAACACATCTCCTTGTACGGTGTGAATATAATACTTGTGAAGAACAATAAATAAGTATTATTAAAATACAACAATAAATAAAAAGCTTAACAATTTGTACAATAAATAAATACCTTAACAAATAGTATAATAAATAAATAGTTTAACAAATAGAACAATAAATAAATAGCTTAACAAATAGTACAATAAATAAATAGCTTAACAAATAGAACAATAAATAAATAGCTTAACAAATAGTACAATAAATAAATAGCTTAACAAATAGCACAATAGCTTAAATTATAGTATAATAAATAAATAATTTAACAAACAGTATAAAAATTAAAAAAGATAAACGCATAGTATAATAAATAAATAGCTCAAAAATAGTATAATAAATAAATAACTTAACAATTTATAAGTGTTGTTTGGTAGATACTTTTATTTTTCTCACTTATGACTTAAGTGAGACAAATCAAATTACTGACTTTCCAGGTAAGGCAAATTTAATTACATATATTTCAATGGAAAAAAATAAATTAAATATAGTGCTATCATATGTTAAGGTTTAAATTGTAAAAAAACAAAAAGAAATCGAAAAATCATTCATATGTCTCCCAAAAGTAAAGAAAAATTAAGGTATTTAAATGTTGTCTCACTGCGAAACCGCTGTCCTCTAAAGGGTTAACGAACATGGCTTACCTTAGGCCGGCTCGGGTTCCAAACCCGAACCTCTCAGTTTCGAGATAGTTACCTTTGCCAACTGAGCTACCGCGGCTCCGAAAATGTGTGATATGTATTAAGTAAAAATAAGGTCGAGAATAATGTCACCAAGTCACCACATTTATTGATGTAAATTTATAAAATAAAAATATTTTGGTTAGTTGAAATTATAAGGAAAATAAAAACATATTTTTCTTATAATTTCAACTAACCAATACTAAGGGGAAAACATTCTAAAAATATTTTCCTTAAAATGTGAAAAAAATATTTTTGTCGTCATTAATAACTATCCAAACGGGACTTATTTGATAAACGTGGTACTCCTTTAATTTTTTAAATCCATAGATATTAAGACTTTCATAAATATTATTTGTCATCCCTGGACTATAGTGCTCCTATCAAACCAATTCCAACTAACCAATACTATGGGGATAACATTCAAAACTATTTTCATTTTAATTCCAAAGAATATTATTGTCGTCATTAATAACTGTACAAACGGGACTTATTGGAAAACGCGGTACTCCTTCAACTTTTTAAATACAGAAGGGAATGAGGATTTTTCATTTACTTTAATTGAGATTTTGCAAATTAATAAGTATGCAATAAGTAATGCAAAAGAAAATAAATAAGTATGCAATACATAAAGAATACATATAAAATATATAATGATAACATGTAAGAAATACGTTTTTGGTTAGAGATGTCATTTCATTTACTTTTATTTCTTCACTTTCTTTAAAATAACTAAAGTGGATTAAAATTTTCTTATCTATATACAGGACTCCAGGAAAGAGAGATGGATGTTGCAAAGCTTAACCCCCCCCCCCCGATGTTTGTAGCATTTAGTTACATGCATGCACACATATGTATTTGTGTGTATAGATGTATGTGTAAGCAAAACTAAAACGACTTCATTTCATTACATTTTTTCATAAATAATCAAGTACTTACTCTGGTAATGTTAGAATAGCATTTCACTCCTTCTAGAACATTTATTCTTTCAAGGAACATGGAAAGTGGAACAAAGTATTGTCACGGAACGAATTTCTGCATTCTGAAACAGTTAAAGCAAAAATATATAAGTACAAAATTCTACTTAGAATAATACATTAGTCTTTTAACTAAACTATTTTTAATTAAATATTATTTCTGAAAAATAGTATATTTAACGAAGTTACTTTCTTATGAAATGAAGAAAAATAAACATTAAAATTAAGTTAAATTCAAAAGATTGCAATTCATGAAATCGTCATCTGTACTATTTCATAAAGTGGGAGAATGCTTTTTGTTGGTTTGTCAGGGATAAATGAAAAGAATAGAGACATTCCATTTAGATGATTTTTATACTTTTACTAACATTTTACAATGTTATGAAAGGTATTGTAAAAATTATTAGCGATAATGAGACATAAATAAAATGCAAACTAGATGTTTTGTGGCTGTATTAGCATTCGCTTCTTAGACAAATCTTAGCCTTCGGCTTTTCAATCTTGTGCTACCAATTCTTATGGAAAATTAACTCAAATTCAAATACACACATGAGGTTTGATTCATGCAGCGCTATGGTCTATTTTTTGCTAACGAGACAGGAATTTAATGCTTAGAGACGATTCTGAACAGGTATGAAAAACCAAGTCACAATGGTATTCGAAATAGCAAAAAAACCATTATGGAAAAGCAGCAAGCGCCCTACAAATTCGGCCAACATTCGGCGTACGCACCTGAGGTCTAGATATAAGTAATAGAACTGAAGATAAAAATTCAGAGAAAATTATATTTAAAAAATTTTTATTAATGAATTTATGCGCCTCACATGAAGTTTAGCCGAACGAGAGGGTTAAGAACAAAAAACTAAAATTTATTTCTTCAAAGAAGATTAAAATTATTATAATAAAGCCTGTATTTACAACCACAGTGTGTTAATGTGAGGATCAAAATGATAATTTATTCTAAGGTTTAGAAATAAATAAATAATAAATAAAGTTTCATTAGATCTCGTTGGGTGAAAAAAAAAAGTAGTAAGTAGATTGTATAGCAAGCATGGCAATTACAGGGCACACGTGCCAAATTTGGTACTTCAAACAACTTTCCTCCCATTAAAAAGAATAAAATAAAAACAATTAAATAAATAAATAAAATTAATTAATTAAGTAAATAATAAATAAAATAGTTGTAAAAATAGTATTTTAACGTCAATGAATGATATGCTTAATTGGTATTTTATGAATCTAAACAAACACATCAACAGTAATAGTGTAAAGCATCATTTGTAAAATTAGTATTGATTATTGAACCCCCTCCCCCTCCTTAAAATTATTAATATAAATTAATGACATTTGTGACATTTTTATATAAAAAATAGTATATTCAATCACAGTTTTGTTTATTTATTACAAAATGAAACAATATTTCGTTTTATTTTATTAAAGTTAGTTAATTATTTACTATAAAAACTATATAGGTTCTATATATACAAACATAAAGTATTGGCATCTGAAAAGAATTTACATTTCAATTAAGTTCAAATTTGTCCTTTTGTTAACATATTATTTACTCTCCCTGGTCTATGTGCTTCTATCAGGCCAATTCCAACTAACCAATACTATGGGAAGAACATTCAAAAAATATTTTTAATAAAATGTGAAAAAATATTTTTGTCTTCATTAATAACTATACAAACGGGCCTTATATGATAAACGTGGTACTCCATCAACATTTTAAATCGATACATTTTGGGACTTTGATAAATTTTATTTGTCATCCCTGGACTATAGGGCTTCCATCAAACCAATTAAAACTAACCAATGCTATGGGAAGAACATTCAAAAACTATTTTTCTTAAAATGTGAAAAAATATTTTTGTCGTCATTAATAACTATTCAAACTGGACTTATTTGATAAACGTGGAACCTCCTTCAATTTTTAAAATCCATACATTTTGGGTCTTTGATAAATACACTCATGTCCATAAATTAAGGATAATTCAGAATCACACAGAAATTGAGCTCTAAAATAAAAATTTCACCTGTAGAATTATCACACACATCTTGAAGAAGAATATGCAAATTGCAGGAAACCACCAGATGGCGCGGATAGTACGTCACAATGAGAGTGTATGAAAGGGGTATATAAGGAATGGTAGCAAAGAAGTAAAATTGTTCACAAGCGCTTTAAAAGCCTTTCAGTGCAATAACCGCATAATTATGGCACAAAGGAAGCATTTGGATGATTTTTTTACGTGGTAGAATTACCGGACGACTGGAATGTGGACGTACCCAGCTGGAAGTATCCGAGAAACTCGGAATCGCCCAGAGTATCATCTCCAGGCTTTGGCAACGATTCAAACATGATGGTAATGTGAGTAGATGTTACAGTACAGGTCGCCCCCGAGTTACTACGCCGAATGATGACCGGTATTTGGCAGTTACTGCCAAAAGAAACAGACGGGGCACAGCATCAGACCTGTCTCGTCAGCTCTCTTCAGCTACCGGTGCGACAGTTTCAATGCAGGCCGTGTACAGACGCTTAGGGAACATTGGTCTATATGCTCGTAGGCCTGTCAGATGTGTTCCCCTTACCGTAACTCACTGTCGCCTGCGATTATGCTGGGCTAGAGAGCATGCATTGTGGACACCGCAACAGTGGTCTTGTGTGATGTTTTCCGACGAGTCCAGGTTCAGTTTACATTCTGATTCTCGCCGGATTTTCATATGGAGAGCGCCAGGTACCCGTTACCACCAAGAGAACACCATTGAACGACACCGTTACGGTGGTGCAGGATGGCTCGTTTGGGTAGGAATTATTCTTGGTTCCAGAACTGACCTGCATGTTCAGAGTGTAACGATGACAGGCCACATCTATCGGGATGTCATTCTGGAACAACATGTACGTTTGTTTCGGGGCGCCATGGGTCCTGAATTTCTGTATATGAATGACAACTCCCGACCTCACCGTGCAAACATTGTAGACGAATGCCTTCAATCGGAAGATATCACCCGTATGGATTGGCCAGCATACTCATCGAACTTGAATCCAATAGAGCATGTGTGGGACATGCTTTGCCGACGAATTGCAGCCCGTCAACCCCCTCCCAACTGTCTATCGGAACTTCGGAGGGCATTGCTTGATGAGTGGTGTAGTTTTCCCCAAGATCAGATTGATAATCTGATACTCAGCATGCGTAGGCGTTGTAACGCTTGTATTGCATCGTCCGGGAGACATATTCCGTATTAACCATCATACTACCATGTTATACTGTTTTCTGTAAATAGGTTCTTTTTTGAAATTTACTCCAGGGAGTAAAAATCGCAATTTTTATTAATTATGTCAAACATATAGCATCTTTTTTGCTCTTTACCTTTTGTTTAATAAATAGACTTTACAAATAAGTCAAATTTGTTTTGCTTTTGTCTCTTTCATTGCCTGAACTTCATTATCCTTAATTTATGGACATGAGTGTATTATTTGTCATCCCTGGACTATAGTGTTCCTATCAAACCAATTCCAAGTAACCTATACTATGGAGAGAACATTTTAAAACTATTTTCATTTTAATTCCAAAAAATATTATTGTCGTCATTGATAACTATACAAATGGGACTTATTAGATAAACGCGGTACTCCTTCAGCTTTTGCAATCCATACATTTTAAGACTTTGGTAAATATTATTTGTCATCCCTGGACTATAGTGCCAATCAATTCCAAACCAATCAATGATCAAACCAATTCAAACTAACCAATACTATGGAGAGAATAATTAAAAACTATTTTCATTTTAATTCCTAAGAATATTTTTTTCGTCATTAATAACTATCCAAACGGGATTTATTTAATAAACGTGGTACTCCATCAACTTTTTATATACCATACATTTTGGGACTTTGATAAATATTATTTGTCATCCCTGGACTATACTGCTCCTATCAAACCAATACTATGGAAAGAACATTAAAAACTATTTTTATTTTAATTCCAAAGAATATTTTTGTCGTCATTAATAATTATCCAAATGGGACTTATTTGATAAACGTGGAACATCCTTCAACATTTTAAATCCATACATTTTGGAACTTTGATAAATATTCTCCTATCAAACAAAGTCCAACGAACCAATACTATGGGATGAACATTCAAAAACTTTTTTCATTTTAATTCCAAATAATATTATTGTCGTCTATACAAAAGGGACTTATTTGATAAACGTATTACTCCATCAACTTTTTAAATCCATACATTTTGGGAGTTTGATAAATATTATTTGTCATCCCTGACTAGGGTTCTCCTATCAAACCCATTTCAACTAACCAATACTATGGAAAGAACATTCAAAAACTATTTACATTATAATTCGAAAGATTATTATTGTCCTCTTTAATAACATACAAACAGGACTTGTTTGGAAAACGTGGTACTCCTTCAACTTTTTAAATTTAGAATAGAATGAGGATTTTTCATTTGCTTTAATTGAGATTTTGTAAATTTAAAATGAATAGTTCACGTGCAAAAATAAATAAAAAGAAATTGAGCAAAATATTGGATCTATAAACTGGTATGTTTGTATATTCCTCGAAAAAGTATCACTGAGTAAAATCTGTTTATACAATATCCGTGCAGTGACGTCGCCAGATAATTGCGTGATTTCAACAGAAAATCACCATTTGACAGTTACCTTTCAAAATTGGAGTTTGTGTTTTATTGTCAGCAGGAGCATGAATGAACCCAATAAGGATTGTACGCTTTTCTGAGTGACAGGGACAAGCCAAAAAGAATAAGACGGGGTATTATTATGAGAGGTCTATGTTGAAACCAATTTTGTGCTTAAAATCAACGAAAGATATCTGATAGGGACTATGCATTTTTTAATCAAAGAGGGGAAGGGGACGTTTTCAATGCATAATGCAGTGTTTATGTTTCTTTTGAGGCATAATATATATTTTCCTATCACAAGCTAATGCTTTTTTAAACAATATTTTTATATTCGTGTTATTTTAAATCACCTTTTTTTTTTTTTTTTTTTTTTTCTCAAAAGTATTGTTGACACTGTAAATGAATTAATGTCAAACTTCCAGCAAATTTTAAAAGATCTTTGAGAATTTCTTTTCCGATGAAATTTTTACCACTTAACTCTAATATCTAATTTGTATATTTTCTTAGAACGATTTTTCCTTTTTAGAGAAGAAAAATGTCAATCCCATAAACAATCTCATAAATTTTGGAGCATCTTCTGTTGTTACTTATTTCATTATTATCGATTGATAATTCATTATTATTAAGCCTCGCACATAAATTTCCTTTTTCGGCAGGTATATCGGCTGAAATCAGGACAAACAACCTTATCTGTTATAAAGTTTCTTTTAACAATACTGTATTTGCACGTGATATCAACTAAATCTCTCATCACTTATTTTTATGTTCTCTGGAGTCATAATAACTTAAACTAAACTAATCTCTTAGGCGCAACAGCCCCTAGTGGCCAGGACCTACGGTACCAATCTCCTTTTACGTGGCCAAGAGTCCTGGGATGCGAAGCATATGTTCCGGTTAGGTGGGCAATCTTACGCGGAACCCCCAGTGTTTAGTTTCCTAGCACGCTTGGTCCTCAGTTCATCTACCCACTGAAGGAATGAAAGGCTGAGTCGACCTTGCCCAGCCTGGAGATCGAATCTGAGACCTGTGTCATGGGAGAACTAACCCAACGCCACTGGGCTTCAATAACTTAAAAAAAGATGAATATATTGAGCTGTTACTATTTGGGTATTACTCTATATGCTAACCCTCTACTTTTCCATCCTATGCCCTAAAGTTTTCCATCGATGTTCTTTAATATACCTGTAAATAATCTTGAAGCATATTTAGATTTGAACACTCATATTTTCGTTACACACCATTTATTTCTCATTTTAGCATTTTTAGAATTTGGTTTTTTTTAAATAATTTTCCAACAGTATAAGCAATAAGTTCATATTCCAGAAAACTCTAAAATTCGTTCTATATACTGAGAGAATAACAATTTAACTCATTAATGCCTAGTGTCCCGGTGAGACTAACCCATTAGTTATTTTTATTAGCACATGACTTCGATTTCTAAAGTTCTATGTTTATCCTAATCAGCTTTTGACCATAGTCTGTGTATTAAATTAAGCTGATTGAAAATATTGTTTTAAAAAACAATTTGTCATAAAAGGAACTGAAATCCTGAAATTTAACAATTTCTAGATTATAGTCATTCTTTTAATCATACAAATCAACTTTAAACTGCTATGGACTATGTATTTTGATATTTAATTTCTAGAAGTTTACACATAACTGTCACCTTATCTATCACATCTATATTTAGCTTAGCCGAATGATGGCCGAATGGTTAGGGTGCTGGCCTTCAGAACCAGACTTCGTGGGTTCGAATCTCATTGTAGCATGGATGTTCGTAGCTGTTCGGAATCGGCTTTAAGCAGTAGGTCTCGGTCATTAGCTCTCGTGTTGCAAAAAGTAGACCGTAGTACTCCAAAACCAAGCAAAACTTATACTTAGAGTTGTAGCTTGAGATGTTCCTTTTCTTTTCATATAAGGATTGTACAGTACAACGATGTGTTTATCGTATAGATTATATGTTTCAAATATAATTCTTTTGTTAAATTATGTTTGTAGGTCTGCTGATGAGACACAACACCATTACAGGACCGGTTCTAGTCTCTTAGTCACCTGCGAGCAAGATAGTATTTGTCCGCCCCCTATCAATGCGCATAGGTTACATATTAGATATATAGATATTATATAGATAGTAGATATTCTATCGGCTGCCCTAGAAATTTTTCGCATACGTGTGCACGCTCGCACTGCATACCTAATAGACCAGGCCCTGTATATATATATATATATATATATATATATATATATATATATATATATATATATATATATATATATATATATATATATATACCGGGCAAAGGCCTAGTATACAGATACAGGTCAACAATCATGCAAACAGATGTAGAAACCATTGCGTTAAATGTAATAGAAATGTTTGCTGAAAATGTGTTTCAAAAACAGATTTTATATGTAAAAAATGTTTTCCATGAATTTTACAATAATAAACATTTTATTTAAATTAGTTTTGGGCTATTTTCTTTGCAAAAAACTTCAATTTTCTAGTATGCGTCAAATTGGCTCACTTCAGTAAAAATAGGTATGTGATCAACATCCGTAAATCTAGTGTTAAAAAGGAATAAAGTCTTAAGAGTATACAGGTACTACTAATATTCAGGAACAGTAGGCAAACAAGTACGTAGGGATAGCTATCTGAGAATCATCTTATTTGGTTCCATTTAAATGAGTTTTAGTGATTGAAAAGTAATTTTAATTTAAAAAATGTAGATTATTTTTGTAGCATATTTTCTAAATAATGGAATGAACTTTTAAAGGGTTATTTTTTAAAGGAATAAAAATAAAATATTTAGAAATGTGACATTAATCCAATTCTACAAGGTTTCTCAGTTTGGACCTTTGTGGTCAATTATGACAAATGTATTTTTGTATTTACAGATTCACAACAACACATGCATATTTTCATATATTACACTTTCTGTACCTTTTATTTTTCCTTGCTGAAGTAACCTTAGATTTTTTTTAATCAACATCTTGTTCCTGTTTGTTCTGCCTTATTTTGTCCTATGGAAATTATGAAGAATACTTGCTGTAGAGAGGACAAAATTTCTGTCTGGTGCGAAATAGTATCCAAACTGTACTTTTATTTGAAGACTCTTCAACTTCAAGATCACGTAATTTAAAGGTACTCAAAGATACTCAAAAGTACTTAAAGGCTACTCAAAGAATGCAAGATACTCAAAGGTAAAAAAAAAAACCCGAGGGCCGGTCTTTCCAAAGTCGTTTAAGGGCTAATTGCGATTAACCCATGGCGCCAACCAATGATGCGACGCAATTCTATGATTAAACAGAGATTAATCGTGGTTATCCGTTAACCGACTTTCGTGAGACCGGCCCAAAAACTAATACTTCACTTAACCAGTATCGGTTTCTATGCTGCCCTGGAAAATTGCTGTCGGCTCACTTACACACAGCTGTCTGACAGTTCTGAGAATTTCAGCAATACAACTCAAAAATAAAATGAGACAATTACCACTACCGCAACAAGTTTTTACTTAGGGTTGTAACTTGTTGTTTACAGACAGTAAAGATCATTCAGAGTAAAGAACAATATATTAATACTACTGACCCTAAGTTAGAATGTTGGTTAGTTTTCCTCTTTAGTTTAACGAGCTAAAAGCTAACATAACTAAAGATACCATATTTGCATTCTACAGCCTGTAAGGCAATCAATTATTTCAATTAAAAAAAATATGTTTAATAATATATAGAATCTATTAATTTTTATTATTTAGTTTAATATGATAGTTTTACGTTTAAGAATTTTGATAAAGAAAGAAAACTATTAAATCTGGGAAGAGCTAGAGCCTCCTAAGTTCCCATCATAACTTAGCCCCTGACTTCTTATTATATTTCTGGGGTTATTCAACTAATTGGAAAAGTTAATATTCCTGGCTGTAGATTTTAATTTGATGTAAGCTTATTCTGAGCAACTTTAAAAATTATATAAAATTAAAATGACGTAACTTGTATTTTAATCTATTTTAACAATACCATTTACTGTTTCCAAGTTTCTCCAAGACTTATCTAAGAAAATTGTCTATTAGATTCACGAATATATATTTAACTCGTAAAATTTAAAAAAGCAACTTTAACAGATTTTACACAAAGTTTACTAATAAAAAATACATATAAGATAATTTGGAAACAAAAATTGAAAAAATCTCTTTCAAATTCAATGGAATTTAAATATTTTTTTGCATTTTTAAACTCATTATAAACACTAATAATCACCCAAAAAGTAAATATACGTATTTGTAATCTGCAGTAAGATATGTACTGTTTAATAGATTTGAATGCTATTTAACAATAAGCACTATTTAATAGCTTTGTATGCTGTTTAATACTATGCACTATTTAATAGCTTTGAATGCTATTTAATAGTATGCACTATTTAGTAACATTGCATATTATTTAATAGTATGCACTATTTAATAGTTTTGAGTGCTATTTAATAGCTTTGTATGCTATTTTATAGTATGCACTATTTAGTAGCATTGCATATTATTTAATAGTATGCATTATTTAATAGCTTTGAGTGCTATTTAATAGTATGCACTATTTAATAGCATTGCTAACTATTTAATTGTATTCGCTATTTAATAGCTTTTTATGCTATCTAATTATATGGACTATTTAATAGCTTTGTATGCTATTTAATAATATACACTATTCAATAGCATTGCATACTATTTAATAGTATGCACTATTTAGTAGCATTGCATACTATTTAATAGTATGCACTATTTAATAGCTTTGAATGTTATTTAATAGTATGCACTCTTTAGTAGCATTGCATACTATTTCATAGTATGCTCTATTTAATAGTTTTTCGAGCTACAAACCAAAAAACTAAAATTCTGGCTTTCTTTTTTATTGCAGTCTCCTTGACATAAATCGTTAAAGTTATTCGCAGTAGGTAAATATAATTTATTTTTTATTCATGTGAGTGCTTGAGTAAAAGAGCTACATTGCCCACTTTCCGATTCGTATAAGATATTTATATATATCTGCCAATCGGCAGATGTTAAATGCCATCAGCACTGACATTTGCGTGATTTTAACATCTAGACACTTTGACAATTTCCTTCTAAAGCTCTGGGTACAAACAGCGGCTATCACTTGTCGAGTTAAGTCCAATATGAACGGAGATCATGCAATGCATGGATGACAACAGGACAGGTGGCATAAGAGTTGCAGGCTTATAAAAGCTAAAGCGCATGCTGTTAATTTATCCCTTTTGTCGAAAGGGGGGCTGCTTGTTCTCTTTATAATTATATGACATAATCTTACATATCAACTATCGGTAACAAAGAATAGTCACGATTTTTTCCATGCAGACCATGCATCCAAGTTTAGAGCACCATTTGGTACATTTTTGAAGGCTTTCGGAAATTATTACTTATAATGTATTGAACCCCAAAATAAAAGCTATTAGAAATAAAGATATTAATGTATTATTTAGATGACCTAAAATTACATATCAGCTATCAATAACAGCGAATAGTCCCGATTTTTCCATGCTGACCATGCATCCAAGTTTAGGGCATATTTGGTATATTTTTAACGACTTTTGGAAATGATTATCAGTGATGTACTAAATCACAAAATAAAAGCTATTAGAAATAAAGCTATTAATGTATTATTTAGATGACTTAAACTTACATATCAGCTATCAATAACAGCGAATAGTTCCGATTTTTCCATGCTGATATGAAAATCCAAGTTTGGGGTGCATTTGGTATATTTTTGACGACTTTTGAAAATGATTACAAGTAGTGTACTAAACCACAAAATAAAAGCAATTAGAAATAAAGCTATTAATGTATTAATTATGTGACATAATTTTACAGATTAATTATGGATAACTTCTAATAGTCACTATTTTTTCCATGCTGACTTGAAAATCCAAGTTTAGAGCTCCAGTTTTTACATTTTTGTCGGTTTTGGGTAATAATTGCCAGAAAGAATATTTCTAGTAATGTACTAAACCACGAAATAAAATCTATTAGAGATAAAGCTATTAATGTATTAATTTCATGACCTAAACTTAGACATCAACCAACGAAAACAGCGAATAGTCACAATTTTTCCATGCTGACTTGAAAATCCAAGTTTAGAGCTCCAGTTGATACATTTTTGTGGGTTTTTGGAAATGACTGCCAGAAAGACTATTGCTAGTAATGTACTAAATCTCGAAATAAAAGCTATTAGACATAAAGCTATTAATGTATTAATTATATGACCTAAACTTAGATATCAACTAACGAAAACAACGAATAGTCCCAATTTTTCTATGCTGACTTGAAAATCCAAGTTTATGATACCAATTCGAACGTGTTTGATGGCTGTCGGGAAGGATTGACAGAAAGAATATTGCGAGTAATGTAATAAACCAAAAAATAAAAGCTATTAGAAATAAAGCTATTAATGTATTAGTTATGTGACCTAATCTTACATATCAGCTATCGATCACAGTTAATAGATACGATTTTTTTTCATGCTGACTTGAAAATCCAAGTTTAGGATACCAGTTGATACATTTTTGATGGTTTTTGGAAATAATTGTGATATCACATTCAGTCTGTAAAATTGATTTCCTAGTGTTAACAAATAACCAGAGAGAAAAGATGTAAGAGTTATTATAAAATGCAAAATCTAATAATAATAAAATTACTTTGTGATATAAAATTACTTTGTGCTATAAAATAATAATAAAATTACTTTGTTTAAATGATCTCATTAATCAAATCATAATAATATATAATATAATTAAATAATTTAAACAATAACAACATAATATTTGAATATTTTGTAAACGAATAAAGCATCGCAAGCTATCAGAATTGCTAGCGTTGTCAGAAATATGACGTCTACAGTTTGACGACTATCGCAAAGGACTTTGCATGTCCATCTAAGCTTGGATTCAGCTTCAAATACTAATTTAAGAAAACATGTTACCCTTTAAAAACTTTTAATTGTTTAAGTATTGTTATGAATATTGGAATTATTTTGTATTTAAAAATCAATTTAAAACATATTTAGGACAGTAAAATCTAAACACTTGATTTAAATAAAATTTAAATTTTTAAACATTTTTAAAGTTTTTTAAGTTTTTATAGCTTTTTTTTTTCTTTTTAGTTCTATTAACGTTTTCTACATAAGACTGTGTATGGATTTTTAGATATTTCTAAAGTTATATTTAGAAAAAAAAACTTACTGAGACTTACAGAGAAAGACAATGAAATTTGACAGTTTTTTGTATGTATTACTTTAGATAAAAAAAAATAAACAACTTATTGTTCATTCTATATCAATACCACCGTATAGTTGAAAAGTAACATGAGTTCAATTCGAGAAACCAAAGAATCGTTATGTTATTTAGTTTTTAAAACAATGTCACATTTAGTTTTTCAAATCATATAACTAGATGAACGAGAACTATTTCTGTACTTGGAACAGTAAGAAATATTTAAAGACTGAACAATCTTTATATTCTTATGATAAATTCCTGCACATAAATTATAAGATCTGCATGGATGTTTGTAGCCGTTCGGAATCGGCTTTAAGCAGTAGGCGCCGGTCTCATTAGCCCTCGTGTTGCAAAAAATAGACCGTAGAGCTAAAAAAAACAATATTATAGGATCTAATTTATTTCAAACTCAATATAAATGAAGTCACTAATAACGAAATGTTTATACGAAATCCACCATTTAATTGCAAGAAAAGCTGTATTAGGAGACGAAAAGATCTTCGTATCATTTATTCCTTAAGATTAAGTTTAATTTAGTAATAATATCACAAATTATAAACATAATTTAATTTAATGGGAGATTTAATATTTCTGATCTTTACAGGAAAAGGCAATAAATAAATGAGTAAATAAATAAACAATCTTAATATTTCAGATTAAGTTTCTGCTCGGTGTCGTATAGAATCTGAATTATTCGGAACACAAGAAAGATTTTGACACTTCTAACTAAATGCTTATACAAATGCCACCATAAAATGAAAAGAAAATAAGTTGAATTTGAAGACCAAAACATCGAAGTATCATTTATTCCTTCTGACAAAGTTTTATTTAATACTTAAAATCATAATTCAGAGAGGGAGGAAATTAATAAATCTGATTTATTGCAGGAAAAGTTTAAAACAACTAAACTAACTTAGAGTTTTCAGATTTAATTTTTAGATATATAATATAGGCTTTGAATTATTTGAAACGCTAGAGTTATAAGGACTTCTAATTCAGTGTTTATATCAATGCCACTATTTAATAGAAAGAAACCCCGAACTGAATTCGGAGACCAAAGGGTCCCCATGTCATTTACTCCTTATGAGTGACATGTGTATGGTCATTCATTACGGGATTCGGAGTTTTCTAGGTCCCTGTCAGTGTCCAGAGGAGGGGGGTCCGAGGGAGCACGTGTTGTGCACGTGACGCTGCCTCCAGCGTCAATAAAAGGAATCAATATGCTGGCGTGATGGCCGTAGATTTGGTCTCATTTCAGTATCGCGACCATATGAAACATTTCAGGATACATTGTAAAGAAGGCTACATTCACGGAAGCAGTCGCGTTCTGTTCGGAAAGAAAAATGTCATTAGGAGTTCGTCGCAAATGTTCACCACATGACGATGCCCAAAATCGCCCTAGTCCCAAATCTCCTAAGACGCGACAGATTAAAGGTTCACAGTTGTTTTGTTTTTGTTTTTTAACACTAGATTTACAGACCGAGCCAATTTGACTCATTAAAAATTTTCTCACTATATATATATATATATATATATATATATATATATATATATATTATTTTAATATCACTTTTTAAAAAACATACATTGGTTTTTAGTTAAGTAATAAAATATATGTAAACTTTCATTCCTTTTTCCCGCAGATCCCTTCATTTCACATTATCAAATGTGGTATACCTATTTTCACTGTGGTGAGCGAATTTGACTCATAGAATGTATATGGAAGTAAATAAATATAGTAATAAATATTGAATAAAGTAAATATAAATTATAAAGTATATAAAGAATAGTATAAAGTAAATATAGAGAAGAAGTCGAGAACACTTCTATTCCAATGACAGAAATTCATACTACTAACGCACGGAAGAATTGTCAAGTCCAACAATCATGCAAAAGAAACAGATCTAGAAACCATTGTGCTAAATGTAATAGAAATGTTTGCGGAAAATGGGTTTCAAAAACAGATTTTATGTGTAAAAAATGTTTTCCATGAACTTTTTTTACAATAAACATTTGATATAAATTAATATTGAACTATTTTCTTTGCAAAAAACTTCAATTTTCTTTTATGAGCCCAATTGGCTCACTTCAGTAAAAATAGGTATATGATCAACATCCGTAAATCTAGTGTTAATGCGTAGATGTGCAATATTACGAATTACAGGTAATTACAAGAATTCTCAATAGTATGCTTGCACATGTAGGTTAGCATTTATATACAGACCAACCTGTTTAAAAAAATTTCAAAAAACCAAGGGACTTCATAAAAAGTTTTAATCGGTAAATCTGTAAAAATGTATTATAAAAATATATTTTGATCTAAGTTTTAATAGTAATTCGTTTTTTCACTGCTATACATTTTTATCGTTTATAAATTTACAGATTAATCCAATTCTTAACAATTAAAAAAAAAGAACAAAATAGCTGCATTTCCTATCTTACTATTGCAAAAATTATATATCATTAGAGGCATCAAGAGCGAATGAAAATAAACAAAGGAAAGTAAATCACAAAATGAAAATGTGGAGATAACTAGTAGAGATGATAAAAGAAATTACATTTTTGTACTCTTAATTATATATAATAAACTGTGAAAATTGTTGAAAATTTTCTAAAATTTTCTCTATGATCAAAATTTTAAAGTAATTTTATATGATTTTTTTGGGTATGATTTACATCTCCTTGCTTTTGGCCGCTTAAATAAAATAAATATTTTCTGTTTTATCTATATTCGTTATTGAATCGTTTAGCACAGTGCTTTACATATGTATACACATACATTCAAACAAATCTATAAATATGAAGCTCTCTCTTTTATAAAACAGCAGTTTCATGTCTAAACAGGGTGAATGAGTTCCCCGGGGATATACTACTCTAGGTGACTGATTATTTTCATGATTTCTTTATTTTTCACCGGTCATTCATACAGTTGGAGATGCTTAACACAATGCTTAATCCATCACGTAAACCATTAACACACCTTTCCACTGGGATTATTCTGTGTAAAAGAAGAGACGTACATACACAGTGAGGAACGCATGCCTGTTAGGTCAGAATGCAACGACGCTGTCCTAAAATATGTAATGCAAAAGTGCAGAAGGCAGTTTTAATTAAGAACTAAACTTACCGTTAAAAGTCGTATAAGTAAGAAATAATATGTTAGCATTTCACTTAACGTATCCTTACACATGTGTGCAAACAAATATATAAGTATATAATACAAACATAACAATAAGTATATAATATAACAAATATATAAATATACAAATATGTATATTACAATGTTGATGGACACAGACAGATGGATATTTTAACCAAACTAACCAACTTAATTATAATTATAGTCTAAAATAAATTTCTGGAGATCCCTAAATTTACAACTTTTAGCCTAATGTATTTCTGCTCTAATTGCGGCAACCTTTGGTGAATTCGAGAACACCAAAATTAATTCCTACTTAGATCAACGATTATCATATAATTTCTTTACGTTATTTAGTTTTGCTTCTTGCATAGTGTAATGGAATTAATATTTTTATTGGCTGGCTCTATATGAAACCTAATGTACACTTTTTTTTCGAGGGAAGTGCAATAGACGAGGTGTCAAAACGAACTCAACATTTTTATTTCCAAATTTTCGTATCTTGTTCTTTGGTCACAAGACTGCACCGTATCCATCGTAAATACTATTTTCTAATATTCCAAATGCCATTTTCTTTTTGTGTGTGTCTAAAATACCCATTGCACACACACACACACACACACACACACACACACACACACACACACACATATATATATATTTATATATATGTGTGTGTGTGTAATCCAGGAATTATACAACTGCTGGACACATTTGAAATTATAACCCCTATTCTTTTTTACTTTGAAAGAATTGAATAACTGTAATCATTATTAATATTAAAAAACTCAAGAATCAAGAAAATATTCTTGTCATTTGCTGATATTTAAGGTCTGATAATTTAACCTATTGCTATTTTATACGTTTATTATTTGAAGAATGAAGAAACGGTTCTCCTCTTCAATATTTAGAATTTGAAGACATATAAATAAATTTCTTGTCTCATATCTATTTCAAGAATTCTATTAGTCTTTTTTATCAAAATATCCGGCTAACAACTATGATCTTCATTGTATTAATATTATTCCTCTATGGTCTGTTCAATTCTGAATGTGTTTTCTTTGTGGTACATGCTATGTTCTGTGCTTACCGGACATTTAAAGTCAGGGGAAAGTAAACAGAAACTGGAGATATTGAAACAGAAGTATTTATGGATCAATGGTGGTTTACAATTTTATATAGCCAGATGACACTGCGTTGGAAACATCCCAGAGGGTAGTCTTTGTTTCAAATCCATGCTCCGGAATCACACCTGGATGCCAATTTTACGATTATTTCAGAATGGAGAAGTACCTTCAGGATTCTGAGGATTGACAAGTCCAATTTACTGCCTTAGTTATCAAGTTGAAGCTGCCTTCGAAGCAGTGGTCATACCGGAGCTATGTCTTTTCCCATAGAAAAAACAAACACTCACGGGCTATTTCAAGCCTAAAGTACTAGAATTTTGGCATATGAATCTGACAATAACCGGATCATGACAGTTTCACTTTTGTAACCGTCACCTGTTCATCTTAACTGAAACAATCAAACTGTTTTGTTCTCTTTCACCTTTAAAACTACCTGCAAGATCTGCGTAAAACTCTTTCGATGTCTAAGATTAGAATACGGAGAATCGGCGACGCTTTTAAAAGACCCAGCCAAATAACGTGGATTCGCGTCCTTCAAAAAAATAATATAAACATATGGTGGGTTATTTCAAGCCGAGGCATGAAAACTATTTTTTTCATAAATCACATATTTTTTTTACTGATTTTGTCCAAACTGCCAAATTATTAGAAGTAGAGAGAAATTTGAAATTCGAAATTTGGAAGGTCAGACTGCCGAGTCCCAGAACAATTGAATATTATTGCATCATTGCCAATACTACATATTAAACTACATGATTATTGATGAATTCTCGATTATCTGAAGTAGGTTCGGTCCAAATTACTTCGGATAATCGAGGTTCTACTATATGTTTTTAATACACCCGTAACATGGGCATACGTGTGAGGAGCATCTTTATATTCACAGTAGTAATTTATTAGATACATGGAACATACTAATAATTTTGGATGATAAGTAGAAAGTGAAAAAAAAAGTGAAGAAGAAACTGACTTTAGCTAACAGAGAGTTTTGGTTAATCGAGTTTCTACTGTAATTGATTTGGTTTGGTTCATAGTGCTACAGTCTACTTTTTTCCAATACGAGGGTTATGAGACCAAGACTTACTGCTTAAAGAGGATTCCGAATGGCTACGAAAATCCATGCTACTGTGAAATTCGAACCCACGAACTCCGGTACCGAAGATTAGCGCCATAACCATTTGGTTATCGTTTGGAGAAAAAGAGTTGAGTATATTTTTAACACACTAAAGTCTGGGGCTCTATCGTATACTCGGACCGGGTACTGCCTAGTCAAAAGGGTGTAATACTGATTTTAGTTGACTCAAGATATAAAAATATTATAAAATTGTATTAGAATCATTATTATTTGTATAAATAAGTTTAAAAATGTGTAAATTTATAAATAAAATAAATCAATACCGCCGTAAATTACATTGTGCCCTAAATTACATAAAATTCAAATTTTCTGTTTGTAACTTAGAGACTTTTATTTTAGCATATTTAAGTAAAAGTATTAGTTTGAAAGGCTAAGGGAAAAGTCTCTTCTCGGGGCACATTTTATTGTTTGACACAAATAGTTTGTGCGTGTTTCCAGCTCAGCGGAGGCAGCACGGAGAGTGACCAATGATCGATAAATGCAATTAAAGTGCAACCCTCACGGAAGATCAGTGAGTAACTTCTGCTGGTGATCGAGTCGACCAGAAGTTTTGTGAAGAACTACTCCTCTGATTTTTTTTTCTTTGACTCGACTGGGCAAACAATTTCCGAAACAGCCACACTACTCGAATAATCGATAGTGTTTCGATTACCGGATAGGTTGAATGTGAAGCGTGATCTGACGAAAACTACCTTTTGTTGATTGCTTTTGCCGCTTTGCTTGCATGCAGAATGTAGCTTAGAACTAAAGGAAATCGGGCATTCAGGATATATATTAGTTTAATTGCATTTAGTTATAATTAAGAAAATTATACACAAATTTGTAATTTAGTTTTTAGAAATATCTTACTCTACTTTAAAACTAAATACAACCGGAGTACATTTAAATACAGTATAAACACAGTACGTGCTCTTAATATAATGCATACTTAATCAAGGTCTTAAATCTTATAACTTTCAGAAAACTGGAAGTTTTTTTATGTTTTATAGTATTTCCAATTTCCTCTCCTGAAAAGTTCTGAATGTTCAATTTAAATACATTTATATAACCTGTAAAGTTGGTGCATACATCAAAGCTATTCATTATTTCTTTTGTTAGCTTTCCCCAAAAACATTTTATACGTGGTTTATTATGTTAAACGAAAAACTATTTAGTTCATAATTTACAGGGTTTTTGAAAAGTAGAATTATTGTTTTGAAAGGTTTTGGAAAAATATATCTTTTTAGTGTTGATTGTTACGATGTATGTTATTTAGTAGCTAACGCTTGTAGAGTATTGTCTTATCTTCCTTATTAGTAATAGTAATCCTCTAAATTAGTTTCTTGATTTGTGGGTCGCCACCACTATTGGTGTCGTGGAACCTGATGCAGAGCCCCCCCCCCAAAAAAAAAAAAAAAAAAAAAATTTGGCAATTTTAATAATTCTTTAACTTATTTCTTTAATGCAAGTCTTTTCTGCTGATTACATATTGAGGAGTATTTTAAATCGAAGATATTATGGACTGCACACAATAAAATCCCCTATATAATAATATATAAAGTTATCTGTTAGTCTGACCTCGAATTTCTGAAGAGGTTGGACCTGGAATGGATAGAGGCATCGATATTGGATTCTCGATGAGTTAGGGTTAGCAAAATTAAAGTAAGTAAAGTTTATCTTGTAAACTATCAATCCGATTCTAAAATAAATTGATATAAATATGCTTCATATAGCAGAGATAAATACTGTCGTCTTTATAACATTCGAAATCCACCCCTTTCTCCCTTTTCGAGGGTTTAATACCATTATATTAAACCCCATTTTAAGAGCAGGTGATTAAATTTATCAATTTATGACATAACAAATAAGTAAAAATAACAGTTTTTTCTAGCATTATGACGTCATTCCTTTAACCATCTCATTCAATCATTTCTTATTTGAAATTTTTTAAATATCGTATGCATTATTTTCATACGTTTTATCTCTGAACTTAGATATTACGTAAATAATTTTCTTTTATTTTTGGCTTAAATAATAGATTAAGTACATATGTGATAATTTTAAATTTAATAATAGATTATTTTTTGTTGCAAGATAATTCTCAGCAAAAACAAACCATTTTTTTACCTGCCTCATAGGGTACTTTACAATTCTGAAAAATTAAAAATTTTACTGATCTCTTAATATGACGAGGTATATGCTAGTAAATAATGAAGTGTAAACGCTTAGAATACTACATCACGTCACATAAGTGACCAACGATCGTTTTATGATCTTTTTAGTGTTGATTGTTAAGATATATTTTATTTAGTAGCTAATGCTTGTAGAGTACTGTCTTGTCTTCCTTGTGAGTGATAGCAATCCTCTAAATTAGAGTTTCTTAATTTGTGGGTCGCCACCCCTATTTGGGTAGTGGAACCTGCAGCAGTGGTCCCCCCAAAATTTAGCAATTTCGATAATTCTTTAACTTATTTCTTTAATGCATGTCTTATCTGCCGATTACATATCAAGGAGTATTTTAAATCTAAGTTATTATGAACTGCACACAAAAAAGTGAAGTTTAAATACTTAGAATACTACATCACGTCACATAAGTGACCAACTACTTTTTGGGGATCTTTTTAGTGTTGATTGCTACGATGTATGTTATTTAGTAGCTAATATTTGTAGAGTGCTGTCTTGTCTTCCTTATTAGTAATAACAACCCTCTAAATTAGAGTTTCTTAATTTGTGGGTTGCCACCCCTATTGGGGTAGTGAATCCTACAGCAGTGGTCCCCCCAAAATTTAGCAATTTCGATAATTCTTTAACTTATCTCTTTAATGCAAGCCTTTTCTGACGATTACATATCGAAGAATATTTTAAATCTAAGTTATTATAGTCCAACCGCTTCATAAATTCGAGGACAGACGGGCAGATAACTTAGGCTATTATTATATAGTGGATTTGATAAATATAATTAAACATAAACAAGCATATCCTTCCCATTTACTGCTTCCCATCCTCGTATATGCGATTTTTGAAGTAAGTAGGTTATCTAGGTAGTAACATTCCTAAGTGAATCTAGCCGTATAATTGAGTTTATTTTTATTGTATTATGTATTATATTTTTAAGTTTGTTATTTATTTCAAATTTTCACCTTCTTCTATGCCTTAAAATTAAAAATTAAGGTTAATGACCTAAAACTGCTAAAATGTATTACAATATAAATGAAAAATTGACAGTTACACTCACACTTGTGCCGCATTGGCGTAATACTTATAGGGTCCTAAAAATTTTCGTAAATATCTTGGGGTTTCCTTACCAAAAAGTTTAAAAAACCCTGTTCTAAATGATATCAGTACAAGTTTCAACAATTTTGCTGTAATATCCGTATTCAAAATTTGGTTGTTCTAAGCCAAAACGTACTTGAGTTATCGTGTTCATACACTTATACACACAATTCCAAAAATATTTTAGGTCCAATACGTGAAAATAAAAATCAAATTTTACTGAGGTCGAACTGTGGACGATTATACTTTTCATATACTACGTATACATAGGGCCCAACTTACAGAAATGGGTGCCCAGGACAAATTCATTCATTCGGGTCACCCCCTCACTGTGCTATACACAGGTGGTGGCTACGAGGTGACTGTTATATGTAGTGATTCTTAAACTATGGCTTGCATAGCCTTTAAAGTTGACTCACCAATGTAGTTAACAAAATAAGATTAGTTTAAAATAAAATAAAAAATTATGAAATAAGTAAAATTATAAAAAAAGTTACAAAAAAAATCCTGGAAGGTAAAGCGTATAATAGAATTTTGTAAGTTCTTACTCAAGGAATTTTCCTACCTAAAACAGAATGTAACTGCTTGTTCTACATTTTTTTGCCAGCACTTACATTTGTGAACAATCTCTCTAGCCGAACGATGGCCGATTGGTTAGGGTGCTGGCCTTCGGAACCGGAATTCGTGGGTTCGAATCCCACTGTGGCATGGATGTTCGTAGCCGTTCGGAATCGGCTTTAAACTGTAGGTCCCGGTCTCATTAGCCCTCGTGTTGCAAAAGAGTAGACCGTAGAACTCCAAACCAAACAATCTCTCTAATGATACTGAATAAGTCAAAAAACTAAAAGAAGAAATTGTCGATAACTTAAAGTGAATTTTAGACTTACGCATCATATTTTTAACTTGAAATGGCAGTTAATTTGGGACCCACTTTTTGACTGTGGGCTCGAGCGATTGCCCCGTTTGCCATGTCAGAAATCAAGCCCCGAGTCAAGGTTCCTAACACAGTTCAGGCGTAGATAGGGAAACTTTTATACGTATACTAGTACATAGCCTGTCATATGACGGAATCAGCAAAATATTTAATTTTCCGGAATTGTAAAGTACCTTATGGGGCAGGTAAAAAAATGGCTTGTTTTTTGGCTGAGAATTATCTGGTACACGCTCAGTTATGTATCTATCTTCATACTCCTCTAAAGTCTCCCGATACTGTGAATGAAGTTTAGAATCACATTGAATTCATTTAGTAAAACTGTTTGTTTATCTATAGAAACAAACACAAATGAACAAACTTCTTAATTTTCAAAGATATAGAACTTAAACGCTAGATATTTATAAGTCCAGGAAATAGACTCCTCTAGATAAGAAAAGAATTTGTCCTCTAGAAAAGAATTTGTTTTTAATACTGGGGATAAAATTTTCTTCGCAACAAAAAATAATTGATGATTAAATTTTAAATTATCACATATATCATTATCACAATATATATAACTATCTAATAATATAATTATATAATATCTTAATAATATCTTAATATATATAATTATCACAAAATCCTGGAAGGTAAAGCGTATATTAGAATTTTGTAAGTCCTTACCCGAGGAGGGCCCTCCTCACTCTGCTGTACAGAGGTAATGGCTATGGAGTGATTGTTATATGTAGTAATCCTTAAAGTATGGCGAGCCTTTAAAGTTGACTCACCAGTGTAGTTAGTAAAATAAGATTAGTTTAAAATAAAATGAAAAATTATGAAATAAGTAAAATTATAAAAAAGTTACAAAAAAATCCTGGAAGGTAAAGCGTATATTAGAATTTTGTAAGTCCTTACCCGAGGAATTTTCCTGCCTAAAACAGAATGTAGCTGTGTGTTCTACATTTTTTTAACAGTACTTACATTTGCAAACAAGCTCTCTAATGATACTGAATAAGTCAAAAACTATAATAAGAAAGAATTGTCGATAATTTAAAGTGAATTTTAAACATACGCTTCATATTTTTAACTTTAAATGGCTGTTAATTTGGGGGCCCCTTTTTGATTGGGGGCCCGGGCGCTTGCCCCGTTTGACTTGTCCGAAATCAGGCCCTGCGTATACGAGGATGTAAAAATGTATTGTTATACTTGTATCATAGTCAAATAGAGATACATGGACTGTTTGTAGGTATTCATCAAGATGGAAGATGAAATAATAGGGTACCATAATGACACAAACTCTGAAAAATTTCGTAAAGACCTTACCACCACAAAATTTTAACAGTAATTAATTCTAAAATGTGTTGGTTATGTAGACTGTCTCTAACTGAATGCAAAGAGATATTAGGGGATATGGAGAAATGCTCCCTGAATGCTAGTACAACAGAAGAGAAAGGTAGGGGCACGTGATCGATGACGTTAATCAAAATGCAGTTCACATACAGGGTCAGTAAGTGATCCTTTGGACGATAAAGACAGGGAAAAGTTTAGCAAATGGTAATTGTTTTTTCTTTCTTCTCTTAGCGACATAATCAGTTTTTGAATTAGCTACTGTTCAAGCAAATTAATGAATATTCCAGGCATTATAAATTTTGATTTGACAATAAAGGATTGGCGAAAATTTAGAAAATTGTAAATCTCTGTCGATATGTATCTTGAATAATTTATTGAGATAGTTGATACTGATAAATTGAATATACGTTTTTTGATGGATATCGGTAAAAGAAATAAAGTTTTAGAAGTCTAGGGAAGTGATTCTAATTAACATTAAAAAATGCATTAAACTTGATATTAACCAGAATATATTTAGAATTCGGTAGCACTGTGATCTTAATATATTTTGTGGATTAAAATTATTTTAATAACTTTTAAAATTTAGTTTGCTGGACAATGGTTGAATGGTTAGGACGCTGATTTTCAGTTTAAGAGATCGTGGGTTTGAATCCCACTGTTTCATGGTTCGTAGCCTTTCGGAATGGTCTTTAAGCAGTAGGTGCAGGTGTTATTAGCCCTAGTGTTGGAAAAAAATCTACTGATTGAAACAATTATAAAGTTCAGTTCCTGCCATTTTGTCCCCGTAATTTCAAAGATAATTATTATATGCATTAGCTACATTTTCTAGTATCATTTGTAAATGTTTATATCCGTTTATGGAGAATAAAAGTGCATTTTAGATAGGGTGGAATAGTCCTTTACACTTTCCTGTATCCAAATGTCTTTGCAGTCTGACATTCCTACGCCAATGCGCATAGCTGCTAGGTCCCTGTACTTTTTGACTTAGAGAAACCAAATATTGAATGCCTACGACGGGATCAGTAAAATTCTCAATTTTCCAGAATTGTAAAGTACCCTATGAGGCAGATAAAAATATGGTTTTTTTTCTGCTGAGAATTATCTGGTATACGCTCAATAATTTGCTTATCTTCATACTCCTCTGAAGTCTTCCGATACTGTGAATGCAGTTCAGAATTACGTTGAATTCATTTAGAAAGATAATTTAAAGTTTTCTTAGCTACGTTGAAATTATCGTTAAGTTCTTCCCAAATTTTCTTGCCACAGTAATTAAGGGGAGTAAAGGAATGAAACTATCATTTCCACTACACCTGGAGGTAGATAGATTTTGTTGTTAATACTGATGATTAAATTTTCATTGCAACAAAAATTAATCGATGATTAAATTTAAAATTATCACATATGTACCTAATCTATTATTTAAGCCAAATATAAGAGAAAATTATTTACGTTATTTCCAAGTTAAGTGATAAAACGTATGAAAATAATGCAGATGGTATTTAAATATTTTAAATTAAGAAAAATGATTAAATGAGATGGTTAAAGTAATGACGTGATAATGCTAGAAAAAATAGGTTTTTTTCACCTATTTATTATAGGATAAATTGGTAAATTTAATCACCTGCTCTTAAACTGGGAAGATAGGGATTGAAATAATTTCATTAAATGCTAGACAAGTGGAAAAGGGGTGGATTTCGAACGTTGCTAACACTAACTCATCAAGAATCGAAAATGGATGCATCTATCCATTCCAAGTACAACTGCTTCATTAAGGATAGACGGATACATAACTTAGGCTATTATTATATAGGGGATTAGTTGCTTCTAAACTCATATAAATTGCACACATCTTGAACCCGGAAAGAAAATGTAACGGGAATCTATCGCATCCCCTTTGTGATTCCCGGGCTATACGCATTTTTATTAAGTTCATAAAATAGCTTATTACAGTATCTAAAATACAGATATTATTTATGCTATACAGTGTTTATATGGTATGTTAATGTAAGCACAAAAGCATAACTAACAAAAATAATTTTCTTTTCTATGAGTATACAACAAAGTTGAGAAGACTCTACTTCCGTTTTAGCTTGCAAAGTTTTAGCTTGCAATGTCGCTAATACATCACATTTTTTTTCATACATTGTATGTACGTGTTTGTAATAAATAGCTATACTAGTCCAGTAAAGGCTAGAAATTTTTGATAAAGAGAATGATTTACACAGTTTTATAAGCCAGGTTCCAATATTCTCCCATTATGTGATAGAAGAAGTGAGTTTTTGTTTACTTACTTATAGCTTTACCCATTAAGAATACTATGTTGTGCTTTTTCAATTATGTGCATGCGATCAGGGGTTAAAACATCACATGTCTTTGCTTGTTCCCTTTTTAATTTCTACTCTAAAATGACCACTGGGGCTACAGTTCCTGCCCAATAATATCCTTTAATACAGCAATAAATCTCCCTTAAGATCCAACAGCAATAAATATCCTAAGCTGTGGGTTTTAATACTATGCGTATTTAACACTAGATTGCCCAAGTCAGTCATTTTGACTGTTTTTTAATTTCAATTAGAAAAACAATTATGAAATATAATGACACAATTTCTTAGAATTTGGTGACTTTTTCTATAACATATAAATGAGTTTATGAATAATTGTAGTTACTTCCGCCCTCCTTTATTATATAATATTAAAAATTAATTTTAAACAAATTTCTTTACATATTTGTTATTTTTTCACAATGCAGTCATTTTGACTGTTTTGGGGCAATATAGGTATACAAGAAATCTCGGGCAATCTAGTGTTAAAAAACGTAAAAGTTTTCATGACTCTTTCTCAAGTCTATTTTTGCAAAGTTTTCTTTTCAGCTCGAATAAGTAACCCCAAAGAAAACTAACTAGAAGTAAAAATGATATTTTCTTCCATCTGTAAACAAAAATTAGCATAAATCAATAACTTCATTACTTATAATATTTTTGACTGCTGATTTTAATACTTGTAATCGATTTTAACATAAAATTGTTTAACTAAGACGAATTTTTGGAGCACAGTATGGTAGCTATTAACCCTTTAACGGACAGTGGTTTCGGAGCGAAACCACCTGTTAAATTCTTTCTCTGCTTTTGAAAGACATAAGATGGACTTTTAGGTTTTCTATGTTTATGCCATTTCCAACTCACAGTATACAAAAGTATACAAGAGCTCGATACTTCATTTGAAATATACGTGGTTAAACTTCCTTTACTTGGAAAAATCAGTAATGATTTTTTTCACTTATAAACCCAAATAAATGTATATCCAAACAACACTTATAAATTGTTTAAGTTTGATACGGTCTACTGTCTTTCAACACGAGGGTAAATAAGACCGAGACCTGCAGCTTAAGGCCGATTCCGAATTGCTACGAACATCCATACCTGCAGTGGGATTTTAACCCATGAATTCCGGTACCTAAAAGCAGCGCTGTATCATATGGCCATCGTTCGATTGTAAATTGGTTAGTTTTTCTTTATCATACCCTTTTAGATAATAATCATTGTTCCCGCAGTATAATTAAGCCATTAAAAAAGCATTTTCACTTCGTACAAGGGGCTGGATTTTGCACTTTAACAACCCCTAAAATTCCACCACCCCTCAAAAATTGTAAAAAAAAAATATGCATTTACATTTATAAAGTTCATAGATACCATTTATAAAATAATTTCATTAAATCTCAAAGAATTTATAATAGTGACCTTTAAAGGGTTAAGTGACAGGGTTTGATTTTGTCTTGAAACTTGTGTATAACAATATTGTCCCAAACTATAAATCTACCTACAACAATATTTTCTTTAGTCCCTCAGCAATTTTTACCTGCTTAGTGCAAAATTACCAAAAAGTTACAAATATCAAATATACATTTTTTAGCACAATATGGTAGCTATTAGGTTCTCAATTTAATTTTACTGTAAAACTTGTTATTACTATATAACGATATTGCCAATAACAATAATATATTTATAACGATATTTCTTTTCGCCCAGCGGTATTCCTTGTCCACTCAATATAAAATTACCAAGAAGTTTGAAATTTTATTCTAAATATTTACATTTTAAACTTTTTAGTAAAATTTAATCACATCAATAATTTTGATAGAAAATACGATATGCACGTTATAAACGTTGGATGCGTTAAGGATCAAACAATTTATAGCTAAACATTCTTACAGCAATGTTTTTCTAGCTCTATACGATATTGCTATAGACAGGTTTTACTGTATGTTACTGTTGCAATAGCAAATAAATTACCGTATGTAATTTATTTGCTATTGTAATAAATAAATAAAAAGAAACTCGCTGTAATTAAGGCACCTAATTTTGTGCCTTAAATACAGTGAAACGAAGTAGAATGGAAGTTAGTAATAAACAGCTGTTCCATAGTCACAATAAGCCATTTCTTCACTTCAGAGACGAGTAGAGCTAAGTGGCCTATAAACCGTTAATTTTTACTTAATTTTGTGGCTTAATGACGTTCCTTTTATATTTCTACTATATTCTGACACAAAACCTTTATCTTGCTTAACTACTCGTTAATAGCTGACAAAGAAGGGTGGAGGACTCGATGATCGATATGTACAAGTGATTGGCTCATTTGCGAGGAGTGAAGTTTGGGTATTGTTTCTCTGACATTGGAATTCGGGATATCGATGTAAACAATCTATTCTTTTTTCCAGTCAAATCATGGGACATTTTACAAAAAGAGTAACAGTTACAGAATTTTAACTTTTTGTTGCGGGATAAACAGTTTGTACTTGTAAACAATCTATTCTTTTTTCTAGTCAAATCCTGGGACATTTTACTAACTGATTAAAAGCTACAGAATTTTTAGACTTTGTTGCATAATAAAATGTTTGTACTTGTAAACAATCTATTCTTTTTTCTAGTCACGTCCTGGGGCATTTTACAAACCAAGTAACAGCTACAGAATTTTAACTTTTTGTTGCATGATAAACTGATTGTATTTGTTGTAAACAATCTAATCCTTTTTCTTCTCAAATGAGACTTTTTACAAACCGAATAATAGATACAGAAATTTAACTTTTTTGTTACATGATAAAATATTTGTATTTATTGTAAATCTATTCTTTTTTTTAACCAAACCATTAGATTTAATTAACTGATAAATAATTACAGAGTTTTAACTTTTTGTACCATGAAAAACTATTTGTTCTTGCTGTAAATAATATATTGTTTTTATTTTAGTTAACTCTTGGGGAATTTTACAAACCATTTAATAATTACAGAATTTTAAATTTTTGTTGTATGATGAACGGTTTGTACTTGTAAACAAACAATCCTTTTAGCTAGTCATATCATGGGACTAACTGCATTTTCAACTGCAAGTGAGTTCTTCGCATGATTAGATAGATAAACAACACATAAATGTATAATATTAAACAAAAAAAGTAAAATTATAAAGATATTAATCTAATTTTGAGCGTCTGTAAGCTTTCGGGTACAATAATTTATGTCTCTTTTCGTCCCATAAAAACAAATTATATTTCAACAGCTGCATGTTTAGAGAAGTCCCAAGAGGTAATAAATAAAGAATATTGTTTTTCTAGATAAGAGCAACCGTTGCAGATGCTTATCTGTAATTGTTGTAGATTTTTATGCGTGAATGGAAAGAAAATTGACGTCTTTCAGCCGTATCTGTATATTCAGTGATAGGAATTATGCTAAAAGATGTTGTTGAGGAGTTGAAAATATTTTTTATAAGCGAAAAATTTTTTATTTTAAAGTGTAAAAGTAACTTACGTGAATAAATAAATTTTACTTTTCTCAGAATTCAAACAAAGCACCGCGGACAAAAGAATAAGATGATATTCACAATTTTACAAGACAAAGATCTGTAATTCGTTGGAGTTATTTCTTTAGAAAAATTTCTAATGATTGATAAGTCTTGTACGACATTTTCTTCGTATTACTATTGATTGATTATATATACATACATATATTAGACCCATTTGACTCTAACTGCAATATTATTTTGTGTTTATTTGTTCTTATATATTACGTAGGAGTTTTTTACGTTAGAGTAATGAAAATTAATAAATTTTAAATGGGTTTAAATTTTCTTCTGGTATTATAATTTTTTTGCCTTTTTTTTCATTTTAGTTTATATTTTATTTCATATTTTCTCGATTTATTTATACATATGTATGTGGTGCGTGTATATACATACGCACACTGAAGCATATCTATAATTATACTGTAAGTACTCAGAAAAGTTTATTGCTATCAGAGCCGGCTTTAGCACTTTTATCACCCCCTTTCCCACAAAAATAATTACCATTAAAAGAGATAAATTGTTAAATTTTTGAGGTGGCCCTCTCTATTTGCTACACTTATCGACAAAGAAAGCAAGAATCTTAAAGCAATAACATGATTTGGAGCAAAATCTACAATTAGAATTACTTTTAAAACTTCAATTGTGATATTTTTTCTTTGCCTAATAAAGCCGAAAGTTACATTAATAAGTAATTTTGTATATATTTTGTTTTTCAATTACTTCAACATTACTTCGAGATCTTTACAGTGTTTAAAAAATATTATAGGTCTATTACAGGTGTATTACAGGTGTATATGGATGCATTGTAGGTATATTTTTTAAATCATATATGTTACTCTTATCAATCATATGTGTTTGACATAAAGAGTCAGTACTCTTTAAATCAAATCTTTATTCCAAGACATTAATCGATTCATCTATTGTTAAAAAAAAATACTTGCAATGGTTGGTATTTGAATAAAATTAATAAAAAATAATTTTAAATAATTATGTTCCGGGCTTCCAAACAATAAAGCTTCATTTTTATAAACATTTCTTACATAATATGTTCCTAATTATAAAGAATTTAAAAAATTCCAGGTAACTTGTTACACTTGTGAAGAGTCAATACTCTTTAAATCAAATCTTTATTCCAAAGAATTTATCGATTCATCAATTGTTAAAAAATACTTGAATTGGTTGGTATTTGAATAAAATTAATAAAAATTGATTTAAAATAATTATGTTCCGAGCATCCAAACAATAAAGCGTCATTTTTTGTAAACATTTCGTACATAATATTTAACTAAATATAAAGATTTCCAGGCAACTTGTTACCCTTAAAATTTTCCACCCCGGACAAGGCTCTGATTTATCCGGACCTAAATCTGCCCCTAAAAGGTTATTTTCATAAAGAATTTCGTAAAATGCAACTCGTTGTTTTCTTTCCTCAGATAGCATGAAATTTTGAAATCTTCTTTTGTTCGGTAATACAGTTAGATTGGCACCTGTAAAATTGAATGGCACTGAAAAATCATATATGTTAATCTTATCAATCATATGTGTTTGATTTAAAGAGTCGGTACTCTTTAAATCCAATCTTTATTCCAAAGAATTAATCGATTCATCTATTGTTAAAAAAAAAATACTTGCATTGGTTGGTATTTGAATAAAATTAATAAAAATAATTTAAAATAATTATGTCCTGGGCTTCCAAACAATAAAGCGTTATTTCTTGTAAAGATTTCTTACATAATATTTTCCTAATTATAAAGAATTTCACAAATTCCAGGCAACTTGTTACCCTTAAAGTTTTCCATCCCGGAAAAGGGTATGGTTTGTCCGGCTCTAAATCCGCCCCTGAAAGGTTATTTTTTAAAAGAATTTCGTAAAATCCTGTTCGTTGTTTTGTGCCCTGAAATAGTATTCACCATGAAATTTTGCAATCTTCTTTTGTTCGGTAATACAGTTAGATTGGCACCTGTAAAATTGAATGGTACTGAAAAATCATATATGTTACTCTTATCAATCATATGTGTTTGATTTAAAGAGTCTGTACTTTTTAAATCAAATATTTATTCCAAGGAATTAATCGATTCATCTATTGTTAAAAAATACTTACATTGGTTGGTATTTGAATAAAATTAATAAAAAATAATTTAAAATAATTATGTTCCGGGCTTCCAAACAATAAAGCGTCATTTTTTGTAAAAATTTCTTACATAATATTTTCCTAATTAAAAAGAATTTAATAAATTCCAGACAACTTGTTACTCTTAAAATTTTCCACCCTGGACAAGGACCTAGTTTGTCCGGTCCTTAAAAGGTTATTTTTATAAAGAATTTGGTAAAATCCAACTCGTTGTTTTCTTTTCTGAGATAGCACTCCCCATGAAATTTTGAAATCTTTTGTTCGGTAATACAGTTACAGTGACACCTGTAAAATTGAATGGCACTGAAAAATAATATATGTTACTCTTATCAATCCTATCTGTTTGATTTAAAGAGTCGGTACTTTTTAAATCAAATCTTTATTCCAAGGCATAGGCATTAATCGATTCATCTATTGTTAAAACAATACTTGCATTAGTTTTTATTTGAATAAAATTAATAAAAAATAATTTTAAATAATTATGTTCCGGGCTTCCAAACAATAATATTTCCTAATTATAAAGAATTCCAGGCAACTTGTTACCCTTAAAATTTTCCATCCCGGACAAGGGCCTGGTTTGTCCGGCTCTAAATCCGTCCCTGAAAGATTATTTTTAAAAAGAATTTTGTAAAATCCAACTAGTCGTTTTCTTTCCTGAGATAGCATTCACCATGAAATTTTGCAATCTTCTTTTGTTCGGTAATACAGTTAGATTGGCACCTGTAAAATTGAATGGCACTGAAAAATGTCATTGAAGAGGTATTTCAGGAAATACCTGTTGTTTCAAGTAACTTACTTTTCTTTTTCCCCCTTTGGTGGAAAAGGCTAACAAGTGAGTAACAATAGGAAAGTGGCAAATACTGTACCACCGTGGGATACCTCCCACCACGTCTATTCCCATGTGTTACCTCGCAATACTTTAGGACCGTATGGGAAAGTTCAAGGGATTAGCAGCAGGGCTATTGACTTTTTGGTTTTCAACTTGGAAGTGAGAAATTTTATTTTTTCGTGGGAATATGTTTACATTCCCCAAAGTGAAAATTCGGTGAAAGTTGGGAAAAAGTAAAAATCTTACTTTCCACAAGAAAAAAAATTTTAGTGTTCATACAAAAAAGTATGAACACTAAAATTTTGTGATCATACTTTCTTATTTAATGGTGCAAATCTGTTATATTAGAAATATAATAATGGTACAAATTTGATATATTAGTTATGATCTATTAGTCATTATTAGAAATAGTTAATTCGTATACATTGTTAAACTGAAAATAAATATCAGCGAAACAAAATATGTTCTTCTATGTTTTAAGGTTATTTTTCAAGTTTAATGTTTCAAATTCGTTACATTATAGATTGCTTTTTCTAGACACTAAAACTAGTCACAAAACTTTTGAATCACATCACAGTATGAACACTAAATTTTTTTCTAGAACAGGTTAGTATCTAGAAAAAAACCTAAGACATAACAAATGTAGACCATTAATGTAACAAATATTTCTAAAAAATATGTATTTTTCCCTTATAATTAATTTAAGTTTAACATCATACTTCAATTAACTATATCTGATAACTAATAAATGAATATCAAATTGAAAATTGAATTGAAAATGAATTGAAAATTTAATATTCATACTGTATCGTGATGTAAAGAATTATGTGATTTTTTTAGTTAGTATTTAGAAAATATAATTAATGATTTATAACAAATTTGGACCATCAATTGTGTAATATAACATTAAACGGTAGAAGAATTATACATCTTGTTTTCTTCATATTTATTTTCAATTTAATATTATATTTCAATTAACAACATCTAATAACAACTTATATATATATTTTTGGGGCGATGAATATGCTTAAATTCCCCGAATTGAAAGTTTGATGGCAGTTAAGAATAAGTAAAAGTACTAATCTCTAAAAGAAAAAAAATGTGTTCATATTGTGACGTGATTCAAAAGTTTTGTGACTTGCTCTAGTATCTAGAAAAAGTAATCTATAATATTAACGAATATGGAACATTAAACTTGAAAAATAACCTTAAAACATAAAAGAACATATTTTGTTTCACTGATATTTATTTTCAGTTTAACAATGTACATGAATTAACTACTTCTAATACTGACTAATAACTAATAATCAGCTATATTTCTAATATAACAGATTTGCATTATTAAATAAGAAAAATTTAAAAAAAAGATAGAAAAAATTATATTTTGTTCAAATCACATTTATTTTTGGTTTAACTGTACACTTTAATTTATTTTTTGATAGTAAATAATAATTTATTATGGCTCTAATATAACAGACATGGTCCATTAAAGGGGAAATAATACTATTCCAGATTTAAAATCTTCATTATAATAACTTTTTTTTTTCGATTCATCATGAAACAAATTTTTGCTTCTTTTAAATTGAACACTTTTAATAGAGCGCTGATTTTGAAAAAATTGTTTAGTCTTACCGTTCTGAGTAAAAATTCATTAAAACAACATTAAAAAATATACATCAAATGAATGTCACTAACTGCAGTTTTTATATGAAAATTAAAAACTTAATTTTATATAAAATTAAAGCTGTTAGGAAATTGAACTATATAAATAATATATTTTATCATGTTATAAAAATATATATATCCTTTGTATATATAAAAAAATATATTATCCTATAAATATATACATACTATATATATATATATATATATATATATATATATATATATATATATATATATATATATATATATATATATATATATATATATATATATATATATATATATATATCCTTTGATTATATAAAAAAATATATCCTTTGTATTGATATACTTGAGGTTTACAGAAAAAAAAAGATGCTTAGCTTTTTTTTCTTCTTAACAAAACAATTTTATTCTAATTTACAAACTTCAAACGTTATTTTGCAGGTAACAAAAAAAAGAAATTTTCTACTTGGTGAAAATATTTTGTGTTTTTAAGAAAAAGCATTTTGTAATGTAACAAAACTAAATAGCTGTTATAACATTATACCAATATTGACGATGTTGAACAAATGTTATTCTCAGCAGAACAGAAATTATTCACTTTATAGTGTATCAAATATATGTTGTTATAGTGCAGATTTTTCAGTTCGAAAGATAATATGTCCCCTTAGATGTGAAAAATATTTTTTAAGTAAAATAACAATATATATTATTTCATTCCCATTTATTTTCCGTTTACCATTACATTTCAATTAATAACTTCCAATAAGCTCAATATACATTCTATATATAAGGATAAAATGACTAGGTATCTAAAAGTTGTACAAATTTATCAAACAATTCATTTCTACCTAAGCTGTTAGAAAAACAAAAATCTATCAAACATGTTAGATACCGAAATGTAAGATGAGAAAAAGTTCGCAGAGGTTGTTAATCCTTTATCCAATTATACGGCGCTTGATATACATCCTAATCTGATATCAACCAAATGTCAAGAGGAAAATTCCACAGCTGACACAATAACAGCGCTACAGCGTTCAATTAATGTTTATCTACGCAGAACCCTGAGCCTTACACTTTATCGTCATTGGGTATTTAATGCTCTGTTAAACACATATATCTTGAAAAGTTTAAAAAAAAAGTTTTAAAATCCTCTACGAATTACGGGAAAGTTTTATCAAATACTTAAAAAAAGAGAAATATAAAATAAATTTGACGCAGTTTGCCGAAAGCAAAATTCTGCGCTTATATGTTTATATATAAAATTCTTCTGTCCGTGTGTTTTAACAGAACTCCTAAACGGCTGGACTGATTTTGATGAAATTTTGTATGTGTTATTAAGTTGATTTGAGAGTGGTTCAGATTCACAATATGATCCAATAGAAAATGTTTTTTTTTTATTAAAAATTCAGATTTACGAGCTTATTGAGATTAATATAACGCCGCTTGAAACCCTTTCCTGCCAACATATCTGAGGCGTAGTGGCCAGCTTACTGGATTGTATCGGATTTAACCGTCCTGGTCTGTATGCATATATATATATATATATATATATATATATATATATTTATATATATATATATATATATATATATATAAATTTATATATATTGTATATATATGTATTTATTTTATGTATATGCATGTATGTATGTATAGTATATATATATGTATGTATGTATGTAGTTATATATGTATGTATGATGTATGTATGTATATATATATATGTGTGTATGTATGTAGTATATATATATATATTCATATATAAATGTATGTATATATATGTATGTATGTATATATATATATATGTATGTATGTATGTATATATATGTATGTATGTATATATATATGTATGTATATATATATATATATATGTATGTATGTATGTATATATATATATTATATATATATATATGTATGTATATATATATATATATATGTATGTATGTATATATATATTTGTAATATATCAAATTATTTAACTTTAATATTTCCTTTTAAAACCTCTCTCACATTCTAATTCCTTAAAATATGTTTCCCAAACTCTAAATGTCTTAATCAAAGAGCGTTCTCGACTTAAAATTCTTTCGATCCATTTCCCAGAGCTTTCTATCCTATAGACGTAAATTTTTTATCTATTCAACACGTTTCTCAGCTGTCGCCGGCAAATGGCTCCTCGTTTTTCCTGATATTGCACTTAAATTCGCTGAGTAAGTGGGAAAATACTTTCTGTTTTCGCTCTTGGGTGCACCTCTTTTCGAGCAGATTGATTTTTGTGCCTTTCCTTTATCTGTCGTTGAGTAGTAAAGATGTCCATCTTAGCAGCTCTGAAATAAAGTTTTAATTACACTTGTGCCGTTCTCTTCAATGTCAGCCGAGTGCACTTTTATTACTGCTAGCTGTTAGGCTTCTCCTTGCTCAGTAGCCCGGGCAAGTAAAAATAATAGGGGCTACATATTTATTTTGACTACAGGAAATAATTGTTACATATATACTCATATATGGATGCTATGTGTGTATATATATATATAATATATATATATATTTATATATATATATATATATCTATTATCTATATATATATATATGTATATATATATATATATATATTATATATATAGTATATACATATAGTTTACAACTTAAGAAATATTCAAAATTCGATGTGTTATTATCGTATTAGGTCGAATTTAAAGCATACATCTTACATTAGATATGGTTAAAAATTATAAAAGTTTCAAAACATATATTTATAAAAAAAAGAAATTTAACCTTTTAACTGTCATGCCCGAAATAATCTCGCACAGCACAGGTGTTCAAGATGTCACGCCTATATTACTCGGGTAATTTTTTATTAATGCATCGTATTGTTATACCCGAATATATATCATGTACTTCATATATAAATTTTTAACTACTAAGTATAATTTTTTTGTAGTAAACATTCGAGTTTTGCAATAAAAAAATTTGACAATTTGTATACCCAAATCATCAAAATACTCGACAGTTAAAGGGTTAATTAATAAATAACTCTTGTGATTTTGCATTATATAGATATTCAATATTATTGATTAACAAAGAGTCATCATCGCAACTCTTTGATAACATTGAAAATAAACACTTATTGTCTATTTCATATTTTGGTTTTGTATTAAAGAGATATGTACAACATGTCAAGAGACTTATAATACATTTATGATAATTCTAAATTAACATTTCTTTATTCAGTAAAACTATCTATTTGCTTACTTAACATCTGTAAACAAGTAGAGCAATAGAATAATTATTAGATATTTTGACGGATAACAGAAACTTACGTGTAAAGACCGTCTAAAAGACTGGGTTAAACAATGGGTTTGTTCTGACAAATACATATTTCATATACATTCTCAAATATTTATACAGATAGTGAACACTCCCTTAAGGCCATAAAGAAAGAAAACAAATTTCTCATTATACTATCCGAACTTCAGCCACTGACTACGTGAGTTCAATAAGTTATATTTGCTTAAAAACCCATAATTAAAAACATACACTTTCAGGAGGAGTAATAATTTTACGTCAACGTTTTAGGACAAACTATTAAGTCATAATTGGAAGAAACTAATTAATTTTCATGTCGTCCCCGAGCAGGTGGATGATTAAGCAACTAAAAAAATGGCAGCCTGAAATCCCTGTCAGAGAAGAAGGCAAATCTGTCATGAATTTCAAAATAATCTACCCTGACATAAAAGTGCTTTATCCGTACGTGACTGTCAGGTGGTATATTGATTTTTATACGTGTTACGCATGCGTGCAGTCAACATAAAAGCATACAGCACGCATATGCAAATGTTGATTAGAAATTATACGGGGGAAAAAGGACGTTTTTAATGGTACGTAAAAGATATACACTAACTGTTATTTAATATGAAGACAAATTAATGCAATATTTTGACAATTTGACAAATAGCTACAGTCGGAGTTAATTTTTATTTTATTTCTTATTAAAGTTATGTATGAATCACATTAAGATAAAATGTGAACTAAAATCAGCGTTAAAATAAGTTAATTCTGATTAATAAGTTAAAAAAATTTAAGACAGCAGTTAAGGATGTCTTTCCAATGTTAATATTAATTAATTTTACTTGTTTTTTTTTTAATTAAACAGAATTATTTGCCAATGTAGCAATTTGACAAATAGCTACAGCCGGAGTTAATTTTTATTTTACTTTTTTTTATTGAAATTAAGTATTACTAAAATTAGAATAAAAAGTGAACTAAAACCAGCGTTAAAATAAATTAACTCTAATTAATAGGTAAAAAATAAATTAGGAGAGCATTTAAAGATATAATTCCAAAGTTAATATAAATTAATTTTAGTTGTTTATCAAATTAAAAAATATTATTTGATAATGTAGCAATTTGACTAATAGCTACAATCAAAGTTAATTTTTTTTTAATCAAAATTACGTATGAGTCAAATTAAGATAAAATGTGAACTAAATTCAGTGTTAACATGAATTAATTCCTATTGATAGTTAAAAATATAAATTAAAAGCGCATTTGGAGATTTACTTCCATAGATAATAAAAATTAATTTTAGTTGTTTGTCAAATTAAAAAATATTATTTGACAATGTAGCAATTTGACTAATAGCTGCAATCAGAGTTAAATTTATTTATGTTTTATCAAAATTACGTATGAGTGAAAATAAGATAAAATGTGAACTAAAATCAGTGTTAAAATAAATTAATTCCCATTCATTGTTAAAAGTATAAATTAAGAGAGCATTTGGAGATTTCCTTCTACAGTAAATATAAATTAATTTTAGTTGCTTGTCAAATTAAAAAATATTATTTGACAATGTAGAAATTTGACTAATAGCTACAATCAGAGTTAATTTACTTTATTTTTTTATCAAAATTAAGCAGGAATCAAATTAGGATAAAATGTGAGCTAAAATCCTCGTTAAAACAAATTAATTCTCATTGATAGTTAAAAAAAATTAAGAGAGCATTAGGAGATTTCTTTCTGCAGTAAATATAAATTAAATTCAGTTGTTTATCAAATTAAAAAATATTATTTGATAATGTAGCAATTTGACTAATAGCTACAATCAAAGTTAATTTTTTTTTAATCAAAATTACGTATGAGTCAAATTAAGATAAAATGTAAAGGCTATTAAATTAATGTTAATAATTAATAATCCTATGATTTTTAAAAAAAAATAAATTAAGGCATGTGAGAGATTTACTTCCATAGTAAATATAAATTAATTTTAGTTGTTTGTCAAATTAAAAAATATTATTTGACAATGTAGCAATTTGACTAATAGCTACAACTAGAGTTAAATTCATTTTTTTTTAATCAAAATTACTTATGAGTCAAATTAAGATGAATTGTGAACTAAAATCAGCGTTAAAATAAATTAATCCCCATTCATCGTTAAAAGAATAAATTAAGAAGGCATTTGGAGATTTACTTCCAAAGTTTATATAAATTAATTTTAGTTGTTTGTCAAATTAAAAAATATTATTTGACAATATAACAATTTCACTAATAGCTACAATCAGAGTTAATTTTATTTTATTTTTTATCAAAATTACGCATGAGTCAAATTAGGATAAATTTGAACTAAAATAAAAATAATTCTCATTAATAGTTAAAAAATACATTAAGAGAGCATTTGGAGATTTCCTTCTACAGTAAATATAAATTAATTTTAGTTGTTTGTCAAATTAAAAAATATTATTTGACAATGTAGCAATTTGACTAATAGCTACAACTAGAGTTAAATTCATTTTGTTTTATTTTAATCAAAATTACTTATGAGTCAAATTAAGATAAATTGTGAACTAAAATCAGCGTTAAAATAAATTAATCCCCATTCATTGTTAAAAGAATAAATTAAGAAGGCATTTGGAGATTTACTTCCAAAGTTTATATAAATTAATTTTAGTTGTTTGTCAAATTAAAAAATATTATTTGACAATGTAGAAATTTGACTAATAGCTACAATCAGAGTTAATTTTATTCTATTTTTTTATCAATATTAAGCAGGAGTCAAATTAGGATAAAATGTGAGCTAAAATCATCGTTAAAACAAATTAATTCTCATTGATAGTTAAAAAAAATTAAGACAGCATTAGGAGATTTCTTTCTACAGTAAATATAAATTAATTTTAGTTGTTTGTCAAATTAAAAAATATTATTTGACAATATAACAATTTCACTAATAGCTACAATCAGAGTTAATTTTATTTTATTTTTTATCAAAATTACGCATGAGTCAAATTAGGATAAATTTGAACTAAAATAAAAATTAATTCTCATTGATAGTTAAAAAAAATTAAGACAGCATTAGGAGATTTCTTTCTACAGTAAATATAAATTAAATTTAGTTGTTTGTCAAATTAAAAAATATTATTTGACAATGTAGCAATTTAGCAATAACTACAGGCCAAGTTAATTTTTATTTTATTTTTCCTTCAAAATTACGTATAAATCAAATTAGGATAAATTTGAACTAAAATCAACGCTAAAAAAATTAATTCTCATTAATAGTTAAAAAATAAAGTATTTAGGGCCGGTCTCACCAAAGTTTAACGGCTAACCACGATTAACCCACTGCGCCAACCAATGGTGGAACGCAATTTTCTGTTTAAATAGAGATTAATTGTGGTTAGTTGTTATGAGACTTAGGTGAGACCGGACTTTAAAGACTTATTTACACAGTTAATACAAATTAATTTTAGTTGTTTATCAAATTAAAAAATATTATTTGACAATATAGCAATTTGACTAATAGCTACAATTAGAGTTAAATTTATTTAAATGTTTTTATCAACATTACATATGAGTCAAATTAAGATAACTAAAGTGAACTAAAATCAGCGTTAAAATAAATTAATTCCCATTCATTGTTAAAAAAATAAATTAAGAGAGCATTTGGAGATTTACTTCCAAAGTTTATATAAATTAATTTTAGTTGTTTGTCAAATTAAAAAATATTATTTGGCAATGTAGCAATTTCACTAATAGCTACAATGAGAGTTAATTTTATTTTATTTTTTATCAAAATTACGCATGAGTCAAATTAGGAGAAATTTGAAGTAAAATAAAAATAATTAATTCTCATTAATAGTTAAAAAATACATTAAGAGAGCATTTGGAGATTTCCTTCTACAGTAAATATAAATTAATTTTAGTTGTTTGTTAAATTAAAAAATATTATTTGGCAATGTAGCAAACTGACAAATAACTACAGGCTAAGTTTATTTTTATTTTATTTTTTTCGTCAAAATTATGTATGAATCAAATTAGGATAAATTTGAACTAAAATCACTAAAAAAATTAATTCTCATTAATAATTTAATAAAAAAAAATAGAGTATTTAGGGTCTGTCTCACCAAAGGCGTTTAACGGCTAACCGCGATTAACTCATGGCGCCAAGCAATGGTGGGACGCAATTTTATTAAACAGAGATTAATCACGGTTAGTCGTTAAACGACTTAGGGGAGACTGACCCTTTAAGATTTATTTCCAAAGTTAATATAGATTAATTTTAGTTGTTTATCAAATTAAAAAATATTATCTGACAAATAGCTACAGGCTAAGTTAATTTTTATTTTATTTTTTCATCAAAATTACGTATGAATCAAATTAGGATACATTTGAACTAAAATAAACACTAAAAAAATTAATCAGTTAAAAAATAGAGAATTTAGGGCTAGTCTCATCAAAGGCATTTAAAGGCTAACCGCGATTAACCCATGGCGCCAAGCAAATGGTGGGACGCAATTCTCCGTTTAAACAGAGATTAACCACGGTTAGTCATTAAACAACTTTGGTGAGACTGGTCCTTAAAGATTTATTTCCAAAGTTAATATAAACTAATTTAGTAGTTTATGAAACTAAAAAGTAATAAATCCATAAATTTCATCTGTCATGGCTTGCATATAGTTGTCCGTATATTTACTACAGTATATTAGGAAATTATAATACAGTTTACAATATCTGGTCAAATCATTTTAACCTCTTACCTCAAGCATCAACAGCCTCTGCGGCAAATGTCTGTTGTCCCACATCCTAATACGTCATAGAACATTCACTAGAGAGGCAAATCAAACTTCATTGCGACAAATTATCTGATGGTTGGTCTATTGACAAGTTTTCGGAAGTCATCAATTATTACACCAGAGTTAAGGTGATCGTTCCATTTAAGCCAATTTAGAACGCTCAGAAACTCTCAAATTAGCAGATGGAGAAATCTGAATTTCTAGTTCTAAATCTCAAAACAATGTCAGGTGCACATAATCATTTATTACTGCTGGGAAATTGACGAATACTTTATAGTCATGGGGAAGCAACAGTGCTTCAAATGGGGAAACACGAGAATTATCAGATTATTAACATTTTATGATGGCATTTTCTGTAATGTTACTAATCTACAATTTTAAATAATTTTTAACAATGTATTGGAGTAGTCTCTATGGGTTAAAGTGAAAAAGATTTTTATTTAATGTTTGCTTACAAAATAAACTCTTGGGAATTAAAGTACTTAAATTTCCATAGCATCTCCATCAAATGCTCTGCTCTTCGGTACCAGAGTTCCCGTTGCTGGCATGGATGTTCGTAGCCGTTCAGAATCGGCTTTAAGCAGTAGGTCCCGGTCTCATTAGCCCTCGTGAGCAAAACAATAGACCGGAGTGCTCCAAACCAAACCAAACCATCAAAAAATTAATTAAACAAAAACTGGCTATAAATTAATTCGTCAGCCCATTAAAAGCTTTCGGTAAATGCAGTAAATACCTCATGCCATGCATGGAACGGTTAAACTGAACCGCGGTAGCTCAGTCGTCAAAGGCAATGATTTCGAAATCGAAGGGTAGGAGGATTGTGGTTGGAGTCGTTAAAAAATCCACTGTGTTCATTAATGGTTGTTCGGACTCGTGAAGTAGGTTGGAAGTCGCAGTGCCAGTGTAAACAAGATGAAGGCCCTGGAGCAATCGAATCGATTTAAGCGCCGAACGACGGCAGAATGGTAGAGTGCTGCTCTTCGGTACCGGAGTTCGCAGTTTCGAATCCCACTGGTGGCATGGATGTTCCTAGCCGTTCGGAATCCGCTTTAAACAGTAGATCACGGTCTCATCAACAGCAAAACAGTATACCTTAGCAATCTAAACCAAACCAACCCAAACCAAACTAGGCAAGCGAAATTTCGGGATCTTGTCACCTATTAAATTATTAGGGAAATTCTAATGATTCACTTTAATAACTAAGTGAATCTACTAAAGTGAAATTTAAGGAATATGATTTTATTACGGAACAAATTTAGTAATGTAATTCTATTGGTAAAAAAAATAAAATAAATAAATTATCAACTAATCAATATAAAATATTGGTAACAAATGGGGATAAATAAGAAAATTATTATGAAAATCAACCTAAGAGTAAAATGATAAACACTCGTATATGTTAAATATTTCATATTTATTGTAAATTGTACCCAGATATTGTTTAGTTGTGTGTACGAAAAGGTTTCTTTATTCAGTACGATTTGTTAATACTGCAACCAAACATTTCTTTGTCGTAATCAAAATTTCTTCATTTAAGGATTTCTTTCTATATATATTTGTATATAAATATACGTATACACTTTAATCTAACGTTGCGGGAGCCAAAAAAGCGTGGGGCTCACAGGCAATTTCCTACTCCGTGCAATCCTGCACTGGGTGGTCGCAAAGCACTCCAAGTTCCCAAACGATACCTTTGACAGTGGTAGGCCAAGTCTACTTGGTCCATACTTCTAAATTCAAAGAAACCAATGTTAGAAGTCCAAACCTCTCGGGGCAATGGCAATCATCTTCTATGAGAAGCTATATGACTTCCAAATAAACACAACACCAACCAACGATTAAATTACACCAATCTAAAATAAATATACAACTCTCTTAGTAAAATACCCCTTTACCTTATTATTTTGTTTAAATTTTTGTTAGACCATTGATGCCCGAGTCATTTCTGCTGGATATTGCCCAGTGAGGTTGGGGTTGTGCTTCGCGCTCCCACGACAAAGGTCCGAGCAGCACGACAAAGGCTGGGCAAGTTTGACTCAGCCTATCATCCTTTCAGTGAGTAGATAAGCTGAGGACCAAACATGCTTGGGAACTAAACACTGGGGATTCCGCGTAAGTCTGACCACCTAACCAGAAAATATGCTTGTCACCCCAGGACCATTGGCCTCGGAAACGGAGTTTGGCACCGTAGGCCCTGCCCCCCTCGGGACTGTTCAGTAGAGGAATTTAGTTTTTAGTTATATATTGAATATCTTAAATCTTACTTGTAGAATCGAGTGAAACAACTGTGCAATTTAAGCAACTGTGAAAATTGCAGCTTGTCTTATTAATGATCGCCTATCATTTTGAATGCCATTTAGAGCCATTTATCAAAAAATAAAAAAAATCTTGGTATAAGAGATTTAATTTGTATCACGTACAAATGCAATATTGCAAATTGATGTTGTACAATATCGTTACAGCTATTTATCAAGTTTCAAATCTGTGTACCTACAGAAAATTTAAATTTATTTGCGAGGTTTGGTTTGCTTTGGAGTACTACGGTCTACTTTTTTCCAACACGAGGGCTAATGAGAACGGGACCTACAGTTTAAAGCCGAGTCCGAACGGCTACGAACATCCATGCCTCAGTGGGATTCGAACCCACTAACTCCGATACCGAAGGCCAGCACCCTAACCAATCGGCTATCCTTCGGCTATGAGGCTTTATATATCATAAAACGTTGATTCAAATGACAAAGTTATAAAGGATAGAAGCTATTAAAAATATAGTAGATTATTTATAGGATATCCGTCCACCTGCAAAAAACCGAAGCTCGTTCTGAGAATTCGTAAAAATTCTACAAACTGTTTTTTAGCCATCCCTAAAAAAAAAGAAAGCTAGGTATAATGATCTAGAACAAGTCTTCAAGTTTCATTTAAATTAGTGATATACTAGGTAATATATAATACTTTAGCAAGAACAAAATATGTGGAAAATATGACAGATAAACAAACGAATCCTGTTGCACAGTAAGCTATTTTTAAAATGTTTCTAACCCTAATGCATTATCGATCTAATTTTTTTTCACTTCCACTATATTCTTACAGAAATACCTAAAAAAAGTTAAGTTAATGGAAGTTTGAGAAAAAAAGAGGCTTCTAAACTTTGAACAGTGTTTAGAAAAGATTGTATTTGGACAAAGTATATACAAAAAATGTATTTTTAACTTGAAATTAGGTACATCCATTAAATATTTGAGAAATATACTTTTACTTGAGCCATTTTGTAAGACCATTGGAATTTTTTATAAGTTTTAGGTTAATATCGTAGCCAAGCAAGGAGTGCCTAGTACGAGGCTATTAAAATCAGATTATTTTGAGTACTGTTTGAATCAATAATTTTTCAAAGGAAAGACAAAAATTTATGTTCTTTGCACAAGAAAATTTACTTTCAATTACTCTATTCCATAAGAACTTAAAATAGATCTATATTGCTAATTAACTTGTAAAAATTAGCAAAATATTACTTTTGTTAACAGTTTCATAATTCGGGCCAATACTGAACTTCCTACGTTTTTAAAATAGAATTATATAAATCTGAAAATGAGTTAAAGTTATTTAATTTTTCTTTGAGCAATGTAAGTTTTATTGAATGGGAAGAATACATATTTAGCAATAAGGTATATTATATGTCTATATAATGTTTGATTCTTTACTATACCAAGGGTACAACCATTGATGTAGCCTAGAATGGGGGGGGCGAAAAAGAAGCACAAGCAACAGGCGGCACTTTGTTAGGGTTTAAATAATTCCTTACATAGAACTAATATTAAGATGACAAGAGGAGTTCAGCTCCACAAAAGGAATGAAGGAAAAAACATCTACAGTTTTTGAACAATACTTTTACAATTTTTGATTAACAATAAATTTTCTTAAAATAATAACACTACTTTTTGAAAATTATTCATTAATATTAGAATTCAAAGCATGTTTCCGCAATTTAATTTTGTTTTCTACCCTGAAAGAATATTAGAAATTTTCTTGAAAAAAAAAATAATTCCTTTGCAACTTAATATCTTTTTTGCTCAATTTTTTTTAAATTTATAATGCTATCCTATTTTGTTAGAATGGGGGGGGGGTGACAAATCTCTCTTCTATTCTGGGTGGCAGAAATTTTTCTATTAACGTTTATAGAACCCATAAAATTTTTATTTTTATTTTTTCTTCTTTTTTATTTTTTTTTTTATTTTTTATCATCTTGTCAAGGAGAACGAGAGTAAATATTTTTTTTTTTTCTATGGATTTTTTTTTTTTTCTAGATTATGCTTTTTTTTTGTGATGGCGAATAACTATCATTTCTTTAGTTACATTCTAGAAAAAACTAACAATCAAAACATAGACTGATACATACAAAAAAAAATAATAGCTGTTTAAGTCAGAACTATTGACTCCTCTACAGATGCTGAAACCCAATCTGAAGAGAGCATGAATTTTATACACAGTAAATTAAACATGTCTTAAATACAAAGTTAATATCCAGTTGTGTCACAATTGGGAAGAACCAAACCAAAAACCAAAAACAAAATCATGAGAAAAAAAAAAAAGAAAAAAGAATCATCATGCTAAAGTTTTTGTGAAAGCAAGTAAAATTTTATGTCAAAAAGGTTCATGTAAAAAAGAAATAATCATGTATAATAAGGTTTATTTTCTTTCTTTATTTATTTCCTACTAAATAGTTTTACTTAAAATCATTCGTACGGGATGTTTTATGCAACCCAACATCAAAAAAGCTCCTATGTATCAAACTATGGTTCACATACATACGATTTTATATCACTAAACAGGAACTTAATCAAAAATTAGTTCAAAAATACACTAGCTCAATTTAGAATAAGCAATTTATACATTATATTTTTCACAAAAAAAAAAAAAAAAAAACAAAATCATGAGAAAAAAAAGGATGAAGAAAACGTAAACGATTTAGAATCAGTGCTAAGATATTTTGAAGCCAAAAAGCTTTGTAAAAAGTAAAACCATAAAAGAAATAATGACAATGTATTATTAAAAATAGAAAAAATTTTAAAATATTTTTACTATCATTACAGTTTTATGCAAAAATAAAAAATTTATACTAGAAAATGTACTTTTATGTCGATGTTAAAAGGCAAAACAGTATATTCAAGAATTTCGAGGGGGAGGGAACTCGACAAATTTGAGCGCTCTTTTCCTTCATTTTAATTCAATAAACTCCTTATATTTCAAAAAAATACACAATTTTAAATTTATAAATGTATTTAAAATTATATAAAATTTAATATATTGGAGTTCTCAAAACTGGTAAAATTACCAAATCATAAAATAATTAGCAGTTTAAATTAAAAAGCAAGATACTTTTAAAAATTATTACTATAAAGTTTTATTTTAACTAAAATGTACTTTTATGTCGATAAAAAAACAGTATATTCAAGAAAATAACTAAATGAGATTTTTTTAATTAAAAATCTTTATATTTAAAAAAATACATTTGCATTGATATTAAAATTTATCATTACCAAAAAAAGCTTTTTGAACTAAAAGGTACTAGTTTATAATAATTGTATAATTAATTTACTAGGAAATATTTTTATTAACTTAAAGTATGAATTTTCGAGATATGCAAATTAACTAAATAAATGTCTAAAATAACTAAAATTTTTTTTATTACTCCAAAATTTAGTAGAAATTTAAAAAAAAATATTACTCAGATATTTTTTTAATATATAAAGCTTTTTGAATTATATACATATTGTAATTAATTTATAAAATATAATGTACTTGAATTTAGTATACTTTTCTAATTCAAAATATATACTAGTATAATTTAAAATATACTCAGAATAATATCAATTGAAAATTGTAATAAAAAAAATCAAGTTTAATTTTATGAAAGAATATTTTAATGTAACTTATACAATCAGTATAGTATATATATATATATATATATATATATATATATATATATATATATATATATATATATATATATATATATATATATATATATATATATATATGCATGCATGCGTGTGTATGAATTAGCTTATCCACTTATACGAAACATGTTTTGACTGCCGGAGAAGGAGATTATTAAAATAAATGAACTTCGCTTTTTTTTTTTCTTATCAGCGCGTATCTTTGTATTCATATCATTGGTTCTGTTGAACAAATTTTCACCTAGCTTCCTGCCTTTCTACCTCTTTTGGACATTTTGTAACTATCTTCATTGTCCTGACCCACCCCTGCAGTCTGAGAAAAATCTCGATTCTCATCCAGGGCCATCCATCTAACTCATAGCAGCCTATTATACCTTGCCAGAAGTAAAGTGTCAGTCTAAATGTACCCACCCCTTTCGAAACCACCTGAGGAACCCCTTTTGTCACCAGATTGAGAATTCAGCTATTGATAACCAGTTGACTTTTCCCGACACAATGGCTGAAGGCTGGTCATTAGACTCCTAGGTCATAAATCATGAAGTGACATTGGAAAGAACAGCTTCGAAAGCCAGGAAGTTGTGGAAAGGTATGTAGCTGAAATGATAGCTCTATCCTACAGATCCCTCAGCCAGAGGATTAGGGTTGAAGACTATATTGTTCCGAAATTTGAGGCTGCACAATTACATTCGGTAGAGTTGGTTAAAAGGTATAAACCACGAAATTGACCGCACAAGATAAATCTATGGCTTTTTACCCTACAATAGATTTTAGTCTAGACACATCAACATGAGTATTTTGGGGCATTTTAGAGCATTAGAGCTCTTTATTGAAGTAAGTATTATTAGTTGTGGGGAAATATAACTATTATCAAGACTGATCCATTAAATAAATTGCAAGAAAAACAAATAAATAAATATATAGAGAGATATGTATATATACATGTGTATATATATATATATATATATATATATATATATATATATATATATATATATATATATATATATATATATATATATATATATATACATATATATATATATATATGCATAGATAATTAACAAAAATTAATAGTGAATATTAAATATATGAAAAGGAAAACATAAAAATTGAAAAAATTGTAAAGTTTTTAGAACGAAAGCTTCGTTTATAAGGGTTGCACAAAAGTATTGAAATTCGAATTAAAATTTAAGTAACAGCTGTAAACTAAGGAAGCAGAATTGAAAAGAAAGTCTGTTGGAAAGCTGGAGTCAAATAGGGTCTTTCAGGATTGCGTAAGGAATATTCAAATGAATTTTAATCTAACCAATTTTAGATATGAATGAAAAAATATTTTAGGTGAATTCTGGAAGACATGCATATCAAAAGTGTAGTAAAATCTTTCATTTTATTTTATATTTGTATAAAGGGTATTCTGGAGTTATCGTACTTGGCACAATACAAAGTCGAATCATTTATTTGTATCATATTTAATTTTCTTTAAAGTTCTTTCTTTTCTTTACTTTGTATGACAAAGTTTAATTGTTATATGACTAAAGCTACATGTTTATAACAAAAGTATAATCAGTAGTTGCATTTCACCTAATAAGTTGTCCAGTCCTCCCCATTATTATCTATTATACAAGAATCCCTTTATCATTCGATTTTGACGTTGAGCGACGTTTATCCATTCCGGTAGGTCGTCAACGTTTTGTACCGCTTTATAACATGCTACCCACTTCTTGACGAACGACTCCGACTTCTTCATGTACCGGAATGCAGCTGCACATGACATTTTTGGTCCTTTTGGATGGTTACACAGAAACAATGCCTCAAAACGGCTAGCATATGCGGCACTCACTTTGGAATTGTTGATTTAAACACAACAAAACAAATCGAATAAAGAATATAACCATAAAACATTCTTCTCTAATGTTTGAAGAACACGTGCAATTAAACTGGTATCTGCGCGTTATCTATTCACGAAGTTACGAGCAACACGCTCTTATGGAACAGACTGTATTTAAGTTCTCAAAAGTGGTTATGAAGTAACAGTATTTACTAGTACAGTATAATCCTAGCAGAAAAATAGATTTCCCTATTTATTAATGTGCTTGTTGTTTCTGTGGTTGAAAAATTGAAAATAAATACAAAAATACATAGCTATGAACTTTTTATGCGTTATAAGATATTCGATTTCTTACACGAAATCTTCATAAATGACTTAATTGAATTAGCATTACGTAATTATTGATAAAAATAATTTAATTGTCAGTAAGTATGATTACAGAGGAAATTAAAATATTTTTACTGCATTTGGGTAAGAAAAAGTATATGATAAAATGAACTCCCTATATATATATATATATATATATATATATATATATATATATATATATATATATATATATATATATGTATATATATATATATATATATATATATATATATATATATATATATATATATATATATATATATATATATATATATATATGTATGTAAGGAAAATTCTCAGGGGTTTTTTCCAAATAAAAAGGAGATACAAGATGTCGGAGACAGATTTTTCTAGAGATATTTTCCCACAGATGTTGACCCAGGTGTTACGTGTCTTGTACATAGAACTTCATGCTAGCTGACCCTTCCGTTTGTCCTGTCCCTATGATGAAGTGGGAACTCGTCCTTCAACGTTATCTTAATAAAAGTCTTTAGCTGAAACGGTATAATTTTTTATGGCCATGACTGCAACAACCCATCGAGAAGTCCGTCTCATTACATATATATACATAACTTCTAGGTGCGGAGCACCGAAATTTCTGTTTTGGCTTGTTTTATAACGTGTATTGGCAGAATCAGAATATAAATAAACTTTAACAACATGAAAACAATGAATTTGCTATAGTCCTGTAATATAACAACGAATATTTAAATGACACTCCCTATAAATGTGAATTAGGGAGATGAAAGTGAAATGACTTATATAAAGGACGGTGCCATACGGGTCGTAAAATAAATCTAAATAAGTTGAAGTTCTGGAACATAACTGCAAAGCTTAAATGATACAAGAAGCTTTTGTCAAGCATTGTAACGATAAAATAAATTATGTAGAAATTTATAGATAATTATATAACAGTTACTTTATGATTAATATAAAAGGGTACAAAGGGGACAGAGTAAACAGTCAGTTAGAGCTAATTTCCAATTCACTAACCCCGAAAATACATGATACTTATTTAGAAGATTAGCTTTAATCATCCATGAAACATATTGGTATTTTAAAAATAATATACTTCATCAAATAAAATTGGCAGCATTATTGAATTATTTTGTTTTGCACACAAATAGTGCCACACCCTTTTCAATAGGCAAATTAAATTTTTCTACGAACGGTTCTTCCAACATCCAATTTAAAAAATAATGAAATTCAATGGACTTTTTTTTCAGAAATCGACCACTATTTAGATTCGCCACGGAACTTAGTGGGTGGTCAGGGAATGAATGATATTTAAAAGGTGCTAAGTAGCTGAAAGCATTATTGAGTCGTGACTTGCTCTACCACTCAAGGACAACTTGTATACGTACATGGGTAAAACTAGATAGAAATTTTCTGTGAATTCTCAACCTTGTCTAACTTACCATTATGAAATTTTGCGTATGAAATATGTCCCTGAGCTGTTTCAAGAGAGAGAAACAAGTGTACATTTTGAGTTGGTATTCACTGGCGAAATCACTTTAAACTGGAAATCTGGTTGAGTTTTTGTAATTAAACTCTCGCTACAATGGTTTCATTCTTGGTCAAGGTTAATTATAGTCTCAAATTCAATAGACTTAACATTTTAGATAAAAATCAAAATGGATTCTCAATATATTTTTACAAAATCACTTTAATTTGGATTGTGAGTTATCTGCTTATGGGAAGCCTGCTTTGCCAGATGGAGAATATGAACTTCCTTTTTTATATATTTATTTCCTTTTAATCGCGAATGTTTGTAGTTTGTAATCTTTTGAAGTTTTCAAATCGAATGTAAATGTTCAATAATACTCTTGTAACCTTATTTTTACGAGTGTATTTTCAATTAAAAAGGTTGAAGGATATACTTGGACTAGTGTGTAAGAATTCTAAAATATATACAGTTCAACCCTGATATAGCGCCGCTATCTGGTCAGATAACAGCTTGGCACTAAAACGACTTTAGCGGCCTGTCGAATTATGGCCTTCTGCATTTCGGTATCCCAAACGTTTCTCTCGCTACCTTACTCCTAGTAAAAACGCACAAATTCTATTGGCCCTCAAGAGCCAATCAAATTTCTCCCAGCACTTAGCTGGATCCTCAGGTTTTATAGACTAGACCTGCTATGCTTCTTGCTCCTACCTTCCCCTTGATTACTTTTTTATGGAAAAAAAGCCATTCTACTGTTATTTTATTATTATCTCAGGATTAGTCAACTTATTTAATCCTTCTTTTTTGCTTACCTAACCGTGTACTACCTTGCTCAACCTAAAGTGTAATTTTGTCAACCTAACTTATGTGTATTTCTTGCCCTCACCGAACTCGTGAACCTCAGCTTATTTTAACTTATTATTTAACTTTTTAACTTATCTTAGTCTTTTTTATCCTCAATATCGTTGTAATATATCAGCTATGTCTCATACTATGCATCTACAGTAATCTGGCTTAGAGGGCTTGGCCCAGGAAAGTCAGATCTGAGAGCTCCAGTGCGATGTCCAGTGCGAGTGCATTTCGGTAAAACTGAATTTAACCCTTTCATGGGCCATGGGAAGATTACTTCCCACCTACACGATCTTACAAAATACACCTGTGGGAAGCGCAAAACCCATTGTAATATATTGGTCTTGTTATTGAAACGACGGGAAGACTAATTCCCGCTTCGGTTTTGAGCTGTCATCCATTGTTCGATCGATAGAATAAAATTAGCAGCTCTGTTTTGAAAGTTTGGAAACGTGGAGGGAGAAATAAATAGCCCACGAAAGAGTTAAACTTATTATATTTATTATATTGATTTCATCCATTGTGTATATTCAGATGTTATAGATATATTCATTCATAAAAACATGGATTAGAATTAGAATTATAACGCAATTTCCCTTTTATTTAAATATTCTTTGGTACAATGATTAAAATATTAGTTTAAAAATTTTTCAATAACATTTTTTACAGATAGAAATCTGGTAATTTTTTATATTAGTGTAAAAATTTTTCATAGTTTATTAATAAGAACTTTCGTTTATTCTAATTCATGTGCCCTAACTTGAAATGTTGTAAAAGATTAAATGTACTGTTGTATTCGGTTGTTTTAAAAAATCTGACTAAGATAGTTTAAAAAACAAAAGAGAGAGAGGTAGAATCTGACTGAGTAAGGAGTAATACTCCATTGATAGTGCGGCATTGGTAAGAAGGGCAAGTAGAGAAACCAAAACAAATAACGATTTACAATCCCACAAGTTAATTATTATAAATGGTAACAAACGTGTGTTGGTATTTGAAATCTTTTATGAATAATTCCTTGAAATAAAAGATCCAGTATAGATTTGGTTTGGTTAGGTTGAGTGCTACGGTCTACTGTTTTGCTCTACGAAGTCTAATGAGACCGGGACCTACTGTTTCAAGTCGCTAAAGCTATGGACATCCATGCCACCAGCTGGATTCGAATCCACGAACTCCGGTACCGAAGAGAAGCACTCTACCATTCGGCCATCTTTTGGCGATCCAGTATAGAAGAATTTAATTCGATCCAAGTTTACTTGAAGATGCTTAAGGGTGTAAAAAAGGGTACATAAAGGTGACACTGTTGAGGGAGTAATGATGGAATAAAGTAAAATAGGTTTAAAAGGAACAAAAGAGCAAAATTTTCAGAAAAACTCTCACTTATTACGTATGCCTCCAAAATATTGGCGTGATAACGAGTTGGCGCTTTAATGGGTTTTTAACATTATAAGTCCTATACGAAACATTTGTTCACTCACAAATGTGCCGCTATAACAGGGTTGGCAGTATATCACAGTTTGACGGCATGCGTGTAATATATTGAAAATTATTGTCCCTAAAGTTCAAAATTATCCTCATCCACGTTCTGGCTTTCTTAACCTTAACTTTCCCAGCCGCAAGATAAGTCAAGGACATATATCAATGATATCGGCATTCCTTCCACACTTCCGAAAATTGTAGATTGAATTAAAATTTGTTACGTATAGCCTGTTTCTATCTTTTTTTTAACTCAGGTGTTCATTATACTAAGAAAAACTGATGATTTATACAATTTTAATGCCGTTGTTTGCAGTTTCACTGATAATGTTTTAATCAAGTCTCAAAATGTTTATAAAAATTATTTCTCATCAGAAATCATCTACGTGGTGTTCCTCTCCTCGGAACGGGCTTTGCACAAATGAAATAGATGCACTTTTTGTGTGTTGTCTGTGTAAGACGCATCAATGAGTTTTCCATCATTAACATGGAAATAAAGGGATTTTTACTAATTATTTTGCTTGATCTTGATTTCACAGAGAGAACCTTTTTCGCTACGATGACTGCATCTGAGCAATATTGCCAAGCAAGCTCTGATTACAAAATATATGCTGTTTCTCCAGTCTAATCGGTGTACAATAATTTTACCGGTTACATGTGCGCACGTTTGTTTTGAAAATAATGATTGATTAACTGCAAAACTATTTCATGCAACAATTATTTACACATCGGTAATCTAGTCTCATATTGAGTAACTGATAACTGTAGAGAAGCTTTTCAGTCTTAATAAATTGTAATAATGAAGGTGAAGTAAGATTAAATAAGCTAATTCTTGTCATACATCTTTGTAGTAATAAAATGAAACTCTACAAATTCAATTAAAAGTAACCTATTTTTGAATTTTTATTTTTAAACAGATGTTATTTAAAAAGTAATTGATGCTTTTTTCTATTCCTTCCGATGACTTTTGAAGCATATAAGCCTTTCTACATTACAAAATTGGTATCTGAAACGAGAAATTTCCCATTCCTAAATAAGTACAATGCTTAACTTTAACTTTAACAATGTTTTATTAAAATATTTACTTTGAACTTCATGCATAATAACTATTTGCAAACGTAAAATATAGCAAATTTGTTAGTTACTTTGTCTAAATGTTATACAAAATCTGTAGTCGTGATTATCAACTGCTCTTCGGTACCGCAGTTCGAGGTTTCTAAACCTGCTGCTGGCATGGTTGTTCTTAACCGTTCGAAATCGGCTTTAACCCCTTCCGGTATGATTTAATAATGAAAAACTGTGCATGAAATAACCATTTAATTTTTATTTAAAAAAACTTGTTTCATTTCACAATTCTTACATATTCTTAATTAAAATCCACTTTTTACATAGTGTTAAATAATATCAGAAACAGTAAAATTAAGAAAATATCAAAGCAAAACATTAATAAGGTATACAAATAATAGTCTTCAAGCTGGTGGTACTTTTCATAACAAAGTGCAAAGGAATTCTTAATTGTTTACACCAAGTAGTCTCACTTTTAATTTGATTCTTGTAATACACACGACATTTCTTAGTAGATTTTCTTTTATTTTGACTCATTAATTTGGCAATGACTTGTACCAAGAAATTCTAAGTAAACAATATGCAATAGTGACTTGTGATTTTCACAAGTGATAAAAGTGTTGCCAAATTCAGTACACTAGAAATTTTAAACTAAATTAATTATCATATTTAACAGTAACTTTAATCGCATGACGAGTGTAGCTCGTCATTGTGAGGTATGGAATGAAAAACTAATGACGAGCTAGACTCGTCATTTTACCAGAAGGGCTTAAGTAGTAGATATTGGTCATATTAGCCCTTGTGAGCAAAACAGTAGACCGTAGCGACTCAAACCATATATTTATTAATGATTACAGAATTGTAGCAATTTGGGGAATTTAAAAAGTCTGTTGAAAGCAGAAAGTGTTCAGAGAGATATATGAGGTAAACTTTATTTGTAAGTACTTTATTTCCAAAATTACATGTGTGATCAATTCTTTTGTTCAGTTTTTTTCTTTTGTTATACTAATCTTTTCTTTCTAGTTTATGGAACATCATAGGCAAAAACAAAAAAGTTCGATCTAAATAATCAAGCCTCTTCAAGAGTTCGCCTTAAAGCATGTCCTTATTTACCGTACAAACAATACCTCAAGGACGCTTCGTGTAAATAGCAATTAAATAAAATATGCTGTAAGAAAATTTCTTCAGATCGAAGGAACTTGAATGAAAGATTAACAATTTCGAAAGAATTCAAGATTTGAATATGCATTATGAATTTTTTTTTTAAAAGCTGTTCTATTTCATTCCTTCCATTTTTGTTATGAATTTTTGGAACAAAAGTTTATTTTATATCCTGGTATTTTTTTCAGAATTTTTTCTTTTGTGTTTTCTGTTAGATTTTTGTTATGGTATTTTGTTTATACGGAATTGGAATTTGAACAGTACAGAAAGTTTTGTTTGAGATTAATATGGGTTAAAATAAGTTTAAGTCAGCTGTTTTATTTCAAGTTAAAAAACAGTCTTGTATTATTTTAAATTTTGTACTATTCATATTGATATTTATTTATGGATTTATCTCCTGCCTCGACAGAGGTCGTGCAGAAAGTTTATCAGTCATAATAATAACATTTCTTCGCAAAACAAGAAAAACAACCCAGTACCAAGGCCGTAGGCAGGGGGGGATTTGGAGAACTGGTCCCCCCCAAAAAAAATTTTTGAAAGACCATTTTGTAGACAGACAATGGCCTACGTTTGTGTGTGTGTGTGTGTGCTATCTGCCTAGCTGTTCATGAACATAAGCAATTATTCTCTAAAAAAAAAAAAAAAAAACCGTTCAGACCATAAAAGTCTTCCCGGGTCGCTGGCCTGAAATACAGCACTGTATTTCCGGCACTGTATTCCGGAAATACAGTGATTCCCCTTTCATCAATTGAATTATTCATTCACAAATAAAGATGTCTTTCTCCTTTGGTCCCCCTCCGAAAATAATTTCTGGCTACGGCACTGCCCAGTATAACAAAATCAAGTAAAGACACTCTACAAGAGAACTTTGCCTAAATCTAGTAAACAATTCTGCAGTGACGTTCCTACGCCTTTGAATCAGTAGCCCAATGTTAAATGATAAAATAAAATACATTTAACGAATTAGAAATACAAACAATTAAGAAATATTCATTTGTTCTAAAATAATACCACGAGAAGCAAAATGCAAAGAAAATCGAAAGACTCACTAAAAATATACACAAATTACGAATCCATACATACTTGTAAAAAATTTTACATTATAAAAACTAAACAACGTCAGTTTTTATAATAGTCTCTTATAAAACTAACAAAACCTTGTCTAGTCAAGGAAGAAATGAGCAGAATTCCAACATTGACTTGCTTAAAATTATTGGGAAGAATATTTTTCTTTGCATCTTCAACGAGGCTGCAAATCTATACAGCAAGTTCTCCTCTGAAATAATCGAGCTACAAATCATGACCCTTAAAAATTTATTTATTATATAAGTTGCATTGTAGTCGATGGTCCATGCATTGTAGTCTTTTGATATCTTTTCTAAAAAGATACAGTATACATTTCTGCCTTTACTGCTGTTATTCCATAACTTTTTGCAATTCTTTTAGTCTCTTTCTCATCATATTGTTTATTTTACATCAGCGTCATATTTTAGAGTGGCCTCCTTTGCTAGTTCCAACAATTCCTTGAAAATTTCCCAAGGATGGGTTTTAACCTACGAAACATTTACTTTATTCTTTATTTATTATTCTCTATTTATTATTCTTGGTTCTATTTATTCTTTTTTTATTTTATTTTTATTTATTTATTTATTTATATTTATTTTTATTTATATTATATTATTTTTTCTTTATTCTTTTTATTCTATTTATTATTCTCTATTCATTATTCTTTATTTATTATTCTCTTTCTCATCATATTCTTTATTTTACATCAAAGTCATATTTTATAGTGGCCTCTTTTACTAGTTTCAACAATTCCTTGAAAGTTTTCCTAGCATAGGCATTAACCTACGAAACATTTACTTTATTCTTTATTTATTATTTATACACTATCCACACAAAGAAAAAAAAGAGTTGGCAAATATAAAAAACAACAGAAACATTATTCAGTTATATTTCTTACAATTTAATTATCTTCCTATATACTTTTAAATACAACTGTTTTTCTTATAAGGACAGAAAAATTAATTAATACTATACTACATAAATAAAGTAGCTTTATAAACTTATGTAACAGTCCATGCAAACGGAAAAAAAGAATGCCCTAATTAATGCTACATTTTTCAGTCGTAAAAATCAGTCTTGTGTAAAATTAACTAACAAAAAAAATAAATATTAAGAATTAAGGTTAAATAACCATTTCAATACATAACGCAGATTAAAACATAGAAAAAAATATCTTACACCATATTTGCTGTAACTTGCCTTTACGCTCTGAAAAGAAAAAAATTATAATAATAATGGCTTCGGGAAAATCAAGAAAACCTTCTAGCTATGATTCAACAGCATCAATTAATCTTCCAGCAGATAGTTGCTCCAAAAGAAATGATTAATAACGTAATTGAAATTCTATCTGTAAGTAATACAAGAATTGTAGAGCATGTGTTGCGCATCATTGTTTCTTTGATAGAGAGGCAATATATTTATATATAACCTGTAATTGAGTTTAAAATAAAATAATAAAAAAGCTGAAGGTGATTCATTTTAATCTGTGAAAACTATTTCTTTTTTGCATTATAGTTGCACACCCCCTTTATCCGGTTCGCACGTAAAGTACTCGTAAGGTAACAGAGTCACTTAGGGTTCACTGGCCGATATTTTTAAAACAATGGTTATATAAAATTTGATAAATAATTCTAAGAATTTAGTTCCATTTTGAAACAGCCGAGAATTTATTTGTGATTTTTTTCACAATTAACTTCTATCGAAACGCTTCTTTGCATTTGGGTCAGCAATGAAAGAAAATAATGACTGATGCAGTTTGAAAATCATTTTTGAAAGTTCTCATTGTAAAATAAAATTTCATGTGACATATTCTGTATGGCACAAAAGAAAAAAAAAATAGAGCAAGTGGTATAGTAATTTATATGTCCGATTTAAATAACAAAGTATATTGATATCATTAAATTTAAAAGAAATAACTATAAACAATAGGGATAAAAATTAGTAAGTAGCAAGTTATATAGTGACTTGTCTGTCGAAACTCAAAATATTATTAATGTATGTAAATTCTAGAAATATATTAAGATTCAGAGAATAGCATTAAGACAGTTGATGGGGGACATTTATTATTCGCTAGTGCTGAAGACCATCTACTTTATATATCTGTAATATATCAAAATTATTTCACTTCAATATTTCCTTAAAAACCTCCTCTCTCCCATTCTAATTCCTTAAAATCTTTTTCCCAGCCTCTAAATGTCTTAATCAAAGGAGTGTCTTCGACTTAAAATTCTTCCCAAAGCTTTCTATCCTAAAGATGTAAATTTTCTGTCTATTCAACACGTTTCCCAGCTGTCGCCGGCAAATGGCTCCGCGTTTTTCCTGATCTTGCACTTAAATTCGCTGAGTAAGTGGGAAAATTCTTTCTGTCTTCGCTCTTGGGTGCACCTCTGTTCGAGCAGAGTGATTTTTGTGTCTTTCCTTTGTCTGTCGTTGACTCGTAAAGATGTCCGTTTTAGCAGCTCTGAAGTAAAAAAATAATTTGACTTGTGCCGTTATCTTCAATGTCGGTCGACTGCACTTTTATTACTGATAGCTGTTTAGCTTTCTCTTTGTCCAGCAGTTTTATAAAAAATGTATTACACACACATACACACACACACATATATATATATATATATATATATATATATATATATATATATATATGTATACATCTATATACATATATATATATGTATATATATATATATGTATATGTATATATATGTATATATATATATATATATATATATATATATATATATATATATATATATATATATATATATATATATATATATATATATATACATTAGCTTATCTGGATTTCGTTATTAACCTTAATTTCTCTTTATGTTTTTTCTTGCTCTTTGCTATTATTATCAAAAATACAATTCTAAATTCCACTGACTGAGCTATAATATATTTTGTCGATTTTTAATTTTACTCTTTTATGCAATTGCAAAATAAATACCTTAACTTATTTTGCTTAGACTTTAAAAGAGGTACCAATTTCGATTTACCTACATTCTTGTATTTATTCTTACCTCTAAAATGTAGAAATAGTAGTAAGCGACAATCAATTCTTACAATCAGTTATAACAGGAATGTATTTTTGGTGTTTTTTGCTCTAATTTAAAAACCTTATTTCTGGAATAAGAAATTTTTATTTCCGTAATCTGTATACATTTTTTTAGGCTACGGTCAATTTTTTTTATTAAAGGAGGGCTTATTAAGCTACGTCTTAAAGCCAATTTTAAACAGCTACAGCAGTGAATCTTTCAATCCGTGAAATTCTGTAAATGTTTACGTTCCAAAAGACACCCAAACTATCCGGTTTTTTCGATTTTTTAACGTGTAGCAATTTCAAGTTTTATTTCAAGCTCGGAAGACTTAAAATGCGAGATATATTAGAGTTTAAAGGGAAATATAAAAGGAGACTTAAAGTTGAAGCACACCATATTTAGAAATACTAGAAGTTTTCTTAACATAAAATAAAATAAATATTAGGAACAATGGGATAACTCATTCAATAAACGTTAGATTTAAAACGTTAAAAACGTTAAATTTTATAAAATAAAGTAATTGTGAAAAATTTCGAACCTTCCCCCCTTTTTTAAGACAAGGTTAAATCTAAGAAAGCTGTCTTTTTTTCTCGTGCAACAACACTTCCGAACATTTTTCTGCTGAAAGCTGTTTTGTGTACCAAGTTACCCCTAGCCCTATTGATCCTTAATCCATCAAAAGTAATCGATGGCTTGACCACCGATGGAAGTAAAAATAGAATACGGTGCCCCCAATTACAAGGATACAATGCTGCATTAGCATACATGCAGACGACAGGGCCATGTTTTGAAATCAGTAAAACGGAGTTTTGCTGAGTTGGTTTTATTCCCGCTCTAAAATATATCAGACACAAACACAATAGGTCTGTTTTTCAAAAGTAAAACTAAGCAATTTTATTTCATCGGTCCCGTAAAAGTACAGCAATGTTAGTCCCAGAAATTTGAATTACAGCGGAATTGAAATGCCCTTGATTATAATTTAGTAGGCTATATATTATGTATTGCATTTATTATTTAGACCATTTACATCAAACTTATAAGTTTAAAACGAGACAAATGAAAAAAGTCTAATTTTCTGCAAGACCTAATATATATATATATATATATTATTATATATATATATATATATCTAAAATAATATAGTTGGAAATATATATATATATAATAAACGATTATATAAAGAGAGAATTCTTATATATATATATAATATAAATGAAAAGACATACGCTCGCGTAAGCTTATATATCTATAATATATTTATATATAGCTTGCAAATATATATTTCATATGGATATGAAATATGAACACCTATTCCACACACTCACCACAACATATGATATATGGCTCAAGTTGCTCTCACATAGAACTTTTATATCTGGATCCCGACATCACAACACACAAACACCGCACAACACAAATATATATATATATATATATATATATATATATATACATATAAGCCGAATGATGGCCGAATGGTTAGGGTGCTGGTCTTCAGTACCGGAGTTCATGGATTCGAATCTGGAGTGGATATTCATAACATTCGGAATCGGTTTTAAGCGTAGGTCCAGTTTCATAACCCTCATTTAGCAAAAAGTTTAACGTGTATATATATATAATATATATATATATATATATATATTATATATATATATATATATATAAGCTTCAATTTTTTTTTTTTTAGTGTAGGTGTGTGTGTGTGTGTATGTTAAAAGTTTACTGCGAGTTTAGTATAAAACTTAAAGTAACGTATATACATATATATATGCATGTTACATTAAGTTTACAATTTCATTGAGTTTATATTCTGGCATGACGTTTAGGCGTGTTTCAATGTAATTTGTCTCCTTACGGGATATACCTATAAAATGTATAATGCAAAGAAATAAACGCACTCGCAATAATAAATTTTATCAAATACAATCATTTTACAAAGTGGTACAATTTAGTATGATGGACAACCAAATGGTACGTGACCCAAAAAAGGCTGCGAGACGCTGCTCTAAACTATAGTTCTTTTGAACCAATCTCCGTAATTTTTTTTTCTAAGCAAATTCATTTCAAAGTAACAAACTATTAATCTTAATATATCTGTAAATCGGAAGTGAAGTTCATTTTGTCCAATTTTATGGGTGCTCTTTCACATAAGAATATGTTTTCTTTTTTTTTTATATGATAAAAGCATTCCCGCTATTTCCCAACATGGACACATCTAACGAATTGGAAAAGGCGCTATGAATCAGCCTGGTTTCTTTCTAGGTGAAGACCACTATCTGAAGATAAGACTTCTTATTTCTACTCTTTTCGCATGTTAAAATTCACTAATAATTACTATCTCAAAGACCTTTAAACAGGATTTTTCTAAAAACGTCCCGACGCAAAATAAATCTGTAAAAAAAAAAAAAAAATAAAATAAAAAAAAAAATAAATAAAATAAATAAGTAAAAACAAATAAATAAAAAATAAAAAAAAATTATAATGATTTTTGTCTGAAATTTGAAACTTTTATTTTTATGCATAGTGTCCTATATATCCTATACGAGGGTATGTGTATGTTTGTATTAAAAAACAAATAAATAAACGTCGTATATATGAAAACTTCAAGTCAGAAAGAAGATAATAAATATCAAAGAAAAAATCAAGTGCATAGAAGAGAAAGGAAAAAAAAAATGGTTTTTGTCTGAAATTTGAAGCTTATATTTTTATGCATAGTGTCCTATATGTCCTATACGCGGGTATGTGTATGTTTGTGTTAAAAAACAAATAAATAAACGTCGTATATATGAAAACTTCAAGCCAGAAAGAAGATAATAAATATCAAAGAAAAAAATCAAGTGCATAGAAAAGAAAGAAAAAAAAAAACTACTTGAACTAAGAACTTACTAAAAATAATTTCAGCTAGCATTTTTCAGACACCCTGCCTTAAGAAAAAAAAAGTGGGAAAAAAGAAACGTAAGTATATAGTATTTTCTGTAGAAACTTCCTAAACTTCAAACTCTCAAAAACCGCAGAGTCTTTTGTTATTTTTAGTGTAATTAATTGCTTCCTTTTTGAGTAACGACTTGGCGTTTCTTAGAAAAATTACTGAAACCCCAGAGGTGACTGAATAAGGAATTTTAGGCATATTTCAAATGAATTCTGAAATATTTTCCTTTATTTCTTAAAAAAAAAATATTGAAAACGTGCAAGCGGATAGCAGATATTTATATCTTGCACCCTACTAACTAAAGCTTAAATCAACCCACTCAAATACCCATTATAATAATCTATATATATAAATGAATTTGTGTCTGTCTGTACTCGATAGACTCAAAAACCATACATCCAATCGCCTTGAAAATTTGGGAAATTATTAGGTATATCCCTAGGAAGGTTTTTAAAAAATTTTAACGTTCGAAATCCATTCCTTTCCCCTTTTTCGAGCGTTTCATGTCATTATTCCAAGCATTATTTTCCCCGGTTAAATGCAAACGATTAACTTTTTAATTTATCGCATCATAACTAAGTGAAAGAAGCAATAATTTCTAGCAATGTGACGTCATTCCGTTAATCCCATGTAATTGTTTTAAGCGCAGTTTTCCTCGGTTAAAATCAGGAGATTAAAATTTTCAATTTATCACATAATAAATAGGTGAAAATGATATTTTTTTATCATTATGACGTCATTTCTTTTAATATCTCATTTATTCATTTCTTATTTTATATTATTTAAACATCGTCTGGATAGTATCAATTCGATTTGACCTGGAAATTCAGATATAAAGTGACTAGCTTTCATTTCTATGTGACGCAAATTATAGCATTTTTATATAAGAACTAATTTTAAATTTAATTCTTGGTTAATTTTTACGTTACAATGAAATGTTTATCAACAATATTCTAACAACAAAAAGTACAAATTTCAATGACTCTCATAGGCAAATAAAAACGTATCATTTTATATAGTTAGCTTGATCCTTGATCATTTCGGAGAATTGGACAATGGTTGATCAGCTTCCGGGTAGTCCGGAATGTTTAGTAAACAGGAGTTCTATATTGTCAAATTTTCGCACTCTTATTTTGCACACGCTTTCACATCTTATTGATGTACAACTCAGGTTTAATGGAAACTGAAGTATAAAAACAAAATATTGTTATAATACGCTTATAATAGAAATATATAAATAGGCCAATGACTCGAACTGCCCTGTGACGAATTTAGAGAGCTATGCCCGAAAAAAATCTTTATTTAAAAGTAATTTATTAAGTTCACTGTAACGAAGCACGGGCACACTTGCTAATATAATATATAAAAAAAATCAATAAAAATCAACCATTTCTCCCGCAATGTATATTCTAAAACTTTTATTTATGTTACACCCATATCAAGTTATATGGTCCATATTTGGTCCTGAGATATAAACTGTATACTTGCAAGTAAATTTAAATTAAAAAAAATTAGTATAATTATATATATTACAGCTTTCATATTATCCAATTTCATTACTCAAAAGATATTTGTACTCTAAATGACTTATGGTATCTATAAACTTGTGACATAATTCTTTACATAAAAGAATACTATTAAAACAATATGAAAACCACTTCCATTAACTTCCTGTTTTACATCCAAACCTTCAGAAAACAATGAAACTTAACATTTTTAAACTTTTATTTCCTCTATCCTTCAAAGTGCAAGAAAATAGTGTAACAGGATTTCTTCTGGCGGAGACTACATTCCGTTTTGAAAGTTCATTGTTTGGTCTGTACGAGGATAGACATCTGTTTTTGAATGAACAGAAAGAAGCTTGATTGAAAAAAAGAGGACAAAATATAAATTTAAAGTTTTGATTATTATTTCTTAAAATAATGATTTCTGTGTTTCGTAAGATTCTTAATTAAATTTTTAGATATTCAGATAAATTAAACATTGTCTTGTGACCTCCTAAAGAACGTTGATAGAAACGAAATCGTGGAATACTGCAAGATGGTCGAATCAAATTCCAGCACTGTTTTACCTCTCGAAGTAGTATTTTCATATATCAAAAATTTTCTTTTATTTCTGTATGATTATTATTTCAGTCTTCCTTTATTTGGATAAACGGGAAAAATATTTCAAGAATGTACAGTCAATCTCATACAGATTTCGATATCTGTATATTTTTCCATTTTGTTTGGTTTTTCTATTGTATATATAAAGTTGACTTGACGATTATTTTTAAAGCAAGTAAAGTATTTTAAGTCAAGTTTTAGAATATATATCAAAACATCTGACAACATATCAAAGTCGTTCACAAAAGTAAAATTTCCAGAAAAATTTCTCATAGCTTCTTTCTAAGAATCGTAGTAACCTTAAATAAATGCTACTGATGAATTCTTGAGAAGATTTTCCATTGTTGCTTTCGAATGCTGTTTATGTTTAAAGCGGAGTGGCATGAAATCTATTAAATTCCTTGAATTTAAACCAAAGTTGACTGCAATAATTAGTCATTCTTTCAAGAATTTGGAACCAGCTGTTCTGTAATGCATCTTGTAAATTTGAAAATTACCTTCAACTTTACAATAAGTCAATACTGAGTAGGAAATACGAAATAGATTTTCGTTTGACCGACAGCGTTTTACCACGATTTATTGCTGTTTATGCTTAAAGTGGAGTGGCATAAAATCTATTAAATTCCTTAAATTTATAACAAAGTTGACTGCAATAATTAGTCAGTCTTTCAAGAATTTGGAACCAGCTGCTCTGCAATGCATACTGTAAATTTGAAAATTACCTTCAACTTTACAATAAGTCAATACTGAGTAGGAAATACAAAATAGATTTTCGTTCGACCAACAGCGTTTCATCACGATTTACTGCAATGAATTCAAGGTAGTAAAAGCTTATAAAAAATATTCGGGTAAAGAGCGATAGTTCTTATAATTACTTACTTCCAAGCAATTTTCTGAAAATAGCAACTACTTACGTAACAAAAAAGGTAATTTAGGGCTGCTCGACAAAAATCATTATGATATATATATATATATATATATATATATATATATATATATATATATATATATATATATATATATATATATATATATATATATATATATATATATATGTATATATATATATATACATATATATATATACATATATATATATAAGCATGCCTATGAGGTAGTTCTATTCTAGTGCTGTTATCGATTAGTGATCCGGCTATTGACTGTACTTGAGTGATTAGCGATCAATGCTTCAACAGGGTGTGGAATCTTTTTCGGAAAACTCTCTTCCAAATAAGAAGAAAGAAATGAACCTCATCTCGAAAATTAATCACGATGGAAACAATTCAGCTGCGAGGATATTTCATTCCGGTTCTTTTCTTTGTTTTATATAGAAGGCTGCGGGGTCTTTGGATAATATTAATCAGACACCATCCTCGTGCTAGATACACAATGCCCCCACTAGCGCTGGTACCCTTATAAACCTATATCATGCATAAACACCTTGGTAATTTATAAATTACCTATTGTTGTAATAGTGTATGCACATATAAAACATTTTTTTCATTTTCTTACTGATTAATAACGACCAGATAATTCCGATTACGTTGAAGAATGATGATTCTAATTACGCCTACACCTGTACATGTGTATCAATTTATAACTAGGCTATGCCAAGAAATCACTCTCATGTAATGTATTATTTATTATTTATAACATTGTAAATATTATAAAATATAATCATATGTACATACACGCACACTCACACATATGTGTGTCACACATATGTGTGTGTGCGTGCAATCAATCCTCGGTATAGCCTTACCCTGATGTATCATAATTACCGTTATAGCTTCACCTGTGTATCTGAACAAATCTTTCATACTTTCGACAACCCGCTATAATGCCTACCAATATCTTCTATTCAGAAATATCAATATTCTAAAACTTTCCTTTGAAAAAATTTCTCTTCATTTTCTTTCTTTCGGTACCTTTTACCCCCTCCCCCCCACACACATAAATAATCGAATCTTTTTTGCCTCAATATTGCAAGTATTTTTAATTTAATCCTTTAATTGTATTCAAAACTGTGAGGAATTTGAAATCTCGGTTTGCACTTTAAGGTCTAAGAAATAGCGACTTGATACAAGTTAATAGGATCTTAAAATATATCAAAATATCAGTTCAAATACCGACAATCGTGATATTATCAAACTTTAACTACACAATAGGAAGGACAGAAAATTTACAATTTCATAGTGATTACAAAGTTCTTTAAGAAATCAATGGGATTTCAACAGGGAACTTGCTTTTCCTTGACGTTGCAAAGCAGTTATATAAATAAACTTAGAGTCATGAATCTTTGAGTATATATACATTGAACTATAAAAAAACTAATAACCTTAATTTTTTTAATCAGATAATTAGATTACAATTTTTGAAAAGTCTATTACTAAGTTTTAAAACTACTTTTTACTGGTGTCTACAAAAATTTTTATCAAAGGTATCAGCATGCATTAGCTTACATTTCTGCTGTCATTTCCAGTTTATCTTCATTTTGTAAATTATTAACTTAAGAGTTATGAAACTTATGCATATAATACACTGAAGAGCAGATAAATTATACACATTAGTTTTTTAATCCAATTAATTTTTAATTCAATTTTTTATATACAATATTTTGCCATATTTTAAGTATATATTATGTATTTTTTAAAAACCTGTTTGATTCCCAGTCAATACTAACGTAGTAATAATTTTCTATGCAATCAGATAAGTTAGGAATTTTTAAGGAACCTTGTAAATTAAGGGAAGGCACATACTTGCCGCTGTCCCTTGCCCCTGTCTTGCACACAAGGAATTAATAATCAGAAATGGTCTTTTGTGTGTGTGTGTGTATACATATATATGTAATATTAAAATACCTTATTTATGTATTTTAATATTAATTTAATAACTTTTGTTCATAAAGTACGTTGGGGGTTTGCGTAGTAATTTTGATTTTTCCCTCCAGACAAGCTATAGACTTAATTCAGCTTCTGTCTGTACTACTTTAGCCAATAGTTAGCGCTTTCTCTTTAAACATGGGTATTTTTTATCACGTGATCAATTGTGCTTAGGGATTATTCGTAGTCTTTTTACCTGAGAAATCCCTACTTGAAAAATGTGTGTGTGCAGGATCACATTGTCTGTGTGCACGATGTTGTAAAAGTGCTTGCCTGTTGTATGGATTTCATGTATCTCACCAGAAATAAAATGTGTTATGCTTTTGAATGAGTCTCGCCCATAATACACACACACACACACACACACACACACACACACACACACACACACACACACACATATATATATATATATATATATATATATATATATATATATATATATATATATATATATATATATAACCTTAACTTTTGATGATTACTTTCCAGTGAAATATTTTTATTTTCATTATCAATCATAGAAAAACTAGTAAGGAAAAATTGCAGCAATGGAAAATAATATTGAGAAAATTGTGCAATAGTAGGAATGTGAAATGTAATTTTTTTTCTGTAGTTCTAGCATTGACATATTTGTAAACCATTTCTTAAACAAATGCTAAATTAATTAATAAATCCAGTTACAACATACTAAATGGTTATAGATTCTTCAAGTCTATTAATAAAAATTAGTAAAAATATGCATTTTCCCCGATTAATTTATAAGCTATTTATTAAATCTAGATATTAAAAATTTTTGCATAATTTATAGCCTCCAGCGGATTATTTTTTTTTATTAGGGAACATAGATAAACTAATTAGATAAAAAAAATAACACACACAAAAAAATATTAAATTGACAAAATGGTAAAAACTTTTAAGTGTAAAAAACATATAGATGCTTTTTTTTCTGCAGCAGACGCATTTATTACTCCTGGGACGTGTTTTCAAACCCTTTCTGTGGAAGACAAATATACAAACAAACAAAAATTTATTTAATAAATCCTATTACATCATACCGCATAATCATAGATTGCTTAAGTTTGTTAGTAAAAACTAGCGAGATTACATTTTTCATGCTAAATAAGAAGACTATTTTTTTAATAGGAGTTATAAAAATTTTTACATGAATATTAACCACCAACGGAATATTTGCTTTTTAATATTAGGCATAAAAAACCAATTAAAAGTGGCATGCATAAAAATCTTTTATTTAGAAAATGATATGGACGCATAAATGGGAAATACAAAAAACATTTAGTTTTTTCATCTGTAACAGAAGAGTCTATTTCTCAATGAACTGAACCCCAAACCATTTCTGTGAAAACTTAATATACAAGTAGATGAAAACCATAAATAAATCAGCTATTTCATACCGCGTTGTTATCGTCAAATCTCTTAGTCAAAACTAATAAAATGTACCTTTTCTTGCTAAATTAAAAGGGTATTTATTAAGTATAGGTTTTACAAATTTGACACAATTATTATCCTACAGCAGAATATATTTTTCAAATTTAAAGACAGAAATCTAATTAAGATCATTATAGAATTCAATAGGTAAAACTAATTGAAAAAAATGGCTCACACAAAAGATTTTAAAAGGGAGAAAATGGTATAAACTTATAACTATAAAGTGTAAAAAGCATTTCAATATTTTTTCATCTGTAATAGAAATGTCTATTTCTCAATGAATGGAACCCCAAACCATTCCTGTGAATTCTTAATATATAAGTAGAAGAAAACAATAAATAAATCCAGTTATTTAATACTGCGTAGTTATAAATTCGTCAAATCTCTTAGTCAAAACTAGTGAGATATACACTTTTCATGCCAAATTAAAAGTATATTTATTAAGTATAGGATTTCAAATTTTACACAATTATTAATCTCGAGTGGAATATATTTTTTTCAGTAGGAGGCATAGAAATCTAATTAGAATCAATATAGAATTCAATAGGAAAAACTAATCAGAAAAAAAGGTTTATTAAAAAAAATGTTAAAGGGAGAAAATGGTATAAACTTTAAAGTGTAAAAAGCATTTAAATATTTTTTCATCTGTAGGAGAAGAGTCTATTTCTCAATGGAGGGAACCCCAAACCATTTCTGTGAAAGCTTAATATACAAATAGACAAAACAATAAATAAATCCAGTTATTTCATACTGCGTAGTTATAAATTCGTCAAATCTCTTAGTCAAAACTAGTGAGATGTACACTTTTCACGCTGAATTAAAATAATATTTATTAAGTATAGTGCTTACAAATTTTACACAATTATTAACAACCTCCAGCAGAATATATTTTTTCAGTAGAAAAGAGAAATCCAATTAAGATCATTATAGAATTCAATAGGTAAAACTAATTGGAAAAAATGGCTCACACAAAAGATTTTTAAAAAAAAGAGAAAATGGTATAAACTTATAACTATAAAGTGTTAAAAGCATATAAATATTTTTTCATCTTAACAGAAGAGACTATTTCTCAATGAACGGAACCCCAAACCATTTCTGTGAAAGCTTAATATACAAATAGACGAAAACAATAAATAAATCCAGTTATTTAATACTGCGTAGTTATAAATTCGTCAAAATTAGTGAGATGCACACTTTTCATGCCAAATTAAAAGTGTATTTATTAAATATAGGTTTTACAAATTCTACATAATTATTGACCTCCAGCGGAATATATTTTTCCAATACGACTCATGGAAATATAATTAGAATCAATATTGAATTCAACAGGAAAAACTAATTAGAAAAAAATAGCTTACACAAAAAATGTGAAAAGGAGAAAATTGTATAAACTTGTAAAGGGCAAAAAAAGCATTTAAATATTTTTTCATCTGTAACAGAAGTGTCTATTTCTCAATGGACGGAAGCCCAAACCATTTCTGTGAAATCTTAATACACAAATAGACGAAAACAATAAATAAATCCAGTTATTTCATACTGTGTCGCTATAATCTCTTAGTCAAAACTAGTAAGATGTGCACTTTTCATGCTAAATTAAAAGGGTATTTATAAAGTATGGCTTTTACAAACTTTACGTAATTATTAATCTCGAGTGCAACATATTTTTTTCAATAGAAAAGACAGAAATCTGATTAGAATCAATATAGAATTTAATAGAAAAAACTAATTAGAAAAAAAGGGATTATCCAGGAAAATGTTAAAGGAAAAAATGGTATAAACTTATAGGTGTAATGTGTAAAAAGCATTTAAATATTTTTTCATCTTAACAGAAGAGACTATTTCTCAATGAACGGCACCCCAAACCATTTCTGTGAAAGCTTAATATACAAATAGACAAAACAATAAATAAATCCAGTTATTTAATACTGTGTAGTTATAAATTCGTCTCTTAGTGAAAACTAGTGAGATGTACACTTTTCATGTTAAATTAAAAGGGTATTTATAAAGTATAGGTTTTACAAATTCTACACAATTATTAACCTCCAGCGAAATATATTTTTTCAATAGGATGCATAGAAATAATTAGAATCAATATTGAATTCAATATTAAAAACTAATTGGAAAAAAATGGCTCACACAAAGGACTTTAAAAGGGAAAAAATGGTATACACTTATAACTATAAAGTGTAAAAAGCATTTAAATATTTTTTCATCTATAACAGAAGAGTCTATTTCTCAATGGACGGAACACCAAACCATTTCTGTGAAAGCTTAATATAGAAAAAGACGAAAACAATAAATAAATCCAGTTATTTTATACTGCGTAGTTATAAATTCGTCAAATCTCTTAGTCAAAACTAGTGAGATGTACACTTTTCATGCTAAATTAAAAAGGATATTTATTAAATATAGGTTTTACAAATTTTACATAACTATTAACCTCCAGCAGAATATATTTTTTAATAGGAAAGACAGAAATTTAATTAAGATCATTATAGAAATCAATAGGTAAAACTAATTGGAATAAAACGGCTCACACAAAAGATTTTAAAAGGGAGAAAATGAACTCAACAGGAAATGTCAGACTCAGATGTCAAGTTTTTGAGGCATTTTTTTTTCCCTTTCCTTCCAGCTTGTTTTATTCTTATACGGGGTTTTTACTTTTATTTACTTTTTCTTCAAGAAGGGGGATGTATAGAGACGAGGGTCAGAAAAGTGGAGATTCCTAAAAGCTCGCTCGCAGAAGTCTTTATTCTGTGGGGAAAGAAATAGATTTCTTTATGTATTTTTTTTTCCTGTTTCGTTTTCAACATCATAGACATTTTAATTAAGTTAAAGTATCTAAAGGATGAAGAGTTTTCCCTCAGCTGACAAAATGCTGACTATAATTTCCAGGAAGTTATATATGTAGTCAGGGCTGTCTAAAGGTTTACGACACCGTTTAGGCAATTCTCTAATTTCCACCCAATAAATTTGAAATTTAAAAAGTATGTGTAATCCCAATGCGTAGAGGAAATAAATAAAAATAATTCTTTTTTTCATTTACATCAGTTGTAAAAGGAATAAATCGGTTACCTTTTCGTTACATTTATCATTATTGGCAAAAACTTGATTAAATTATGAATAAAAAATAAATTAAGTTAAAGTATCTAAAGGATGAAGAGTTTTCCCTCAGCTGACAAAATGCTGACTATAATTTCCAGGAAGTTATATATAGTCAGGGCTGTCTAAAGGTTTACGACACCGTTTAGGCAATTCTCTAATTTCCACCCAATAAATTTGAAATTTAAAAAGTATGTGTAATCCCAATGCGTAGAGGAAATAAATAAAAATAATTCTTTTTTTCATTTACATCAGTTGTAAAAGGAATAAATCGGTTACCTTTTCGTTACATTTATCATTATTGGCAAAAACTTGATTAAATTATGAATAAAAAATAAATTAAGTTAAAGTATCTAAAGGATGAAGAGTTTTCCCTCAGCTGACAAAATGCTGACTATAATTTCCAGGAAGTTATATATGTAGTAAGGGTGTCTAAAGGTTTACGACACCGTTTAGGCAATTCTTCAATTTCCACCCAATAAATTTGAAATTTAAAAGGTATGTGTATTCACCATGCATAGAGGAAATAAATAAAAGTCATTATTTTTACATTTTTATTAGTTGGAAAGGGAATAAATCGGTTACCTTTCATTACATTTTTCAGTATTGGCAACAACTTGATTAAATTATGCATAAGAATTAAATTTTTGTAAAACTTTTGATGGCAGTATTCCCATTTTTTTCTCGAAACACTAGCGTAAGGAAATCTTTTCTAGCTATTTTCATATTTGATGTCTTTTTTCCTACAAACTTAACTTTTACTCTTGCTTGATTTAGAATTATAAGCTTTAACTAGAACTTCATATTGCCTTGCATTCCTTATACATATTAATTTTTTATGTATTCATGTATTAATCTTTGTAATTTCTGTATTTTATATATTTAGTCCTTCAGATGTAAGATAGTGTTAAAATAGCTAATATAATACAAAGATATTGTTAACTTAACAAACATATTTAAAAAAAAAATCTTTATTTGCCACGTCTGATTAGACAAACACACACAGGTATCAGAGCTTCTAAACGATTTGACCATCGCGTATGACTAACACTTTAAAATTAATTATTTTTAATATATAAAAATTTTAAACTGAATATACAGTTTGTATCCTAAAAAGTAATTTGCTATATTCTCGTTTTCCTCTCAGAATTATATTTGACAAATAAAGTAAACAAAGCAAATAGATATACACAAAAGTGTTATTTATTCCTTTATTAGTAATATTAAATGTTTATGAAATTAAAATGTGCTTTATGTATATTAAAATGGAATCTCTATTTCACTAATTTTCCATATAATGAACTTTATTAGGGATTTAGCGACTTCGTCAATTAGACGTCTGACTGTATAAATAAATATATATGAAATATGGGCGAGATTCATCAAAAAGAACAACACATTTTATTTCTGGTGACGATACATTTAATCAATACAATAGGCAAGAACTTTGAGAACATCGTGCACACACACTTTTTAAAAGGGATTTCTCAGGTAAAAAGACTACGAATAATCCCTAAGCACATTTGATCACGTAATAAAAAATACCCATATCTAAAAAGAATGCGTTACTATTGGTCAAAGAATTGCAGACAGAGGCTGGATTTAGTCTATAGCGTGTCTGGAAGGATAAATCAGAATTACCGCGCAAACCCCCAACATAATTTATAAACAGAAGTTATTAAATTAATATTAAAATATGTAAATAAAGAGTTTTAATATTACATATTACAATATGTAAATAAGGGATTTTAATATTACATATATATTTGTGTGTCTACACACATATACAATTTAACTTATCTATAAACTTACTATAGCGAATCTAGAAGATTATTGTTACGAACCGGTTGTCGTTAAAGACAGTTTTGTACATTCGATATATAACTATGTAATGTACATGTAATACTTTGGATTGCATTGAGATCTAATTGAGTTATATTTAAATAACGAAATATAAGTTTTTATTTCTAAAATTATTAACCTCTTAATAGTTTTTCATTTTGTAAGTAAGGAACAGTAAAAATGGTGTTGAAATAGGCAGTATTCTATGCCCAGATATTATAGACATTGTAGATCTAAGAAGAATGAAAAGTTTGAATCTTAATTTACAGGATTATAAACTAGTCTTAAAAATTGTATACCTAAATTTTTCAGATCTTATAAATTGGAATAAATTGTTATAAAAAATCTATAGTTCTAACAGTAACACACATAAAATTGAGCTTTGGAATGTTGCAGCTATTGTAAAAGAAATAGATTTTTTTTCATGATTTTCGTCTCTATTGCATAAGGGAAGCATTTAAAATATATATTTTGCATTTTAATACTCGGATTAAAGTTTCACAATACTGAATGCACTAGTGCCGTCATATCTTAAAAAGAATAGTTGGAAGTTCGCAGAAGAAGAAATCAGACTCAGATGTCAAGTTTTCGGGGCTTTTTTTTTCTCTTCCTCCCAGCTTGTTTTATTCTTATAGGGTTTTCTTTTTACTTTTCTTCTTTTTGAAGAAGAAGGATGATATAGAGATGAAGGTCTGAAAAGTGATTCTTGAAAACTAGTTTACAGTAGTCTTTATTCTGTTGGGAAAGCAAAGGAATTAAACAATTTTTTTTTCTGTTCTGTTTTTATCATTTGCAGAACAAATAAATTTAAAATTAATTTTGTTGTTTATTCTTGGCATTAACGTTTGACAATATGAAAGTATATAATTGAAATCTTTAATTATATCTCAATAAATAAACTAATTAATTAAGTAGTAGAACAAAATGTCAAACTCGGGTGTTAAGTTTTGAAGTATTTTTACCATTTTCATCTCGCTTAACCTTTTACAGGCCTAATTCAGATCCAGATATATTTTAAATTATTTTTTTTACATATCTTGCTTTCTAATGCTTCAGTTAAGGTATGTTAGTCATTTAATTGCGGAAAAAAAATTTCTTTTACGATTTTCATGATTTTCCCAATTTGGAACATTGGCCACATTTGACTATACACTGGATTCACTAATTGAGTAGAATGATGTATATATTAAATATTAAATAATAAGAAAAATAATTAGAATGAATTTAAAATTTATTTTTAAATTTAAGCACAGATATCAATAAAGTTTAAAACTTATAAATTTAAATGAAAACAATCAAGTATACCAATCGGATTTTAAAAGCATTAGATGTTTTTTTTTTACATTTATGTAAATTTTTTAATTTGTGCTGTATAGAAAATAATGAAAAGGGTCCTTTTATGATTTTTTATACATTTTTCTATTAATCATAGAAATATAGACTCCATTTTATAAAATCGAGTAGACTTTTTACTACATTTGCTAATTTTTTTGTATCAATATTGATGAAATTTAATTTTAAATAAATTTACTAATATTCTGTTCCCTATTGGGAACAATGGACTGTAAAAGGTTAATTCTTACACTGAAAGCCTTTAAAACGAATGAGTCTCAAAAGCTAGCTCTCAGTAATGTTTATTCTGTAAGAGAAAGAAACAGGACTTCTTTTATTACTATTTATTTCTGTTTCCATTTTCATAGCAACCAAAATTTTTAAGAAAGTTTGTGTTTTATGGTTTAAATAAAGTTTTGCAATACACAGGTATATAATCGCAACGTATAATCATATCTCGAGAAAGACAAAGTATTTTGAGGTATTTTTTTTTCTTTCTAGCTAGTTTTATTCATATACAGAATGAACTGAAAAGTTGCGATTCTATATCTTTCTGTCAGAAGTGTTTATTCTGTGGGGAAAAGAAATGGAATTGTTTTATGTTCATCCTGTTCTGTTTTCAACATTTTCTTGACAGATTATATTTAAAAAGAATTAAGATTTTATGCCCTGACTAAACTTTCACAACACAGAGTTTCATAATCACAATCTACAATCCCATATGATAAACACATAGTAGTTGTAGAAAAAAATGGTTGATTGAGATGTTATGTTTTCAGACAATCTTTGGTTTTTCCCTATCCAGATAGTCTGACTCCTCTACTGGAAGTAAAGAGGCAATTCCTAGATGCTCACAATAGTTTTTCTTCTGTAGGTAAAGAAACCGATCCCTATTGTTATATTTTTTATTTTCAACACTTGTGAAACAGCTAAATTTAAAATGAATTTTGCATTTTATGGCCAGGCTAAAATGTTGCTCTACAGAGCTACAAAATTGCAACTTATAGTCATATCTCAAAAGAAAAGGGAAGAGATAAGACTCAGATTGCATATTTTGCTTCATTTTTTCCCTTTCTAGTTTGTTTTATTCATATACAGGAAGACCTGAAAGGTTGCAATTCTTAAATGCTTTCTTTCAGAAGTATTTATTCTGTGGGGAAAGAAATGGAATTTTTTTGTGTGTGTTTTCTTCCTGTTCTGTTTTCAATCTTTTCTTAACAGATTACACTTAGAAATAATTGGCATTTTATGCTTAAACTGAAGTTCCACAACATCAAGCTTCAGAATCACAATCTACAATCATATCTGAAAAATATGTTTGACTCTGATGTTAAGTTTTGAGGCATTTTCTTCCATCTTTCTTTCTAGGTAGTCTGACTCCTCTACTGGAAGTAAAAAGAGGCAACTCCTAGATGCTCTCAAAGTTTTTCTTCTGTAGGTAAAGAAACCGATCCCAACTGTTATGTTTTTGTTCTTTTTCATTTTCAACACTTGTGAAACAGTTAAGTTTAAAATGAGTTTTGCATTTTATTGTCATACTAAAATGTTGCTCTACAGAGCTTATAATCATATCGCAAAAAAAAGACAAGAAAAGACTCAGATTGCATTTTTTTCCTTTCTAGTTTGTTTTATTCATATACAGGAAGACCTGAAAGGTTGCAATACTTAAATGCTTTCTTTCAGAAGTATTTATTCCGTGGGGAGATAAATATAATTTTTTTAATGTTCTTCCTGTTCTGTTTTCAACCTTTTCTTTATAGATTACATTTAGAAAGAATTGACATTTTATGCTTAGAATAAAGTTTCACAACACAAAGCTTCACAATCACAATCTATAATCATATCTGAAAAATATGTAGTATTTCTAAAAAATGGTTGACTCTGATGTTAAGTTTTGAGGCATTTTCTTTCTTCTTTCTTTCTAGGTAGTCTGACTCCTCTACTGGAAGTAAAAAGAGGCAACTCCTAGATGCTATCAATAGTTTTTCTTCTTTAGGTAAAGAAACCGATTCCTATTGTTATGTTTTTTATTTTCAACACTTGTGAAACAGCTAAATTTAAAATAAATTTTACATTGTATTGTCAGGCTAAAATGTTCCTCTATAGAGCTTATAATCATATCCCAAAAAAAGGAAAAGATAAGACTCAGATTGCATATTTTGTTTCATTTTTCCCCTTTCTAGTTTGCTTTATTCATATACAGGAAGACCTGAAAGGTTGCAATTCTTAAATGCTTTCTTTCAGAAGTATTTATTCCGTAGAGAAAGAAATGGAATTTTTTTTATGTTCTTCTTCTGTTTTCAACCTTTTCTTAATAGATTACACTTAGAAAGAATTGGTATTTTATGCTTAGACTAAAGTTTCACACCACAAAGCTTCACAATAACAATCTACAATCATATCTGAAAAATATATGTAGTATTTGTAGAAAAAAAAATGGTTGACTCTGATGTTAAGTTTTGAGGCATTTTCTTTCTTCTTTCTTTCTACATAGTCTGACTCCTCTACTGGAAAGCCAAACGATGGCCGAATGGTAGAGTGCTGCTCTTCGGAACCGGAGTTCGCGGGTTCGAATCCCGCTGATGGCATGGATGTTTGTAGCCGTTCGGAATCGGCTTTAAACTGTAGGTCCCGGTCTCATTAGCCCTCTTGTGCAAAACAGTAGACCGTAGCGCTCCAAACCAAACCAAAACCGCTACTGGAAGTAAAAAGAGGCAACTCCTAGATGCTCTCAAAGTTTTTCTTCTGTAGGTAAAGAAACCGATCCCAACTGTTATGTTTTTGTTCTTTTTCATTTTCAACACTTGTGAAACAGTTAAGTTTAAAATGAGTTTTGCATTTTATTGTCATACTAAAATGTTGCTCTACAGAGCTTATAATCATATCGCAAAAAAAAGACAAGAAAAGACTCAGATTGCATTTTTTTCCTTTCTAGTTTGTTTTATTCATATACAGGAAGACCTGAAATGTTGCAATACTCAAATGCTTTCTTTCAGAAGTATTTATTCCGTGGGGAAAGAAATAGAATTGTTTTTTTAATGTTATTCCTGTTCTGTTTTCAACCTTTTCTTAAAAGATTACATTTAGAAAGAATTGACATTTTATACTTAGAATAAAGTAAAGTTTCACAATCACAATCTATAATCATATCTGAAAAATATGTAGTATTTCTAAAAAATGGTTGACTCTAATGTTAAATTTTGAGGCATTTTCTCTCTTCTCTCTTTCCAGGTAATCTGACTCTTCTACTGGAAGTAAAAGTAGCATCTCCTAGATGCAAACTATCAGTAGATCTTCCGTAAGGAAAGAAACACATCCCGTTTGTTAATTTTTTTCTTTCCTATTTTCAACACTTGTAAAACAACTAAATTTAAACTGAAATTTGTAATTTGTGATCAGACCAAAATTCTTCTCTACAGATCTACATAATCGTAACCTGTAATCATACTTCTAAAAAAGAATGAATTACGACTCAGATTGCTTACAATGAGGGGTTTTTTGTTTTCCTTTGTAACTTCTCATATTCATTTACAAGAAGGTCAAAACAGTTGAGATTCCTAAATGCTTTCTTACAAAAGTATTTATTTTATGGAGGAAGAAACAGCAATTTTTATGTTTTTCCTCTTCAACATTTTCTTAATAGATTACAATTAGAAAGAATTAAAATTTTATGCTTGAACTAAATTTTAACAACACAGAGGTTCATAATCACAATCTACAATCATATCTGAAAAATATGAGGTAAAACAAAATGGTTGACTGATATGCTATGTTTTCGGACATTCTTTGGTTTCTCCCTTTTCAGATAGTCTACTGGAAGTAAAAAGAGGCAATTCCTAGATGCTATCAATAGTTTTTCTTCGATCCTTACTGTTTTTTTTTTTTTGTTATTTTTTTTTCAACAGTTGTGAAAAAGCTAAATTTAAAATAAATTTTACATTTTATTGTCAGGTTAAAATGTTGCTCAACAGAGATTATAATCATATCTCAAAAAAGGGAAAAGACACAGATTGAATATTTTGCTCCATATTTTCCCTTTCTAGTTTGTTTTATTCATATACAGGAACACCTGAAAGGTTCCAATGCTTAAATGCTTTCTTTCAGAAGTATTTATTCTGTGGCGAAAGAAATGGTTTTTTTTATGTTCTACCTGTTCTGTTTTCAATCTTTTCTTAATAGATTGCATTTAGAAAGAATTGGCATTTTATGCTTAGGCTAAAGTTTCCCAACACGAAGCTTCACCATCATACCTGAAAAATATGTAGTATTTGTTAAAAAAAAATGATTGACTCTGATGTTAAGTTTTGAGGGATTTTCTTTCTTCTTTCTTTCCAAATAGTCTGACTCTTCTACTGGAAGTAAAAGTAGCATCTCCAAGATGCAAGCTATCAGTAGATTAACCGTCAAGAAAGAAAAACATCCAGTTTGTTAATTTTTTTCTTTCAAATGAAGGAATTATGAGGATTTTTTCCCTTTATAATTTCTTATGTTCATTTACAAGAAACAGTTGAGATTAGTAAATACATTCTTTCAAAAGTATTTATTTTATGGAGGAAGAAATGGCAATTTTTATCTTGTTCCTGTTTAACATTTTCTTAATAGATTACATTTAGAAAGAATTAAAATTTAATCTTGGACTAAAATTTCACAACACAGAGGTTCATAATTACAATCTACAATCAAATCTGAGAAATATGAGGTAGTAGTAAAAAGAAAAATGGTTGACTGATATGTTATATTTTCAGACATTCTTTGATTTCTCCCTTTCCAGATAGTCTATTGAAAGTAAAAAGAGCCAATACCTAGCAGCTCTCAATAGTTTTTCTTCCATCCTTAATGTTATTTTGTTTGTTCTTTTTTATTTTCAACACACGTGAAACAGCTAAATTTAAAATGAATTTTACATTTTATTGTCAGGCTAAAATGTTGCTCAACAGAGATTATAATCATATCTCAAAAAAGGGAAAAGGCTCAGCTTGAATATTTTGTTCCATATTTTCCCTTTCCAGTTTGTTTTATTCATATACAGGAAGACCTGAAATGTTGCAATACTTAAATGCTTTCTTTCAGAAGTATTTATTCTGTGGAGAAAGAAATGGAATTTTTTTTAATGTTCTTCCTGTTCTGTTTTCAATCTTTTCTTTTAATAGGTTGCATTTAGAAAGAATTGGCATTTTATGATTAGTCTAAAGTTTCACAACACAAAGCTTCACAATCACAATCTACAATCATATCTGAAAAATAGGTAGTATTTGTAGAAAAAAATGGTTGACTCTGATGTTAAGTTTTGAGGCATTTTTTTTTTTTCGTCTTTCTTTCCAGGTAGTCTGACTCTTCTACTGGAAGTAAAAGTAGCATCTCCTAGATGCAAACTATCAGCAGAATGAAACACATCTCTTTCTTAATTTTTTTTTCCTATTTTCAACACGTGTGAAACAACTAAATTTAAACTGAATTTTGCATTGTTGGTCGGACTAAAATTCTTCTCTACAGATCTGTATAATCGCAACCTGTAATCATACTTCTAAAATGAATGAATTAAGACTCAGATTACATATTACGAGGGTTTTTTGTTTTCCTTTGTAACTTCTTATGTTCATTTACAAGAAGGTCTAAACAGTTGAGAATCCTAAATGCTTTCTTTCAAAAGTATTTATTTTATGGGGGAAAAAATGGCAATTTTTATGTTCTTTCTATTCAACATTTTCTTAATAGATTACATTTACAAAGAATTAAAATTGAGTAAAAAGAATTAAAAGCTTCATAATCACAATCTGCAATCATACCTACAAAAAAAATTAATAGTTGTAGAAAAATTTTTTTGATTCCGATGTTAAGTTTTAAAGCATTTTCTTTCTTGCCCCTTTTCAGATTATTTTTTTTCTAAACTTGAAGTAAAATTGGCAATTCCTAAATGCTACTGTCAATTGTTTTTACTTTGTAGAACCTTTCCTTTTATGCTTTCAACACTTATATAACAGCTAAATTTAAAATTAGCTTTGCATTTTATGGTCGGACGAATATTTCGCCCGACAGAGCTACACATTTGCAACCTATAATCATACCTCAAAAAATAAAAAAAAGGACTCAAACTGCATATATTGGGGCATTTTTTTTCTTCTAGTTTGTTATATTCATATAAAAGAAGGTCAGAAAAGTTGCTATTCCTAAATGTTGTCAGTCAAAAGCATTTGTTCTGTGGGTGAAAAGAAATGAGACTTTATACTTGCTTTTACTTTACTTTTAACTTTATACTTGCTGTTCTGTTTTCAACATTTTCTTAACAGATTACAATTAGAAAGAATTAGAATATAAAGTTGCACAATACAGAGCTTCATAATCTTTCAGCCCAGAAAGTTTTTTCTTTTTTAACTTCTTTTACTTCGTACTGAGAAGTTTAAATATTGTCTACAGATATCATAAAAGTTGTTTGATTGTACTATATATATTTACAAATTTTAAGAAAAATGATAAAAATAAAGGAATATTGTCTGAATTTTTGAGAAAACAGCATTTCTATACGTATGAAGGAAATATTTATTAACATACAGGTGTTTCCGGGAGCCCCTTTTCGCAGAGGGTAAGGATCAAATTACGGCCACCCCTTGCCAGATGCCTCAACAATTCATATAGTTGTACATCCTCTAAAGTATACAGAAGTACGATTCTGAATACATATAAGTGCAAAGCATTCATTCATTCTTCCAAAAGTTCATTTTTTTTGTACAGTTGAAACACTATATAGAATATCTGTTTAGTTTTAATCCAATTCCGTCATTGAGAAGTATGAGGTAAGTAATGGGGTTATATTATTTAGAATACAATTAAGAAAATACAACTTTGAATGACACCTTTCAATTTACAGGAGATTCGTAGTTTCAATATGATCAGCTATGAGTAAACTCATAATTGGCATAAACTTTAGCAAAAAATTCATGTACTCTCTATTGTATAAAATATAAGGTCATGTGATGATATGGGCATAAAGTTAATCTAAATAGATAAATGCTTCTTTAAAACTTGTATACGTAGATCGCAACTTAAGAAAGTAATATACAAATTAATGTGATGATATGGGCATAAAGTTAATCTAAATAGACAAATGCTTCTTTAAAACTTATATACGTTGATCGCAACTTAAGACAATTAATATACAAATTAATGTGGTGATATGGGCATAAAGTTAATCTAAATAGACAAATGCTTCTTTAAAACTTGTATACGTAGATCGCAACTTAAGACAAGTAATATACAAATTAATGATACATTTAATTCATTTATACAATTAGGAATTTCTGCAGCATATTACGGAAGTAAATCAATGATATTTTTTACATTATTTTTTGCAGAGTCTTCCTTATAATAAGTTATCAGTTTGTTCAAAGAAAACTTTATCTTTTCCAAATTTCTTGTGTTTCTTTGAAATTTATGAACATCAAGTTGATGTGATAGACAAATGAATGATGCATTTTTACATTGCTTATGTTAGTAGTCTTTTATAATTACGAAATTTCCATAGTATGTTATAATATTAAATAGACGACAGTAGTTATCATTGCTTTGAAATTCTGTCATCGTTATACTAAGTTATGGATAACTTAATAGTATAAAGATGAAATAAACTATATAAATAAATAACAAACTGGTCTGTTAGGCAAACAGACGTTAAATAACATTTTATTTCTTTTCTTTTCCTAGGGCTGTAAATAGTAACAACAAACGCTCGAAAAGGGGGAAAGGGGTGGATTTTGAAAGTTTTAACAGTATTTTCATTGTGATATGAAGCATATTTATACCAATTTATTTAAGAATCGGATAGATAGTTTAGAAGATAAACTTTACTCGCTTTGAATTTTTCTATCCCTAACTCAACAAGAATCCAATATGTATACCTCTCTCCATTCCATGTCCAACGGCTTCATAAATTCGAGGCAGACGGACAGATAATTAAGACTATTATTATATAGGGGATATTTTGTACATTTTCTACAGATCGATATTTTATTGTTAGAAGAAATATCTCCAGTTTTGTTTCCACACTTGCGAGCTTAGTGATAAACCGTTTTTCGCATGTCTACAGATTCTTCAATATTATATTTTCATAGACTTTTATGAGTATAAAACTAGTAAAAAGGAGAAAATTGAATTTAGTCACGTTAGTCACTTTCTAAAAAAAAGTTAGATACAAAATAGTTATTGGATCAAAATTACCCATCTTGCGGTTCTAGTGTTAAAAATTGTTAATTGGAATTCCAGGGCAAAGATAGGACTGCCTGCTGTCGAATTCTGGAGAAGGCTATGGTCCATCTAGTACTGTCATGACACTGATGAAGATGAAGGATTTCCATAGTATGTATGTTTCAAAACTAAATCGATGTCATTTGTTATCATAACTTTTTACAGCCTGTCATCGTTATAGTATGTTATTAGTTTGTTCAACAACATTTATCCCCTCCCCCCTTTTAACGGTGTTCCTTCAAAAGTACTGTACATAGAACGGAACAAAATACTATGTGAGATACAAATAAACGATGCATTTATGGCCGAACTCACAAAAGTCATTTAGAGCCAGTCTCACCAAAGTCGTTTAACAGCTAACCACGTTTAACTTATGGCGCCAACCAATGGTGGGATGCAATTATCCGTTTAAACAGAGATTAATCGCGGTTAGCCGTTAAACGACTTTGGTCAGATCGGCCCTTAATGGCTAACCGATATTAATCTCTGTTTAAACGTAGAATTGCGTTCCACCATTGGTTGAGGCTATGGATTAATCGCGGTTAGCTGTTAAACGACTTTGGTGAGACCTGCCCTTAGTATATTTATATAATTACGAATTTAAGTAGTATAATACAGAACTAAATCTACGATATTTGTTATCATTATTTTTTATAGACAGTGCTATAGTTAGGTCATCAATTTGATTGCATAGCATTTTATTTTTTTCTCCTTTCTTGTGTTTCTTCGAAAGTTGTGTTCCTACAATCTAACTCTATCTGATGCACGTTGCAAATCAGGTGGAACATTTGACAGTTATGGATTTCCGTAGTATATTTCAAAACTATATCGACGACATTTATTGCCATTAATTTTCCCAGACTGCAATTGTTAAGAGTACTTTCCCAATTACCGACACTACAACGTTTGTATGGGCCGGTAAATAATGCAACGACAAAACGATATCATGTCATTTAAAGATTGCGGTAAGCTCTCACAAGTTTTATAATAACTGAAGTAGTAACTTTTATAGACGTGCGTTAGTTTGTTCAACGACATTTTATTTTCTGCCATTTTCCTGTGTTCCTTCGTAAGTTGTATGCAAAGAAGGAAACACAATCTTATGTGAAATACAAATAAGTGATGAATTTAGTTTATTTTTACAATTACGAATTTAAGTAATATATTACAGAACTAAATCAACGATATTTGTTATAATTACTTTTAAAGGATCGTCGGTGTTATAATAAGTCTCGATGACTTATTATTTGACTTATTATCGATTTGATTAAATAACATTATATTTATTTTTTTCTTTTCTTGTGTTTTTTCAAAACTTGCGTTCATAGATCGGAATTCAATCCGATATGAGTTACAAATCAAGTGGCACATTTTACACTTTTGGATTTCCGTAGTATATTTCAAAACTGAATCGAAGACATTTTTTATCATTATTTTTTAAATCCTGCCATCGTTTTAATAAGTTATTAGTTTGTTCAATATCCCCCCCCCCTTTTCCTGTGTTCCTTTGGAAGTTGTGTACATAGAACAGAACACATTTCTATGTGAGATTAAATTAAATGATGCATTTAGTGTATTTTTACGATTACGAATTTAAGTAATATATTACAGAACTAAATCAACGATATTTGCGACAATTATTGTTAACGGATTGTCGGTGCTATAGTAAATCATCGATTTGATTAAACAACATTTTATTTATTTTTTTCTTTTCTTGTGTTTTTTCAAAAGTTGTGTTCATAGACCTGAACTCAATCCGATATGAGTTACAAATCAAGTAGTATATTTTACACTTACGAATTTCCGTAGTATATTTCAAAACTGGATCGAAGACATTTTAATCATTATTTTTTAAAGCCTGTCATCGTTTAAATGAGTTATTAGTTTGTTCAACACTTTATTTTTTCCTTGTTTCCTATGTGCATTCGGAAGTTGTGTACAGACAACGTAGCACATTTCTATGTGAGATACAAATAAATGATGGATTTAGTGTATTTTTTTCAATTATGGATTTAAGTAGTATATTACAGAACTAAATCAACGATATTTGTTATTATTTTTTATAGACACCGTTATAGTTAGGTCATTAATTTGTTTGCATAGCATTTTATTTTTTTCTCCTTTCTTGTGTTCCTCCGCAAGTTGTGTTCCTACAATCCAACTCAATCTGATGCAAGTTGCAAATCAAGTGGAACATTTTACAGTTATCGATTTCCTTAGTATATTTCAAAACTATATCGACGACATTTATTGCCATTATTTTTTAAAGCCTGTCATCTTTTTAATGAGTTATTAGTTTGTTCAACATTTCCCCCCCCCTTTACCTGTGTTCCTTTGGAAGTTGTGTACATAGAACGGAACAAATTTCTATGTAAGATACAATTAAATGATGCATTTAGTGTATTTTTACAATTACGAATTTAAGTAATATATTACAGAACTGAATCAACGATATTTGTTACAATTACTTTTAACGGATTCTCGGTGCTATAATAAGTTATCGATTTGATTAAACAACATTTTATTTATTTCTTTTCTTGCATTTTTTCAAAAGTTGTGTTCATAGACCTGAATTTAATTCGATATGAGTTACAAATCAAGTGGTACATTTTACACTTAGGGATTTCCATAGTATATTTCAAAACTGAATAGGTGACATGTATTACCATTTCTCTTTATAGCCCGTCATCGTTAAAGTGAGTAATCATTTTGTGCAACATTTTATTTTCCCTCTTTTCTCGTGTTCCTTCAAAAGTCGTGCACATAGAAAGGAAAACATTCGTATGTGAAATACAATTAAATGATGCATTTAGTATATTTTTACAATTACGAATTTAATCATCGATTCAAGTAGTACAATACAGACCTAAATCAACGTTATTTATTATCATTACTTTTACTGACCGTCTGCGCTATAGCAAGTCATCAGTTTGGTTAAACATTTTAATTATTCTTTTTTTTTTTTTTTTTTTTTAATTATTATTCCCGAAAGTTGTTTTTATGCATGAGAATGTTATCTGATGTAAGATGCAAATCAAGTAGTGAACTTTAAGCTTATGGGTTTCCGTAGTGTATTTCAAAACTATATCGAAGACATTTATTGCCAATAATTTTTTCAAACTGTCATCGTTAACGTGAGTTTGTTTAACGACATTTTATTTTCTCCCATTTTCCTGTGTTCCTTCGTAAGTTGTGTACATAAAAGGGAACACAATCCTATATGAGATACAAATAAGTGATGCATTTAGTGTATTTTGACAATTACAATTTTAAGTAACATGATACAGAACTAAATCAACGATATTTATTATAGTTACTTTTAACGGATTGTCGGCGTTATAGTAAGTCATCGATTTGATTAAACAACATTTTATTTTCACAATGTCCTCCAAGTTCTCAATTAATACCTCTGGGGTGGGGCAGTCCAAGTCTATGTGACTTCTGCTTGGTCTCTGCTTCAAAATTACGAGGACCCACTTGAGCACCCTTGTGGTACTCGTTATAAACGAAATGCCCAGCCCTTTGCCTTAAAACGAGTAGCCTCCGGCTCAATCGTGCTTGGTTTCGCCAAGTGGCATAAGTCAACAAGAACATTTTATTTATTTATTTATTTTTATTTTTTTTATTTTGTGGTTTTTTTTTTTTAGTTGTGTACCCTAATTCGTAAGTTGTGTACATAGGAGGGAACACAATCCTAAGTGAGATACAAATAAGGGCGATGGCCGAATGGTTAGGATGCTGGCCTTCGGAACCGGAGTTCATGAGTTCGAATCCCACTATGGCATGGATGTTCGTATCCTTTCGGAATCGGCTTTAAGCAGTAGGTCCTGGTCTCATTAGCCCTCGTGTTGCAAAAAGTACACCGTAGAGCTCCAAATCAAACCAAATAAGGGATGCATTTAGTGTATTTTTTAAAATACGAATTTAAGTAATATATTACAGAACTAAATCAAGGATATTTGTTATCATTAATTTTTACGGACTGTTATCAGTTTGTCCAACAACATTTTATCATTTTCCTTTCTCTGTTCTTCTTCGAATGTTGTATACGTAGACCCGAACTGAAACCGATGTGATGACGTTGTACTCGCAATACGCCCATGTTAGCATCTGCGTGCATGTCATATTTCGACATGTTTCATAAAGTTATTCAGGAAACGAACTAAACACACGACTTCATTAATTATTTGTTTGAACCGAGCAAGGCAAGCCAGGAACGTGAGTTTTTCGTCGAGTTAATATTTTATTCTCGCAAAAATTGTTAGTGATTATATTCCTGGAATATATTACGAGACCTGTTTGTTTTAAATAATAAGGGTATTTAAAAAGAATGAATTAATGTTTGCGGTGTGCATTTTATTCAATGAACATGCAAAATAGGTTTATATTTTAATTTTAGGACCTTAATTCATGATTTATAAAATAGCCTACCTTTTACTTTTTGAAGTATGGATGACTCTATCACATTTAAAAATGCCTATGTCAGTAAAATTTACAAGTATTTGCTTTTTTAAAATTTGCCACCGTCATTCTGAGTAACGGTAGAAGATATCACATAAGATTCAAAAAGGAAAAGAAATTCAGGAAAATAAAGGAAAACAGCAGACATGAAAAAAATGTAAGCTACTTTGGCTTCAAACGCAGTTACCATTTTTTAAAACTTCAATTTTTTTAAATCTTCAGAAAATCGCAAAAAAAAAGTCAAATAAAATGATTTCACTAACCTTGAAAACAAGAAAATTTCATTGTTCTTTCAAAGTTAAAAAAATAAATAAGTAAATAAATTTAAAAGAGAAGAGGGAGAAAAATAATTATTTATTTATTTATTACACTATTTTAAAGATACTTGATCATTGCTCTTTTAAAGTTAAAAAATAAATAAATAAATAAATTTAAAAAAAGAGGGAGGGAGAGAAAAAGAAAGAAATAATTATTTATTATACTATTTTAAAGATACTTAATCATTGCTCTTTAAAAGTTAAAAATAAATAAGTAAATAAATAAATAAATGAAAATTTTTAAAAAAAGGAGGAGGGAGAGAAAGAGAAAAAAATAATTGATCATTTATTACGCTATTTTAAAGAGACTTAATCATTTCTCTTTCAAAGTTAAAAAATAACTAAATTTAAAAAAAGGGGGAGGGAAAGAAAGAGAGAAAAATAATTGATCATTTATTACACTATTTTAAGGAGACTTAATCATTGCTCTTTCAAAGTTAAAAATAAATAAATAATAAATTTAAAAGAAAAGAGGGAGGGGGAGAGAGAGAGAGTGTGACTGAAAAATAATTATTTGTTTATTACACTATTTTAAAGATATTTAATCATTGTTCTCACAAAATTATTAAAATTTCAAAGTGCAATAAAAAGCATTACTTTTATGCTGTGCAAGGGGATGGTTTCGCGGTTAAACCTCTCCCCCAAATTTCCCCTGCGTTAAAAAAACACCGTTTCAAGTTCATAAGATTCATAATTATAAACAAATTTCATTAAATCCCAAAGAATTTTCAATCACGTCCTTTAAAAGATTAAACAAATGATCGTATGGGTATTTTTCTCTAAATTTTAGAGAATATATTTGGGCTTCTCTTATTTTCATTAAATCTGTTACACTGTAATATCAAAAAACTTTCAGCGTTACGAGAGGTGAAAGTGACTTTTAATCAAACCTTAACTCATCAATGCTTGCACTATTTTGGGTGAATGTACTTTCAAACTGTTTTTAAACGATCCTTTTATTGTGTGCTTTTTTTTCCATCTTTTTTATGTACGGCATATAATAATAAAATTCCATCAAATGCATATTTTAAATAAATAACTTGAAATTGTAATTTAACTCTTTGCCCTATCCCTACATAAAAGAATAACTGATGCACATTAGATTAAATTTCATACGTCTAACTGAAATATAAATTTCAGACTTTACACCAAGTTATTTTTCGTATAAAATATAGTTTATTGTGGTATGATGTGGAGTAATGCTGTCTACTGTTTTGTACACGAGAGCTAATGAGACCGGGACCTACTTCTTAAAGCCGATTCCGTACGGCTACGAACATCCATGCAAGTAGAGGGATTTGAACTCCGGTTCAAAAGGGCAGCACCCTACCATTCGGTCATCGATAGTTCATTGTGTATCACATATGTTATACAAGTATATAAGGGATTAGATGTCTGTACCATATTTAATCTACAAAACACGCAAGCAGTTAAATAGAGGATAACAGGCAAATTAAAAAGAATCCCAAAGTAAATAAAAGATTTTTATTAAAAATGTTCCAATCACATCCCTTTTACATATTGTATGACAGCTTTCATTTGTATATTTTTTTTAACTTTAGAATCCACTTATTTGTTTTAGTAAACGTCCGTGGAAAATATTAAGAAAACAATTTTTTAACATCCATTTTCATCTACAAAGGGTCTTTAATAATTTTACTGAGTACACACTTGACAGGTTTTAAGTTTAGAAACATTATACTTTTATTTTATACACAACAAGGTTAATAAATAGTTAAATTAGAAGAGTTATAGCAGCTAAATATCCACTTGTTAGGCTTCAAATATTCATAAAATCTAACATTTTTGTTTTGAAAAAAGTTATAAATTGTTATTAGAATTAAATTTAATGTATATAGGACAGAAATTACGTTACGACTCATCAAGATTGTAGAGTTATGAACATTATAACACTTTTTCTCCTTCTTATTCTTAGTTATATTTTTTAATTCATTAGTTTGGAGAGCTGCTGTCTACTTTTTTGCTACATGGAGCTGCATGGAAAAGTTGTGGGCTGCAGTATCTCAGTCGGTAAAAGCAACGTTATCTTAACTGGAGAGTTGCGAGTTCGGAGCTCGAGCCTGTCTAAGATCCACCGTGTTCGTTAACGGTGACTGTTGATTCACCTTTAACGAACATTGTTAAGGGTAAGTTTGGGAAGGACATTATTCGACAATATCCTTCAAGTTATCCATCAATACCTCTGGGGGTGGCAGGTCAAGCCTATGGATCTTCTGATTGGTCCCAGCTTCAAAATTGCGATGACCCACTTGAGCAAAGTCGTTCTTTCACCTTAATGGAGCTCGTTAAAACGAACCCCTTTGCCTTAATGCGAGTAGCGTATGGCTCATTCGTGCATGGTTTGATCAAGTGGCATAAGACAACAGCAATAAAACCTAAACATCTTTATTTTGAAAAAAGTTTTAAATTTTCATTAGTATTAAACTTATTTCCTATAGGATAAAAATCACATTACGATTCATCACGATCTACGTCACATCACGATTGTAGAATATGAACATTATAACACTCTTTTTTTTCCTTCTTATTTTTAGCTGTATTCATTAGTTTGGAGAGCTGCGGTCTACTTTTTTACTACACGAGGCTAATAAGACCAGGATCTACTACTTAAAGTTGATTCCAAATGGCTACGAATATCCATGCTGGCAGAGGCATTCGAACCAGCGGGCACTGATACTGAAGAGCAGTGTGCTAACATTCGACCATCATCTAGTCTTATACTTACAGGTACTCAGATAAGAGTACTGTATTTTCAGTAAAATTTCATCCAGTTTTAAGTCCTCTGACGCCTTATATGCGAATGGATCTTCTATCCACTTTTTAATCACTTGCACTCCATTTTATAAATGTCTAATCAGACTCGACATTATCTTTCTTTTGCAGCAAGTTCAAAGCAGAGTGTGGCTCAACACAATTTTTAAATTTAAGATTTACTGTTCATACTTGTTTAAAGCATTTACATTTGTTATGTGAGTATATAATTTATATAACTCACACATAAATTTTGTTTGATTTGGAACGCTACGATCTACTGTTTTGCCCACGAGAGCTAATGAAACCGGGATCTACTCAGGGCCTGATTATTGCATGGGCACTTGGCCCAAGTGCCCTGGGCACGAAAATTTACTAATTGTACTAATTTACTAATGCACTAATTGTTATATATTGCTGCTTAATGATTTTTTTTCTTATGCCAGCTGTATATTATTACTGCTTTAGTTAATGTTTTTTGTATGCATATCTTTTTGCATTCCTCTCCTGGTGAAATTTATAATTTTTTACCTTTATTTATCATTTTATAATGTGGCTATTATAATGTGCAGTAGTTGATATCAATTTCTGTGCTTAAAATTTACCTGCTAAATATTTAGTCCTAATAAATTCCAATCAATATCTTTGACATTATTTTGTGCTTAAAAGTTGAATTTTATGTGAGTGTCATTGTAGTAATTTCATTTCCCTCTTGATATCTTGTTCATTTGAACTTCTTCAGTATAATTTTTAATCCACATGCACAATTTTCCTTTTCGTTAAATTTTAATAAATTATTGTACGAGGTAATTGTGTTTTTCATGAACTATATTGTTTCCTATTTCCTTTAATTTTACTGTTATTTACCAGATAATTAATTCCCTCAACGAACCTGGTGCTCTTTTTATCCTATGGGTTATTGCATATTTATAAGACAGATTATTAGCAACGTACCACTATAAACCATTAAATCATCTCATCAATTTAAAGTATTTTTTATTCTATTATTAATATTTATTTTCTGCACCACAGAGCTTGTGAGTGTGACACGGTATAAAAATAAAAAGTGAGTGACTCTAGGTCCTTAAAAATCCTTAATGCTAAAAGCATCGCTAAACAGAAATAATAATGATTACGTAAAATGAAAATTTGGTGTTTTTGATTTTGAATATTATTTTAATGCTAATTTCTTAAATCAATTCAATGTTATAATTTTTATATGACTGTAATGATGATAATAACTTGTAGCTATAAATTTGCATGGGGGTGGAGGGCACAAAAATTGGATTGTGCCCTGGGCACAAAAGTATCTTAGTCGGGCCCTGGAGCTACTGCTTAAAGCCGATTCCAAAATACTATGAACATCTATACCAGCAGCGATATTGGAACCCGCGAACTCTGGTACCGAAGAGCAGGGCTCTACCATTCTGCAATATTAATTTGGATTAGACTACTGATAATAAGGAAAATTAATTTGTAGTGAAAAGGTTATAAGAGTGACATTCTTCAATCTTTCAAAAATTCGTCCTTTATTCATCTTGAGTTGCATTGTTTTCATTCTCATAGAACAAAATTTTTGGCTTTCGACCCTCCACTTGAAATTATCCATTCTTTTCATTTCAAAGTATGTAGTAGATAAATTAAAACTTAAAATATTCTACATCCTTATCGATTCTATTTTCGAATATTTAAATCAAACGGAAGCTATAGGAATGATTGTTTCTCTTCTTGGAAATGCATTATTCATAAAGTTTTAAGCTTTTAAATGCTTAACATAAAATGATTTATCCCAAATAGAAAAATAGCTAAACATTAACCTAACTCTTAACCAAGACTAAACATTCAACTATTTTCTCAAAGTGTCCAACATAACATATATTTTCCTGGTACTGTCCATGCGTATTAATACTGCATCCACTAAAACAAATAACAGTTTTAGATACAGATTAACAGTGTGTGCATTACGTGTACCACAATAAACAGTTTGCAGTTTGGTTATGGGATTAAATTTCACAAGCGTCAAATTTCTAGAAGAACAAGTTCCTGTAATAAATTCAACAAAATTGTCCATCAAATCTCATTCCTAGCACTTTCTCGATCCCTAAATTCCACTTTACATCAGTCTAAGCAAAATTCATGTGTATTTACAATTCTCCCCAGAAGGAAAACTTCTATTCCTCAGACGTCGTAGAAGAAACATTAGAGGAAGTGATGGATTGCTTATCATTCATGAAACTCTAACTTACAGATACAATTTCTTTAAGAATATATTTTACAGCACAGAAAATCCAAGTAAAGATTATTTTTCGAGTCAAATGCTATCGATCATTTCCGAAAGCTGACTTTAAAAGGAAAATTTTGTTACGCGATACTTCCGAAATTTATTTATTCCTTTAGAAACAGCTAATCCAAATTACTCAATCATGATGTAGTCAAAGAGTATGGGTTGTATCAAATCAAGAACTACTTTTTCCATTCAGTTAATGTTTTGTTAATTGTCGGGGCCATAACCAGCGGGGGGGGGAGGAGAGATTTCGAGCCCATTGTGTCCCCCTTCCCCAGAATTCTGGAGTTAATTGCAATTTAACATTGAAACAAAAGTACATTTTCAAATATAACTTCATTTTAAACTGCATACTTCATCGAAATTTAACTTCAGTATGTGGCTCGACTTGGTTTTAAGCTCTACGGTCAACTTTTTTTGCTACATAGAGGCTAATGAGGCCGGGACAGATTGCATTATTGTAGTAAGAGATTTGGTTCAAAGAAGTTTCACTTTTAGAGCATTCTAAAAGTCCCTTAAAATAAACCATGTTTGCATTTTCCGTAAGCAAATAGTTACTTTATATATATATATATATATATATATATATATATATATATATATATATATATATATATATATATATATATATATATGACAAGGACATTCGGTTAAGACAGGGAAGACACATTTGGTTCCATATATAAAAACTTCTTTATTGTAATCATTCTGTCCAAGGCTATGCCATTTAGATATCCATTGTTCTCGTATTTTACCACGACAAGCGTGGAGGATGTTATCAGCCCGAGTTCCCACTCAAAACTGTCTCTTTAGGCTTTGCTACCTAAACAAAATCCTATGTATACTTCAATGTCAGCTGTTTTACTCTGCATAGTTCAGTTCGAGGGTGTATCTTTCTCCTATTATGTTATCGTTAATGAGTTCTAACTATTTTTAATTACAACTCGCTTAATTCTCAACCCCCATTTTAAAACCTGACATATATATATATATATATATATATATATATATATATGAAATATATATCATGTAAGTGTGTGTATGTATTTATACACACATATATATATACATATATATACATACATACATATATATATATATATATATATATATATATATATATATATATATATATATATACATATATATATATACATACATATATATATACATATATACATATATATACATATATATACAAATATATACTTACATATATACATATATATATATACATATATATATATATATATATATATATATATATATATATATATATATATATATACATATATATACATATATATATACATATATATATATACATATGCATATATATATACATATATATATATATATATATATATATATTATTATATATATATATATATATATAAATAAGTGGGGAATAATTAAAATGTTCTTATTTTCTAATTTTGCTTATCGAACAATGCAATAATAATCAATTTGGAGCAAAATGATTTTAAGTTCACATTTTCAAAATTTTCCTTAAAATGAACTATATGCTTTTTCCATAAAGCTAATAGTTTTTATTTTATTTATTCCTTTATTTAAGTAGGGAATAGTTAAAATGTTATTATGTTTAAATTTTATACTTCAAAGCAGTTGTGTTGACTTCTAACAAAAAAATTTCAGTTCTAAAAGTTCCGTAATAGGAATCATTTACGTATTTTTTTAAAGCAAATAGTTTTTTTTTAATTCATTTATTTCTCAAGATGAAACAGTTAAAATGCTATTATACTCATTAAGTCAGACAATACAGTTGTGTTGACTTCTAACAAAAAATATTCAGTTCTAAAAGTTCCGTAATAGGAATCATTTATGTATTTCTTTTAAAGCAAATAGTTTTTTTATTTTATTCAGTTATTTCTCAAGATGAAACAGTTAAAATGCTATTATACTCATATTTTATAAGTCAGACAATACAGCTGTGTTGACTTCTAGCAAAAAATATTCAGTTCTAAAAGTTCCGTAATAGGAATCATTTGTTTTGTTTTGTTTTTTAAGCAAATAGTTTTTTATTTTATTCCTTTATCTCTCAAGATTAAAGAGTTAAAATGCTATTATATTCATATATTATAAGTCAAACAATGCAGTTGTAACTGATTTGGGTAAGAAAGGTTTCAGGTTAGCTTTTTTTATATATATAAGTTTAAAGACTTTATCAGTAGCAATTTTTTTTTTCTTCGAATGTAAGCCAAACCGAACTTTAACCCTGGTGGTCTGGATCGTCGTGTGCATGCAGGCAGATGGGAGGTGCAATATCTGTATGTAGAAAAAGCTATACAAGTAACTCACTAACCGGTGGTCCCTCCGTCAATAAATTGCAAGCAGTATCCCATGTGAGAATCAGTGAAGGGGAATTTATATCCCTTGGGTGTCTTTTATCAGGTCGTCTTTCTTTATTCGGTCATTGAAACCTGTATTCTAACTGGTGTGAATAAATCGGAAAGGATTACCGCTGAAGGAAAACAAACATAGGTGTAAAACGTTTTCACCTTCTGTCGTTGCTTGGAAGAAAGACAGGATTCCACATTGTTACGGGAAAATAGGAATTTTATGTAAGGCGAAAATACGGACACTGGATTGTTTATTTTAAGACTTTCTGCAAACAAGTAGTAAGTTTGCGGAAATGTCATTCTAGTCTAACAGACAAAGCATAGTTAAGCATATTTTGAGATTTGGAGATACGATTGCAATACTGGGTGGTAGAACTCTTAAACCCCAATTTGAGTTCTTTGGTGGTCTTTGTATGATTGTGAGCAAATCCGACCTTATTATATTCTCGAGTACAAAAGTCATTGCACAGGTTTTTCTACAGCCACCCATAAAGAATCTTACTGTGACAAATTTTATGCAACAATTTATTAAATAAAATTATGGAAACTAATATTTAATGCCGATGACAATGCCATGAAAAAAAAAATATATATATATATATATTCTACAGGTATTCAGAAACTATTTCAATACTGAGGTATTTTCAGACATATACTGTTTTATATGCATATACATCTTAAATACAAATGCATCGCAATGCTTGAAGTTGAATTTGGGTAACTTAATTCCAAGCATTAATAAATTAACTAATTCTAAAATATTGTTTGACACCTAAAATATTGCAAAAGATAAAATTAACAAAGGAATAATATCGGGACTTAGTTCATATAAAATTATTATGAAACGAAGTACCTAGATTTAAAGTTTTTTTTTAAAGTTCCGTAATAATGTCAGCTATACATGAATAAATAGAAATAAATACTTTACAATTACTACAGCTTTTATTTTAATTACTAGAAAATATATTTAAATGAATAAATAACCTACTTTTCCAAAATTTATAGTTAAATTTATAGTAGTAGGTATAGTTAAAAAATTATTACAAATTAGAAAAATATATTAGTTTCAGCAAAGAAATTACAACTGATAGTGTCAGTTTAAATAAAAAATCTTAAAATATTAGGCTTTTAACTACCAAACGTAAGATAAAACTTAATGATAGAAATTTAAAGTTAACGTAAAGGTATGATAAAAATTAAGGCATTTATATTAAAATGCGTAAATTAAAAGCACAGAATTAAAATTGAATCTAAAGGTAACAATTGAAATTAATTATTGTTTATAATTCTTGATACTATGTGTTGGAATTATTTAAGTTAAATGTTCCTTTCGATGAACGATTTATTAACTATGTTCTAAGTTTTTATTTGTTTACGTATACACATGTAACGTAAAAATTAATCCTGCATAACATTTCTTAAATTATGTGTCTTGACACCAAATAGAGTAGCGAAGTGAAGCGTTTATGTGAAGAATATTTAAGCTTGGTACATAAATTCAAGGAAACATTATTAGTGATATTCTCATGTCAATCAGTACCACATACTTATACGAAAACATATTTTCAGTTTTAACATCCATAAAATCAAAATATCGTTTAAGGTTGAAAATTAAGGCAGCGATGTCAAATTTTTTTTTTTTAAAAGTTTATTTTTATTAATATTTGTATACTTGAAGGTACTACACACGAAAAAAAATTGTACTAAAGTAACTTCTTTTCCGTGTATATTGTTTACAGTCCCCTCCTAAAAAAGATAAAATATTTATTTTTACATTTTTATTTAAGTATGAGGTCGTTAAAAAATTCCGATGATAAAAAAGACGCTGCTTTACCCAAATATTTTGCCACTTTCCTATATATTTTATACGTATAAATATGTATGTAATAACAATAATGATAAATGCAATAACAATCTTATAACAACTCCATTCTTTGCTTTAGATTGTAGCTACTATTGCTACAATTATTAGCTAATTATTGCTTTATTACCTATTAGCAAAACCAATTGAGTGTTTAACACTCAATTGGTTAAAAGGCTTTTCCATGGAAACCCAGTACCATAACCTCGTGCATGCTGCTGTATTTTCCTTAATCACCTTCAGTGTTATTTTGGCACATTTATACTTCCATTTGAAAACCCATTTCCCTTTAAAAACACAGAGCGATAGCGAACTATTCAACTAAGTCCCTAATCTTTACTTTACCAAATTTCTCAACCTTTTATCCTTTCATCGCATGCATTTTAATGATGATAATAATAATTATTTTTATTTTAAAAGCAATAACAATCTTATAACAGCTTCATTCTTCCACTCTAAATTGTGCCTTCAATTATTATTAACTGTTAACAAAACCAATTACTTGTTAAAGGCTTTTCCGGCGGAAGCCGAGTATCATAACCTCGTCGATACTTCTGGATTTTCCTTAATCACCGTCAGAGTTATTTTGAGAAATTTACTTCCGTTTTCGAAACCCATTTCTCTTCAACACACAGGGAGATCTCGAACTATTCAATTAAGCCCCCTAATCTTCACCCCACTAAACTTCTCATCCCTTTCCCCGCTGTTCCGAAAGTATTCTGCATCCCGCACGGGGTCCCAAATGGATCCCCCGCCTCACCTTCCTCTAATAAACTCCTCCCCCCCTGGCCCCCCTACTCACTTTGGTTAATATTCATCAGACGCTGGAAAAGGAGGGGGTGGGCCGAGGGGGAACCCCAAAACGAGCACGCAACCAGCTATCGACCCTTTTAAAGCGGGGTGTTTCGGTCTTCCTTTCAAAAGCAAAAACAGCATGGGTCTGTAAGGAACAGTTCATTCCGGGCTCGAAGCTTGTCATGATGCGCGCTGTAAACACGTGAATAAGTTAGAGTTAATCAGCGATGCCATTCCCGCAGGATTCAACTTTAGTGATTATTTGATGAATTGGATTCGGTGAGAAGTGTTTAAAAAGAGATCAAGTCAAACCTACTCTCTCTCCAGAAAAAAAAAGAAAGAGCGAGTGAGTTGGAAGTAAGAAGCTTTATATTTTCACATTCTTTCACAAAAAGGACTGGAAAAGTTCATTTTAATGATCTTAGTGACTATTTTATCGTCATTTGCTGAATTTAATAGTTAGGCATGCAACAACTGTTAGATTAAATGTACTAAGTATTACAAATATTGATATTCAAGACAAATTTCATGTCAATCAACTAAAATACTAGTTCTATTTTACAAATCAAAAGTTAAGCGATATTTAACCAGTCAGTAAAGTAACACAATTAATCTTTAATTTGTCTCATAGTGCTGTTTTATAAACAAAACTATCAGAAAGAGTCAAACTTAGCAGAACTTTCAAACATAGATATAAATCCTGATCTAAATGGAGTATATTTACTAAACGGAAAACTAGTTTCAGGTATTATTAATTATTAAATACTAGTGTACAAAGAAATAATTTTAATTAATTTTTCTTATCATGTATATAATATTCTTATTTCATTAACAATATCCTAGGAAAGTATTAATGCATAAATAAAAAACAACTAATAAATATTCGTTTATTTAAACATTAAAAGAAAAAAACAAAATATATTTTAACTGAGAATACAGAAAATAAAATGCCCATTCTCTGAATTTAAGAAGCTAACTTTATTATGTTCCATTTAGTCTATACTGCTTAAGAATATTCTAAATGCATAAACAACCGTTGAAAAACAGTTGCAGAAAATACTTTCTCAGACTAAAAAGTGTGTAATGTTCTTTTAACAAATTGTAGTTGAAACCTTTGACAACTACACTAGATACATTAATACTTGCATTTGGAAGTTTTTCAAGCCTGCGTTTTAATTAACTGCTTAGATCAACTCTTGCATTCTTTTCATCTCCAAACTTTGACCCCACACCGACGAAACCTATGACTATAAAAATATTTTCCAATAAAAGTAATTTGCCGCCGTGGAATTTCACAACTTTTCTGTAATAATCTTTGGCATTTCATGGTGGGATATGAAAATAAAGATTTTATCGCGTGATGAACTTTGCGTGCCCGTAGTTTCATAAGTTAAGTCACGTGATAAAAAAAATACCCCCACGAAATACTACATTCATATGGATTTCAGCGCAAAAGATAGCTTCAAAATTCACCTCAGTTTTAGAGAGGGAGGAAAAAAATTATAAGCTTTCGTGATACTTCAAGCCCGTTTCCTTCAGGGCTGATTCTTGAACATATTGTGACGGTTGGTAAGAATATTTTTAAATTATATAACTGTAGCTGTATCATAACTTTAGAACGTCAATATTTCCTTTGCATTTTAAAACTGTTGGATGAAGTATGTGCTGTTAAAAATTTATTCAGATTGCCTTTAATTTTCGGTACATTAATTTAAGTATAACTTCAAATTTGATAAAATAAATTATCCAAACTTTACCTAGATTGAAATTATTTTGGTACATTTATATTCAGAAAAAGATTTAAAACTCTTTCTTGGGAACTTAAACTGCAGCTTTAGAAATTAAGAATATTATTAATGAAATTACTAATTTATATTAAATTTTAAAATTAATTAGGTAGCTCTAAAACACTTTGTTTTAAGCATATTTTACAATTTCTGTATAAGTTGTAAAGCGCTGATTTTACACTGAACTTTAAAATTAAATATTGTTGTGTCTTTAATTAAATATAAACACATAGATAAGCAAGGATTTAATGTAAAATATGTATTGAAATCATAAATTAATTCTTAATAATAAATTAGTTATAAGCAAAGCAAAATAATTGTATGATAAATATGTATGAATTAATAAATGTCTAAACTATTACTAAATTTTAAAATTAGTTTAAAAAACGATTAAATGAAAGGCTTATGTGTTTGACAGAAAATGTTATTAATATTTAATTGGAGTTAAATATAAACTAAGCGAAAAAATTATAAATTAAAAAAATGAAATATATATATTTTAAATTATTGCATCTACAAAAAATTTAATTAGTAGAAAAGAATAAAGAATGCAAAACTTATGTTAAACAGTTCGTTAGTTAGAAGGAAATAGTTTTGAGTTGTTCATTTTAAAGGACTAGTTAAATGTAATCCTTACATGTTTGACAGGAAAAGTTTGTTATTATTATTATTATTAAGGACTAATTATTATGGACTAAGTGAAGAACGAATAAAACGTGTTTAAAACAGTAAGAAACAGCTCTTCGAAATTATCGCAACTACAACGAAATTATTAAAATAAAAAAGTGAAAATGAATCCATTAAGAATACAAAACTTCGTTAAACAGAAAAAAAAAAAGTTTTGAGTTGTTCATTTTAAATTGGTGCGTTTAAGAAAAAAAAAATAATAAAGAAAGAGACGTCGAAATAGAGAAAGAAAGAGAGAAGGGAAAAAAATAGAAAATTTGCATTAGCATGAAAGAAAGCAAAAAGCAAAACAAAAGAGAAGAAAAAAAAAAGCTGGGCGGCTCGTCTCGATGTGATCACGCCTTTCGTATTTTGGCGCACTTTCTGAACATCATAAGTCTCTTACCTTGCGTAACATTTTCCAGCTCATTGACTGCAGCTGTCTTATGATTCGACGTCGCATCTGGAAATTCTTTCCCGAAAAAGTGTGATATCGACGACGCCGGTTAAAAAAAGAGAAAGAAGAAAATCTTCTCGGTCCGGCACAGAGTTGTTGACTTGGAAATACCACCACCCCCTCTTCCCCCTCTCTTTTTGGAAGCGTTGCCATAGTAACGGGGTGGCGCGCAGGCCCTGAGCGGTGGTCAGTGTATTGCATGCGATCAGAAAGAAAAGGGAAAAGCACTTTCAGCGGCGGACCTTTGAAAACGCACTGCGTTACCTAAGGGCTGGACGACTCTTTCCCTGGCGCGCGGGGGAAAAAAAAGAGGGCCAAGAACGTGTCACTTCATCTATCACACAGCAACGTCGCCATTGGTCCGATCGTCCAATCACGTGACCCGACTCACCCTCACTAGTAGTGCTTTCCTCCCGCCTGCTCGCCCATATTTTTCTGTCAACTGTGGGTCGGGGATGATTTCTCATCCATTTATTTTCCGATTTATCTGAACCACGCGAGACAGCTAATTTACTGCGCGCGGATTTGGAGAGAGGAAAGTCGAAAGGAGAGAGAAGGTAATTGTTGCTCGGAGGAGAGAGAGAAGGAAGGAAGGAAGGATAATAAAAAAAAAATAGAAGGAAGGAGCGAAAAACTAAAAAGGGGGGCAGTGTGAAAAATGATGATGAACAGCTCCAACGCGGTGTACGCAGGCGGCGTTTGCCCGCAACAGCCTCCGGTGGTTGAGTACGGCGGAGAACCGCAACTGTTCTACGGCGACGTCGGTCAGCAGCACTATGGATACACCGAACCACAGACCGCTGAGCCACCTAACAGCCATCTACCACACCAGATCATCAACGAGCCCAACGGACTCAGCTACACCAACCTAGATGCCGGGCATGCAGCGGCCACCGCTTACAACCCTCATCGCAACCACAACCATCACCACCAGCCTTATTACCCGCAGGCCTCCGGCCACTTCTACCGGACATTTGAGTACGACGGCAGCCCGGACGTGCCGACGTACCACCACCCGTCGTACCATAACCTGGAGGCGGCCGGACTCGGTCGCCGCAGCAGCAACCCTTATGCGACGGGCACCTCGGCCTACGAGGGCTACGAGAACCAGCAGGCGAGCGCAGACTGCCACGCGATGGCCGCGTTCAGGACGCAAACCCCCCAGCAGCAACATCACCCCACTTACAAATGGATGCAAGTGAAAAGGAGTCTGCCGAAGCCAGGTAAGTTCGCTTCTGTGATTAATGGTTTTCCTTCTTTCGCCGACGATGGGGAAGAGAGCAAAGAATATATAAAAAAAAGTAATTCGTCTAAAATATGGTGTACACACACATTGAGAATTGTGAAACCTCGCTCTCTGTTATTTGTGCAGGTCTTACAAATGATACCGTGTCAGTTTTGTGAGCTTTTCATAATGGTCTGCTACTACCAAAAACACCGCTCGCTTCCGAGCACGTTCCGGCGTTGATTTATTAATGACTATGTCGCTCTCCTGAGTGTAATACATATTTCTGAATGCGAAGTCAGTAGTAAACATTGTCCACTTACTTTGATGTCGATGACAGCTTCATAATCATTTCTAAAATACCCATTTCTCTGGTTCTTTTTTCATTACGTTCTAAGCTTTGGGAATAACGAGTTATTTATGAATGTAATAATGTTATTTAGGGTGTATAAATGCTAGATATATCGAAGTAAATAGTGAATGTTTACTGTTCCACTCAGTTATATAAGTATAAAAATTTACGAATACTAGTTAGTTTATTATCTTAATTACTGGTATTTTTATTAATGACCGTTCCGTACATTTAATTGGAGTACATATTTAAGAATGTGAGTAACACTGTCCATTTACTTTGATGTCAATTACAGCTTCATAAACATTTCTAAGATACCCATTTTTCTGGCTCTTTTTTCATTTCGTTTTAAGCTTTGGTAATAACGAGTTATTTATGAATCTAATAATGTTATTTAGGGTAGGGTGTATAAATACTATATATATTAAAGTAAATAGTGAATGCTCACTGTTCTACTCAGTTATATAAGTATAAAAACTTTACAAATACTAGTTAATTATCTTAACTACTGGTATTTTTATTGACCATTCCGTACATTTAACTGGAGTACATATTTAAGAAGGAAAGTTAATACTGTCCATTTACTTTGATGTCAATTACAGCTTCTTAATTGTTTCTAAAATACCCATTATTCCGGTGGTTTTTTCAACAAATTCCAAGCTTTGGAAATGAAGAGTTATTTATTTATGAATGTAGAAAAGTTATTTACGGTGCATAAATACTAGATATATTGTAGTAAATAGAGAATGTTTACTATTCCACTCAGTAATATAAGTATAAAAATCTTGCGAATATATTACAAGTTAATTTATAATCTTAACTAGTGGTAATTTTATCAGAGACCATGCCATTCATTTAAATTTAGTACATGTTTAAGAATGTGAAGATATGAAGTACACATGATCCATTAACTTTGATGTTGATGACAGCTTCATAACCATTTTGGTCGTTTTTTCACTCTGTTCTAAGCTTCGGTAATGAATAGTTATTTATTTATGAATGTAATGCTATTAACGATGCATAAATGCTGTATATATTAAAGTAAATGGGGAATGTTTGCTATTCCACTCAGTAATATAGATATAAAAAATTTAAAAAGCGTTTGTATACATTATTACTTAATTTATTATCTCAATTAATGGTAGCTTTATTAATTATTATACCCGTTCTTCTGAATCTATAAGGATAGTAATAATAAACATTGTACATTTATTTCAATCTTATGATAGCTTCATAATTATTTTAAAATACCTATTACTTTTATCGTCTTTTCTGCACGTTCCAAGCTTTGGGAATGAGTTATTTATGAAATTAATACGATAATTTATCATTCTTATGAATGATAAATTATAGTATGCTGGATGTTTATTCCCCTCACTAATATATGCACTTTTTACTAAGCGTTTGAGTAAATTATTGGTTAAACTATTCTGTTCCCAGTACTTTATAATAGTTTTTTATTTCATATTTAATAATAGTTAATTTCAAACAATTTTTATTTAAGAACTCTTATTCTAATTATTTTTGCTTCTTTCAAATTTATATTTTTGAAAAATATTATTTTACCATTGTTTTCTAGCGAACACAAAATTTCTATATTCACCATACATTTTCGAAAATTTAAGCAAAAGATCACTTTTAAAGTGCTTAATAATTAACAAATATAACCTTCATTTTTTAGAATACCCTTTCCATTAATACAAAAATTGTTTCCTCAAACTTGTGATTGCTATTCTGTAAATATTTCGAAATAGTCTTACGTTTCCCTGAGCTTCTCTGTTGTTAACAATTATTTATTGTTATTATTTATTGTTGTTAACAATTAGAATTAGGAGTTGTGTGAACAGATAAGTCTCGCTTTCAATGGTCTTATTTTATGATTCGAATTTAATCAATATTCGATATCCTTTAATCATTCGTAAATCAAATCTAATTATTTATTAGAAATACGATAGTTAGAGTACAACAAACAAAGCTTAATACTAATAATGCAATCTCTGATGTTCAAAAGAAAACTACTCTACATACTATTTTCTGAATAAAGATTTCCCAGCTTCAACACATGTGTAAAATAACATTTACTAGGTACAAACTGTGTTATCTCAAGTTACTTTTTGTTAGTTTTGTAATATCATTTGAACACAATAGACATGTCGCTTCAGTGTATTAACGGGTGCATTCTTAAATTTTTGTACAATTGCTTTTGCAGTTTGGCTTATTAGCTAAGAATTTATATTGCTATATAATGGAACTCTTAATAAATCTTATAAGAAGTATTTGGAAACACACTGAATAGTAATTTGATCATTGCTATTATGTGCTAAAACTAACCAAACTAACAACATCTCATACAATAACTGATCATTACAGTTTGTAAATCATATATAGTTTTATTATTCAGTTGAACAAGATGATCTAAACTCTAAAAGAAAAATCTAGATTTTTAGAAAATCTCACAAATTTAATTTCCAATTTCATAAGGAAGTATATAAATATAATTTCTAAACATACGAATACATTTTGTAAAATGTAATAACTTTATTCAATAGTAAAAATATTTATTCATTCGTATATAATGTTTCATAGGAATGTATTTCTATGTTTTAGCTTGGAAATAATATACATTTATTGTTTTATACTGATTCCACATTCTTCCCTTATGCAGTATTTGAAACTCCATTTAAATTTAGATGTATGAATAACAAAACTTGTTTACATCAGAATTTTAATCCTAACAAGTATTAGATACAAATGGGATTTGTTTTTAAAATGTTTTGGTAAAATGTCGCTGTGGTATTCACATTTCTCAGAGAGAAGAAAGTAAACTATAATTTTATAATACTCTTATTTAAATTTTACAGCTTATGTACAAATATAAGTCAGTTGTTTTGATAGGTAATTATTCTAATAGAATAGCATAGAATATACAGATATGTTTTCAGCTTTATTACTTTACAGATGATGTAATGTACAGTAATATTTTTTAATAGTTTTAAGATTACCCGTTTGGATAGTTCTAAAGTAAAACTTAAATATTTCCTTACGGTAAAACTGCTTACAATTACATTATAAAAAACTTTTCTAAATTCTTTTTAAAAGGCGTTTAACATCCATTTCATATCTCGAATAATTGTATTGTTTATATTAGATACGAAGATCTGTATATAAAATTGGAAAATAGTTTCAAGTCGTTTTTAAAACTGATTATTTGTTTTGAAAGTTTATATTTCTTTCAACTTTGAAGTGTATCTGTTTTTAATTAACCCAAATGTGTTTATTTTAACATGAACGTTTTAAAATTAGACGCTAGACTTATTTCCTACAAGATTTAAAGTTTCATCCCTGATTACAACTCTAGGATCATGACACAATATTCTGTATACATTTAGATAGACTGAACAAGCGATTACGCATTTTGTTTTAAAAAGTTCTTTCAATCTGCCAATAAAAAAAAGCATAAGTAACGCCATCTGTTTTTTCAACTAAGAACAAACTAGTTCTGGTGAGTGAGGGAATTGTAAAAGCGATTAACTGTATATGAACATATAAAACTTCTTGGAAATACATCAGAATATAAACTTTATTGCATCGTTACAAAATCTTTTGTTTATGCATAATTAAGATTTGTAGAAGTTTCGGCTTTTAGATAAATAATATCAAGTACTTATAACATCTTACTGCAGATTAAAGATGATTTTCAATACCTTCTAAAATTAGAAATTTTTATCCAAAGTTCAATTTTCTTATCCATGCTTACTGTTTCATAATGTAGGCTTTTAAATTGGACACCTTAAACTTCTTATCTGCATAAAACAATACAAAATAAACAAGTTTAAAAACAAATATTTTATTCAATGAATTTTACTCAATTAAGTGCAGTAGTTTCTTGATAAGAATTTTTTCAATAAACTAAACAAACACCAAGATATTGACTTATTTTTACTACAAATATAAAAAATCATGTTCTCCAAAAACCATTTCTGTGGATATAATCGATGACTTCAAATAACTGGTTTTGAATAATCTATAAAAACAAATTTAATTGGAGTTTTAAGACAAAAATTTGTAAATTTTTAAACGCCCTGTTCACATATTTCAGAAAATCGAAATAATTGTTTTTATTTGAAGCAAGCTTTAATTATTTGCTCATAACAGCTAAATTTGTTAGAAAATTGTTTTTTTTAATTTGATTATTCTAATTAAGTTTGATTATTTTTTCGAAGCTAAACTAACTTGACACATTATTCCCACTGCAGGGTGTATATTGTAATAATACCTTGTTTTTTTATATGCGACAGCACTTTGTTTGGCTTGGAACACTAAAATCATTGTTTTGGTTCACGAGGGACAATTATACAAAACTAAAAAACTGTACTTTGCAAGTTTTTAATGGTGCTACTTTTAATTCTATGTCATATCATTAACAGGGAATTAAAACATTTTTCTTATATTATATATTTCTCATTATAATTACCTTCTTATATTTACGCTTCAGTCAAATGAATTCGTAAATTTTATTTACAGCAGTTCCAAAGAAGTTTTTTAACGCCTATATGGAAAAAAATGAAATACACTTTCGCAACTTTATCAATTTAGATTACTAATATAACTACTTTCAGTAGATTTATCAACATCTATAAAAGTTAGTTATTTTAAATTTCATTAAAACATGTCTGTTTTTCTATTAGTTTTCATGAATAATATTCAAAAATATGAAAAAACTACAAATGTGTCGAACGAAAAATTTGTTCAATATTCGGAAAAGATAGCGAGAAAAAATTTCCAGCGTAATTTGATATGTTAAATGTTGGTTAACTTAGGTTACTAATATAACTACTTTAAGTAGATTTATGAACAGCTGTAAAAGTTAATTATTTTAAATTTCATTAAAACATTTCAGTTTTTCTGTTAGTTTTCATGAATAGTCTCCAAAAATATGGAAAAACTACAAATGTGTTGAACAGAAAATTTATTTCATATTCGGAAAAGATAGCGAGAAAAAATTTACAGTGTAATTTGATACGTTAAATGTTGATTTAATAACTTGCTTTCTTTTCATAAATTCGTTGTAAAATATTTATTCAGGATGAGGTATCTAAAGTTAAGATTAATGAGTATGTGTTAAATCTGAACCCTTACCAAGTTAAAGCTTATTTTAGTAATAAACATCTATAACTATGCAGTTTTCAATTTTGAACTGTTATCCATATAAATCTCATAATGAAAATTGAATATTTCATTCAAAAGTCACTTAGAGTGCAATAACTTTATGATGGGTTATTTTATTGTATATATTTAGTTCTGTAAGCTTCCGTGAGGTATCTAAAGTTTAGGTTAATAAGCATGTGTTAAATCTGAACCCTTACCAAATTAAAGCTTATTTTAACAAGAAACAAACTATAACTATGTAGTTTTAAATTTTGAACTGTTACCCATATAAATATCATCGTGAAAAGTGAAATTTCATTCAAATGTTACTTATAGTGCAATAACTTTATGATTGGATATTTTATTGTGTATATTTCGTTCTGTAAGCTTTCGTGATGTATCTAAAGTTTAGGTTAATAAGTTAATTAGGTTAAATCTGAACCCTTACCAAGTTAAAGCTTATTTTAATAATAAATAGCTATAACTATGTAATTTTCAATTTTGAACTGTTACCCATATAAATCTCGTCATGAAAATTGAATATTTCATTCAAAAATTCACTTATAGTGTAATAACTTTATGGTGGATTATCTTAATGTATATATTTAGTTCTATAAGCTTTTTAAAATAAGGTCAGCATTTTCGTTTATTGAATAAAAATTAAACAATCTAAAGAGCTTTTTTATGAGCTCTAAATATAAGATTTAAAAAAAAATGAAAATGAAAGCTTCAAATCCTTTTAATTGACAGCCTTTGAACGTAAAAACATCTTTCCGCTCTTTTTCTTTAGTTCTTAAGTAATGCATTATTTAAAACCTGTTGATACTCTATGAAAAACACAAGAAAAAAACAAAATTCTATTACTCAAAATAAACTCGGCATCATTTACTCTGCTCAAATTTCTTTACGAACCGTGGCCGATGCAAATCTCGTTTTTAGTGGCATCATCGTGATTTAACGTAGTCAAAGCATATTCATTCATTCATAAAATCTCTTTAATGGAGCGAAGGTAGTACTCTTCTAAATAAAGCCATTGATATTACACTAGTATTCTCACTGGCACGGCTACTGGCGCATGGAAGTCATTGTTAATGGTTTTTTGAAAGCGTGCTGGGATCATTAAAAAGAACCATTAACCACGCTGTAATGACTGTCATAAAATGTTTGGATGATTGTTATTATTGCCCTCTTTTCAATAAAAACAGGTTTCTATTTTACATTAATCTGTCATAACTAATATTTATGTCGTACTTCATGACACTGATAACAAATGGTAGACTGTAAATTGAAAATAGCTGCTAAACGATAGTTGCTTGGTAGTTTTATCTGTGAAACGAGTAGCAGACATGCAAATGCATGCATGTGGGTGGTTTTACTTCGTTATGCCGTAAAGCGATAAGTATATTCTGTCAGCACATCTCGAGAATTTTTAATTCAATTTTTCGTGTAATAAGCTATATATATGTGTGTGCGTCTATTTATCTCCGTCGATTTCCATTCTATTGAGGGCATATATGTAGAACGAATGCTATTCCTTCTATAAATACGAAAATAAGTGTATCTGTTTTAGTAGATCATTGAATACTAATACTTAAAAAATATTCAAAATATATTTTATCATTGATAAGGCAATTTTTTTTCATTGTTATACTGTTGTATTTTCTATTTAATAAATCAATATCATTCAGATAACTAAACATTTATGTTAGTTTTATTGACGAAGTAGATATAATCCCATTTTCTTTCTGTATTTCTTCAAATTTGCATAAATATTCGAACTTATTACATCAAAATGATTTCTATGTTATTAATTCTGTAGAATTGTATCTTTAGATTAATTTAAAATTCTTATAAGTTGTAGGTTAATACATATATATACTAAATTATCTTACAAATTGTAATATAACATAATTATTTTTTCGAAATATTCTGTTGCAAAAAGTAGACCACTCCAAAACCAACCGCAATAATTGTTTAACACTTTTCATTATAATAAATAAAGACAGATTATTTTATTATTTTATAAAAGTTGAAACTTGTCTTAAATATCTAATAAATATTTAAGTAGTTGTGTTAAATATTTAAAGATGTATGATCTATTGAAACAGATACACTTTAGCATGTCCCAAAACTCGTTAAAATTTTACTCCTCAAATATAAGCTATTTAATGAGAAAAATGCTTACACCATAGGGTAATATTTAAGCAAAAGAATCCGTTGTAGCTTGGTATCCAACTAGCTTAATCCTAGAAAGCTGACTTAAGTGGAATCGGTATAATTCTGATAAGAAATGACGATGAGATCTCAATATTTTTTAATTTTGCAAAGTGAGACATACCTATTTTTGTTATTTTTCCTTTTTTTCTGCTAAAATGAACCTTAATGTTTTTCATTCATCCATAATACAACAAGACTTATGCATTATTACTTACATAAACATACTGTAAATATAAAATGTATGCACCAAACGTACGCACGTTGAATTGACGTATTGTTACCTTTCATCTATGTAAATAAAAATGTAAATGTTTGTTTGTAACCCAAAATCTCTCAAAATATTGCAGCGATTGGTTTGAAATTTTGGCATAACGGTGTACTAGAGTAGGTATGTTTTTATCCCCACCGTTTATATATATTAAGTTTAAAATCTCTGTGTCGTGAATTTTTCGGACTTTTGAATTTTGACTTTTTTTCGGAATTTGGAACTCGATTTGAGATCCTTCCAATGGGGAAGGGGGGAAACAGGAAAAATCAACATTTTAGCCTATGTTGAGGTCTTGAAGTTTTCTGTTCGCAAATGACTTTTAAACTTGAAAATTCGACTAAAATCGATCGTTTTATTTCATTACCGAGAAAAAAACTGTCCGAAAGACTTGTTTTTATTAATATTAACATTAAACATTTTGTTTTATTATTAAATATTTATGTATAAAACATCGCTTTTAATTCTTGTATGAATGCTATAAACTACAAATACTTGTCTGATTTGTTGATGCAAATGTTTATCTTGATAAAATGTTATACAGTAAAACTTGGATTTAAAAAGAAATCTAAATATGCATTGAGCTGGTTTTGTTATCTATAAAAATAAAAATTAAAATGTTTGTTCGTAACCTAAAATCTCTGAAAATATTACACCGATTGGCTTGAAATTTTGGCATTGAGTTGTACTAAAGTCCGGATATGTGTTTATCCGCTCCATTTTTATATAAAGTTTAAAACCTCTGTGTGTCTCTTAGCAATTTGATTGGCTGCTGTATGTTTGGATCGGTGGTAAAGTTCTTAGCACCGAGGAATGAAAGTAGTTGTTTGAATACCACCAGACGCAGTGTTATAAAATTAAACTTATTAAAGACATGCCCTTTTTTCTTTCATTTCCGTTTGACTACACGCCGAACGATGGCCGAATGGTTAGGGTGCTGGCCTTTGGAACCAGAGTTCGTGGGTTCAAATCCCAGTATAGCATGGATATTCGTAGCCGTTCGGAATCGGCTTTAAGCAGTAGGCCCCGCTCTCATTAGCCCTCGTGTTGCAAAAAGTAGACCGTAGATCTCCAAAACCAAACCAAACCGTTTAACTACACTGAGCCACAGCAATGCGTGGCTGAGAACATTTAGTGTACAGTAAAATCTAGTTATCTTTCTAGGGTTAAAGGTGATTCCAATTGCCCATGACCACTCTCTATCAAGATCAGAACTTAAATTCAAATCCACAGATTTTCGTATTCAGTGCTAATCAACTATTTCCCGAAAGAGATTTCGTGCTTCGATTACACACACGTAAGCCTGCAGTCTTCCTTACATACCCGCGAATATCCCCAGTGGTAAATTAACTTAATGTTCTGTACATCTAAATACACCACTTGGATCCATTTGTGTTTTCTCGAATTAATGCTGAATATATTTTGTAGCTTTAAAACGCCATGAATGCCTCCTGGTGTTGCTCAGAACAGAAATTCTCTCCCTAAACAGATATTGAACGTTTCGACGGAAGCTTTAATTTCTCGTGGGATTAATTCGGGATAAACTGACGCAATGAAATCAAACGTTATGTCCATTCATTTCAGCGATAATGGCTTAATTTCAATTGCAGCGCTGCGAGCTGCTTGTCAAATCCCATATTAGGAAGTAAATCCTAGCGATTATTTCATAAATGCTTGTTAAATGGATTTGGACCGAACAAGCAGTTTCTTTGTTTATTAATGTTTTAAGGGAACATTCATAAAGCAATTCAATCCTACAAGTACTGTAATTTAACAATGATTATTCTTCGATTTCGTTTAGTGTATTTATCCAATACCCATTGTGTTACTGTTTATTTTTCAATTTCATTATAGAAAGCTAATCTATATCAGTACTGTAAGCAACAAAGCAATACATTTTTTGCATATCATTTATTTTGTACATTTTATTTTGTAATGGATGATTAAAAATATTTTTTCTTTCGTAATTGGTAGAAAACCTGATTTAGTCTATATAAATTAAAGAGTTAAAATAGGGGCCTTTTAAAATGGGGGGTTAGAGATCAGTGGCGTGTACAGTCTTGCTAGGGAGTGTGGTTGTAATAAGCCCAGAGACAGATAATTTTTGCACGTGATACCAATTTTTGTAAGCCATTTTGTCCATGTGTACTATTATACAAGTGCGCTAGCCGAGACTGTGTTCTGCCTGAGTTCTGTAGAGAATCTGTATGTTAAAAAATTGAAAATTCATGGACTTTTTGTTTCAGTCTCTCGGTTTGTTAAAAATTGAAAATACTTGGACTTTTTGTTTTAGTCTCTTGGTCTGTTAAAAATTGAAAATTCTTGGACTTTTTGTTTTAGTCTCTTGGTCTGTTCCTCTTAAGTAAACAAATGCAATATATTTCATTTTGATATGGGAGCATTTTTCGTTCGTGGATAAAATTCACTTCATGTTCTTCTGTTGTTCCATTTTTACATTTTGACCTTTAAAAAAAACATTTCACTCTTTTCGATTGAGTCCACCCCTTCCAACATTATGTCTACCTTTGGACTAAAAACACTAAAATAGTGTGGGCATTATACACATATATCTTAAAGTTAAAGCTAAAAACAGTAGATTATTCATTAATAAACAATAGAACAGTTAAATATATATAACTGTGCATGAAATAATAAAACACTCCCACCACACACTATATTTATTATTCAGTATTTGTGATAACTGGTTCAATTATAAGTTTTGTTAATCTTTCGCATGACTAGAAGTTTTACAGAGCGGTCTGCGGTTTGACTACCTCTAGTCTATTTGAAGAAAATTTTCACTCAGTGAATAACACGTTACTTTTATAAGAAAGCAGTTTTCATACATAGAAAGAACTACACCCTCTTCTTCTTTTGTTCTATTTTTGAGCTTCCTTTAAAACAACATTTCACTCACTCTATTTCATAAAAATTCTATGAAGTTCTGATTCTTTAATTTTTAATGAAATCGAATAGCTAATATGCTTTTCATACTAAAAGATTTTACACTGCAGTATTTTTACAATGCATTAATGGTTGAACAGCCGCTGTTGTTGAATTCTAATGCTTTTTTGTTGTTGTTGTTTTTGAAAGTTCAATAACTTCAAAAATTGTGAATTTGTATCTTATCTAGACTTTAGTAGCAGGGGCGATTCTGATCCGAAATTTTTCGATATTTACGAAAATTTATGTGGGTTTGTTCCGAAAACTATAAAGAGTAGGTTTTTTCCAGAAGATTCGAAGTGAAATTTTGGTAAAAAAGATCTTTATCATTTTTTTCACCTAATATATCTATTGTCTTAGAAAACAGATATATGATATGAATGAAATGAAACAAAAAAATATACACATGTTTTTGTTTCATCTAATTATTTTAATTTCCGAAAATTTAGAATAATATGTATTTTAGATCAAATAAGTAGAAAAACGATTATCCTTTTAAAATAAATATGTTGATATTTAAATTTATGTATCAGGATTAAAAAATTTAATTTTGTTTTCTAGAAAATTGACACACACATTGATGTGTGTTTGTATTAATATATACAGAACACTCTTATATTTGCAACCCTCTAATACGGCAATATATATTAGAATATATTGATATATCGATATTTGGTAATATATATATATATATATATATATATATATATATATATATATATATATATATATTATAACAATATTATAATTCATATTTCATTCAGTTCTAGTTCCGAGGTTCAGAAATTAACTTAAGGTGAATTAAATAGTAAAAATAACAATTAATGATTAATAACAAGATTAATAAAATTATACTAAGTATAATTTTTATTTTAAATTAGTAACGCTTACTTTTTCAGAAAATTTTGTGTGATGCTCATAATTTTTTTTTTTTTACTTAGAAATCACCCATGTTTAGTAGTCTACTTTCTGTGTATTAGAGTAAATAAATATACTATAGTAGCGATAATGAATGACCAAATCACAGGAGAAAATTACCCCATTAAAAATAGCCTTGTGTGAAATAAAAGTATTGATAAAACAAGTAATCCGGGTACAAACTAGTATAGAGTATCGATATTGATAAAACGGGCCGAGTGAATTCGTGTATAAAATGCTGTGAGGTATTAATATTGTTGAAAGAGATTAAGTTAATTCGTGCATAAACTATTGGGAAGATTAATTTTTACTTTAAAAGTTATCTATACAATGCACATCAACTCTGCCATTCTTAGAAACGAGATATTAAACAGTGTAAAAATAACGATTTTTAATAATATCATTTTAATTGTGGTAATAATCATTGTTTTGATTGGATAATCTGACGTACAGACAGTAGTAGTTCTTTTTTAACTTTTATTTGAAAAGTTCTTTTACAAATTCAAAAATTTTGATTAACTTGTCAGTAAAGCTGCAATTATTTTCTGGAAATTTTAAATGTCTTATATATTTTAAATAAAGGTTTGAAATCATAACTCATTCTCAGAACTTATTATATATAATTCTAATATTTATAAATAACTACTACAATGAAGGAAACTTAAACACATGTATGCCTTATCTAAAATCCTTACTGGCTTCATTTGCTTTATTTTTCTATTGCTTGTAAACCTGTGACCAGGGTTGGCATGATTTAAAGTTGATTTTTTTTTTTAATCATTGATTTAAATAATTTTTTTCACTTCTTTTAAAACCTATATTCCAAAGACAGGAGAATTGGGAATCAGTCGACACAGTAATACCAATAAGTAAATAAATGTAAATAAATAGCATGTGCTTTCCAAGAATTTAGGGGTTGCTCATCAGAAAGTATGTAGTAGGGGTAGGTACAATGACTGATTATGACTGGTGGAATTCATTTTATGTAATGGGAGATAAAGAGAGTATTACAGAACTTGAAATCCAGTTTATCTACCAAATAACAACAGCCGCGGCTTCATCTGCTAGAATAGAAAGACAGTTTTCTTCTATTGGTACTGTTCATTCTAGCCTTCGTAACCAATTAGAAGTGAATAAAGCATCAAAGCTAATGTTTTTATTGAAACAAATCCATAATTCGGTGCTTAAAAAATATTGAAACAATTGTGATTTATTTTTGTTAAATAAATAGTTCGCATTAAAAGAATATTTAATTTGCCCTTTAAATTTACATCTCATTTAGTTTGCACTATCCAATTACAAAATAATGGAATGTATTTAGATTCAAATTTATATATTTAATTTTAGGTAATCAGTGTGTAGAATATACTAGATAGATAAGATGTTACTTCTTATAACAAACTATTTTATGTATATTGCAAAAATTATAAAAATACAAAAATTAAAATTAGTATTCAGAAAAAAATCAAAAATTTCCGATTTAAATCAAATAAATCTAAATTTTTGGATTTAAAAAAAATGATTTTTTTCCAACCCTGCCTGTGACTGTCTTTTAAATTTAGTTCCTATGCGCCAATTTAAAAAAAAAATAAATAAAACGTAAAACAAGAAATTGTGAAACGTAATATTTTTTTGTAATCTAGTTTATTTAATTGCAGATTTTAAAATTAAAATTAAGCACTTTAATCCATTAATTACTTCCAAATAGCACCGTTTAATTGTATCATCTTTCTGAGATTTTCAACTGGTTTACGGAAACGGAACTCAAATTACTGCAATTACTGAATTAAGAGTAATTAGATATTTTCTCCGCTTCATTGGTAAAGCTGTTAAGCAACTAGTTATTTGAAATTAAATTTATTCTGTGAAGAAACAATGACTATTATTTTAAAACCATTTTTCGTGTTTAAAACTTCAAAAAAGTAGAGACAAATTTGACACACTTTTAAGAAACTGAAAATGTTGTAAAGAACCTAAAAAAAGAGGTCGTAAATTCTTATTCATTCTAGATATATCTAAAAAAATTGTTTCTGCATATGTCTCATAATTAGTTTTGATTGCTAGATTTGTTTTCCTTTCAGGACTATGCACTAGCGTGCTTTTATTAATGACTTAATATTTTCAACACATAAAGAATTTCTATTTTGTCACTTTTTAACTGAAAATTGAACAATAATTTTGAAATTTCATTTTAAAACTTGCTCAATGGTAGAAAAAAGTTTGGAATATTGAGATTTTATTACTTTTTTTGTTTGAAATGTTAATGAACAGTTTGTACTCGTAATCTCACAGACTGGATCCAATTCTTTTGATTTGTTTTAAGCACTAAATCAGAACCAAAAAAATGTTGATTTTCAGGATTACCAATGTCATTAGTTAAATATATACAACTAGTTTAAGTTAATTAATATTTACTAGTATATGTAAAGAAATTATATACATCACTTTCATGTAGATTTATAGAACAAAACATTCCTCATAGTTTTATGTTATATAGAAAATTTTTTCGTATAGCCTTATAAAATTTTGAATAAAAAGTATGAAATAATACTTACGAAGTATTATATATATATATATATATATATATATATATATATGTATGTGTGTATATATATAATATGTATGTGTGTATATATATAATATGTATGTGTGTATATATATGTATATATATATGTCTATATATGTGTATATATATATTATATATGTGTATATATATGTATGTATGTCTATATATATGTATATATCTCTCTCTCTCATCTCTCTCTCTCTCTCTCTCTATATATATGTATATATGTATATATGTATATATATATATATATATATATATGTATATATATATATATATATATATGTATACATATGTATGTCTATATATTTATATATATATACAATATATATATATATATATATGTATAATATATATGTGTATATATATGTATACATATGTATGTCTCTCTCTCTCTCTCTATATATATATATATATATATATATATATATATATATATATATATATATACTCTATGTATATATATATATATATATATATATATATATATAAAAAATATGGTTATGTGTGTATGTAAATGAGTCTTTTTAAAAAGGTAGTATCAATTTTCAAACCACTTGCAGTTAATTATACTTTTAGCGCATATGACTCTTTGAATAAAACGAAATAATCATAACTCTGATTTTGGAGTTTGAGTCAGATATGATATTGGATTGGTTAGCATGGAATTTTGTAAACACCTAGAATTGGCTTTAAGGTTTAGTTTCTGATTTCCATAGCCATAGTGTAACAAAATAATTGACTGTAGTGCTCGAAACAATATAAAACCCAATTATAAATTGAACTAAGTTTTAAGTATTTTGAAGCAATTCAAGCCAATTTTGTAGACCTTAATTAGAACTTATTGTTGCAAGTACTAACTAATTTTCAGATAAGTAGAAATTCCTGAATTTAAAGTGGATTTATGAAGTAAGTTAAGAAACAGCGAAATATTTAAATGCTTATACTATGGATATTTTATGACTTACGATTCACTAAGTTTACTTTAACTTTTAGCAAACTATTTCACCCAAAACACTATTTACAACATTCTAAATCTAATTTTAAAAAATCAGGCGAAAATTTCTTCCATTTGACTTTCCTCTGAAATTTAAGATAATTATATCTATTGACGATACCTTTCAAAAGTTATGTATCAGCAATTACACAGAGTATAACTATAATCCCCCCCCCCAGAAAAAAAATAATTCTCAAAAATACAAAGATTTATGTTCACCTCACCTTAGAAGCCATATTCTTTTGCAAAATACCCTTGTATTCGTTTCTCAAACAGGTTTCTTAAAAAAAAAAAAAAAAAAAAAAAGCATTCTTTGCTCATTTACTGCTAAATACAATGGGGAGAAATTGATAGGAGTCGACATTAAACTTTTTATTTTGTGTGTGCAACCTTTTTGTAAAATGATTTTAATTTAAATTTTCTACTGTCTTAGGCGTATCTCCAAGATTATGAACGTACTTGAACAAGCAGAAGAGGGAGGGGGGATATAAGGATTAAACAATGAAACTTGATAGACAATTTCTCTTTAATGTGTCAAACTTTTAAGGTACTCGGTTGATTTCACTTAATAGGCATAGCAAGATGTTTATTTCTTTTTTGTTACTGTGACAAATCGAGTAAGATACAACAGTTCGCTTTCTTCTAAATAAACCGTCGGAAGCAAATCAGAATGTGTCACGCATAACAACTCTAATTTAAATTTTGAATTAGAAGGCTAACTAAACGAGTAAGAGAAAGGATATTCACTTGGTAATTAATGGTTAAGTATTTTTTAGATCAAGCGTTTTCAACTTGCAAAGGCTTGGGGGCCGCACTCTAAACTTTATGCATGAACACGGGCCGCATTTTCATATCTCACTAAATATTTTTTTTTTCTGCAAATAGGACAGGGGTATCAATATGAAAAAAAAATGTATAGTTTAATTAAATCAAAGGTTAAGTAATCTAATTTAGCTAAAAAGTTGAAAATCGTTGTGATATAAAATACATTTCTAGATGCTTATCACTAATTATACAATTTAAACATAAGAATAAACGAGAGAAATCAAAATAGAAAAAATATCTTTTTTAAAGTTTAATTAAAATAATTAAATCTCTTATAACGCTGATTATTTTACAGCCATATAAAAGAGTGAAATTAAAACAAGCAAAAATCTATTGTTCATAAGCTTAAATCTCAGAAATGTTGCAGATAAATGTAATGCCAGGGTAGGGTAGCAGGTAGGTGCAAAGCTAGGGTAGGTTGAAAAATTAAATAAACTGCAGAATTGCAATAAGATATTTATATAAAAATTCTTGCAAAACTTTACTAAAAAGAGGCCGGGTGGGGGCAAAAATATACATATGAGTAGCAAAAACATATAATATATTCTTTAACCTTTTTTGCTCCAGTGTGGAGTCTGGCTTGCCATCCTCTTTTGGAGCAAGTATAACGTCAAATGCGGATGGACACGGTTTTTCAATTTAAGAATACTGTTCAAGCTTGTTTAATTAAAATTGCTAGGTTGGCAACACATTGATAAAACTCAGATTAATTTGGACCTGAGGATCCGTAATGATGGAAATTCATTTTGAGCGTAAAGGATTTATTTTTATTTATTTATTTTTAAAGCTTATATACACATACATGCGTACATACAGTTGAAGTAGTGGTATATTTAGAAATCTATCAGGTTGAATAAAAAATGTTGATTCAACCCAAATTAGCGATTAGTTGTAGTAGTGGAATGAAAATGTAAGGCACATACATACCTACATGAGGTAGTAGTATATTTAGAAATCTGTCAGGTTGAATAAAAGATGTTGATTCAACCCAAATAAGCGATTAGTTGTAGTAGTGGAATGAAAATGTAAGGCGCATACATACCTACATGAAGTAGTAGTATATTTAGAAATCTATTAGGTTGAATAAAAGATGTTGATTCAACCCAAATTAGCGATTAGTTGTAGTAGTGGAATGAAAATGTAAGGCGCATACATACCTACATGAAGTAGTAGTATATTTAGAAATCTATCAGGTTGAATAAAAGATGTTGATTCAACCCAAATTAGCGATTAGTTGTAGTAGTGGAATGAAAATGTAAGGCGCATACATACCTACATGAAGTAGTAGTATATTTAGAAATCTATCAGGTTGAATAAAAGATGTTGATTCAACCCAAATTAGCGATTAGTTGTAGTAGTGGAATGAAAATGTAAGGCGCATACATACCTACATGAAGTAGTAGTATATTTAGAAATCTATCAGGTTGAATAAAAGATGTTGATTCAACCCAAATTAGCGATTAGTTGTAGTAGTGGAATGACAATGTAAGGCGGATTTAGATTTGCACAACTAAGATTTTTAATATCTTTAAAAGTTTCGTCTACGTACAAAAGGCCGAACGGTGGCCCATTGGTTACAGTGCTGCCCTGCGGTACCGGAGTTCATGGGTTCGAATCCCACTGTGGATGTTCGTAGCCGTTCGGAATCGGATTTAAGCTGTAGGTTCCGGTATCATTAGCCCTCGTGTTGCAAAAAGTAGACCGTAAGACTCTAAACCAAGCCTACGTACAAAAGTAACTCTAAAATTTGTAACGAGTTGCCAATAAATAAAACAATACCAAAATATTCAAACAATAATAAATTTCATTTGAAATCCAATTGAATTGACGTGATGTTCATGATTTCAATATTTTCATAAGCGTCAATGTAAATATAATAAAGCGTCAATATGACAATCGCCCATTAATGAGAGCTGTTGGTAAATTAAGTAAAAATGCGAAATTTCTACGAAATCACAGGGAAAGCCATTTTAAAAATGCATAAATTAAAAATAATTACAAAAAATATTTTGGCATCTATTTATTCTCGATTCTTTGAAATCATTTATGCATAACACTGTAAAAATAAGAGAAATTAATGGACTGATATATAACATGATGAATGGCACTTAAAAATATTTATATTTTTAAATTTTTTTTAATATTTACTCCTTTTGGCACATAGTTTTGGCATTGATTCCCAGATTTACACACGTCGTTAATAAATAATAGCAACTGTTTTTATTTTTTTGGCGTGTTTATTTCCCATGAAACTGAAATAGGTTGCCAAAATATATGAATTTTCCATCGAATGCTTCCACGTCGACATGAGTGGGTAATAAATTAAAAGCCGAGCTTACTATGTAAACAAGCCCTTTCGATCTCCCGGGTAAAAGCTTAAACGGCAAGATTGTTCGAGATAATTAAATAGCGATAAAATAATTCATTACGTGTCATCATCGGCCGATTAAATGCCTGAAAAACGTTCGCCATCGAGCAGTCTCCACGCTCAGACCATAAATCTAACCTGAGCGGGTCAGACTAATAGAGCCATTAGAACGCCAACACGGTCGTTTAAACCTGGCCTTCTCTCGCTTCTAAACGGACTCTTGACAAACGATTTTCACCTGTAGGAGCAGACGATATAATAAATGGCGCTCACCAACCCCCTCACAATTAATAGCCCTCTCCTTATTTGTCAACCCCGCGAATAAAATGTCGTTTATATCCCCCAAAATAATAAGGATGAAAGGAAGAGAAAAAAAGCAAAGAGGGAGTTTTGCAGCGAAAAAATGGCCGCTCTGGCTGCCGCGCGAAGTACGTGGGGTTCCGGCGCGAGGCATCATTAGTCATGCGGTGCCGGGGTCGAGCCGGCTTAGGCTTAAGCCTCGCCGCAGATTAATGGCGAAGGCAGCGCGACTCAATTGAGGGGGAATCAGAGCTTTGTTTCGCGCTAAAGGAACCACTTGTGGAGCGACCGATGGAGAATTGCTGCCGTGAATCACTTGACGCTTTGGGAATCGCCAGATTCGTTTAATAGATTTCTCTGGATTCGAAGTTTCGACTCGTGTATTTAAAGGGACATCGTACCTTTCGAGCTGAAAAAGCTTCTTTAGAGCAACCTAGTGTTGATTCAATATTAAAATAAAGAATATATTTTCTATATAAATAAATTCTGCTTAGAATAAAGTTTCTATTAGCTCATTCACCTAGTCTTGGCTCAATATTAAAATAAGGAATATATGTTCAATATAAATAACTTCTGCTTAGAATTAAATTTCTATTAGCTCATTCAATATTAAAATAAAGTATATGTATTCAATATAAATAACTTCTGCTTAGAATAAAACTTCTTTTAGCTCATTCAATATTAAAATAAAGAATATGTATTCTATATAAATAAATTCTGCCTGGAATAAAATTTCTATTAGCTCATTCACCTAGTGTTGATTCCATATTAAAATAAAGAATATATATTCAATATAAATTCTGCTTAGAATAAAACTTCTATTAGCTAATTCACCTAGTGTTGATTCAATATTAAAATAAAGGATATGTTTTTAATATAAATAAATTCTGCTTAGAATAAAATTTCTATTAGTTCATTCACCTAGTGTTGATTCAATATTAAAATAAAGAATATGTATTCAATATAAATAAATTCTGCTTAGAATAAAATTTCTTTTAGCTAATTCACCTAGTGTTGATTCAATATTAAAATAAATAATATATATTCAATATACATAAATTCTGCTTAGAATAAAATTTCTATTAGTTCATTCACCTAGTGTTAATTCAACATTAAAATAAAGACTATGTGTTTATAAATAAATTCTGCTTAGAATAAAATTTCTCCATCATTCAAAAGGGTGTATTTTTATAAAAATTATTCATATGAAGTTATACATTTCTTTGGCTTGGAAGTTTCAACTCGTATTTAAAAGAACATAGTACTTTTCGAGCTGGAAAAGCTTCATAGCCCAGTATTCAATATATATAAATTCTGCTTTGAACAGAATTTCTCCATTATTCAAAATGGTGTATTTTTAAAAAAGAATATTAAGGTTTATGTGTATTAATACATTAGAAAAACATAAAATATGTACAAGTGAAATAAATTATAAATCCACTTATAATGTGTTTAAATTAAAATAATTCTTCCTATCAAACAGAAGCTAATTATATTTTTTGTTCAGTGAGCTTGAATTATATCAATACAACCGGTATATTTAGTTTTATAGCATGATAAAAATTAATTAAAGAAAAATTTAATTTCTTAGCAGATTTGTTATTTTATTTTCAACCTATTAATTTCTTGCATTTTTATTTTAGAGTTACTTAAATATAGTTTCTAGAATTTTTACATTTTCTTGCTACCATTTTCCCATTTTTTGGGAGGTAGAGGGTAATCCCATAAAAAATCTCTTAAATTCTAGAATATTTTATAATTTTGTCATGTGGATCGAGATTTTACAATTTTTCGAGCATCGCCATACATTTAGTTTTTTGATTGGTGCATGGACTGAAATCATGATTTAAATAACTTTATTTATTTGTTAACTTTCTAAAAAACTTCATTTTTCAGAGAAGTGTTGAATAATGCCTTGATTTAAGCTAGAAATGAAACATTTTTTATTGTTATGAAAGGAAAAATTCTAAATTGTAATTATGTTCATTTTTTAAAAATTAAATTATTTACCATATATTGAAAGTTTTCTTTAAGTTAAACATCTCTTAGAGATTCTTGTTAAAGCTGAGTCTGCTATATAAAGTGAAAATTATGTAAAACATATAACGAAAATTTTACTTTTATTCAGTTTTTTTATATTTACATGTTTTATATCCGATTTTTGCATGCTTTTTCCTCCTATTATCTTTGTTCCACTAATGTTTTCTACCTTTTCTGGCAAAAATACATATTTTGCAGAGAAATATCCAACCCTGTTTTTAACTGGTAAATAGTCGGTCATTTAGAAAGTATATAACAGTTAGAAATGCACTTGAAGTGTTTCAAATAGTCATAAAATAATACAAAATATTTAATTTTTACATTATCGTTTAAAATTATTAGTAATAAGTGTCTTGCTTTTTGTGATAACAATTATATTCATTTTAGAATAATGGATATTAACTCCTCTTTTTTGATATTATTTAAAGTTAGATTTAACAATCCAACGAGTAAAAATATCGGTTTTTTTCAGCCACATTTTGTACAGCTAAAAGTGTAATGACACCTTAATCTCTCACGGAGATATAAAAACAGACCTTTTTGCCTTATTTACCAAACATTATCACCATTTTCCTTTTTAACTTCCGACTTTGAACAGCTTGCTTGATTATTAACTTCAGGGCACAGCAAAGCCAAATGCCGCTTGCTGCAGACTATACATTTTACTTTCGATTTACAGTTATGAGCAATATGATTTTTTTCTGAAGCATATCAAACTCCCTTCTTCCTTATTATACCTCCTCTTTCGTTGTAGGAAAGGGAAGATGCTTTAAAACAATTTTCAGATAAATGCGACTTATCATTCACCTTAATTATATAGTTACCTGATTAAATCTGATTGTTGAAAAACTTGAAGTGTAGGGTAATTCTTAATGCTAAATACGATTTGCATTAAACAAGGAAAATAAAAATTTAAGAAATGTTTAGCATTTATCCTGCAATCTAGAGTCAAAGTTCGGGCTACAGGTCTCTCATTACAAGTATATATATTCTTTTTTGTGCAACATTGAGTTGTTAAGAAGCAATAAATTTGAAAAACTTACTCATAAGATTGAGTATCTAGGAAAAAGATTCAAAACACTTGGAAATTTAATTTTCACAAACTATGATCATAAATGGGCCAGCTTCTAACTGTAACTTTTGAACGTTCGTGTAATTAAACGAAGCATCTGTGCCAAATGTGATATTTCTTTATGCATTCAAAAACAAGATGTTTTTGACCTCTGCAAACCAAAAGTAATGTTAAAAGAATGTATTCAAGTGACTTCAAATTTTTTTAAAATATAATTAATTGCTATCTGGCAGTTATATGTCTAAATCATGATCCTAGCATAGCATAAAAGCATTAGAATAAATGTGTTTTACGGTTGATTTATTAGACAGATTCACATGAAAACATCTGGGGTTAAGCTTGTTTACTCTTATTGTAGGAAAAGATATTTAATTTTGCAACTAACATTAGGGTGTAAAAATTCATCTTAAAATATAAGCGTCTAAATACAATATAGAATGTAATGTACATTGAGTACATTATAAATTTTTATCAAAAGGATAAGTGTTCACATGTAACTGTAGAGAATTTATGTAAGTATGACATAAAGCCTATTTATGAAATGCAATAATTCTTTATATTCGAAAACAAAATGATTTTGGAAGAAAACGACTGCGAATTTTTTAAGGAAAATTAAATTTTTTTTGGCGAAAACAAAAGTTTTGAATTATTCATATTATCATTGTTTTAATATACTCTTTACTGCGTATTTATTACACAATTTCATTTTTAACACACATTCTTGAATTTGTTTACTTTCATTGAAGTAAAGATATTTATGCATGGAATGAACTAGCATTTAGGTTGTAAATATTCTCAGTGTGTGAATATGTGTGACCAAACACATATACGGTGAAACCTGTTTATAATGGTACTATCTATATTTGTTTTTTCTATCCATTACGCGTAATTTCTAATTTATTAATTGCAATTATTTGCTCAAATGAAAATTTTATATCTCATTTAATATTGTCATGTCATATATGATATATTATTTCTTATTTACAATGCAAAATCCCCAAGAGATTATTAATTGTATTTTAAATATCCAAAACTTATGCTATTGAAAATAAATTTGATCTCTAAATGCAATTAATGCAATTTAATATATTATAACTATGCTATGAACATAATCCTTAGATTCAAAATTGATAAGGCTATAATGCAAGCTTGTTTAAAAGAATACTTTTCTATGTTCCTACAGTATAGTTATGAACAGATTTTGGTGTATAATATAATATATCAAAGCATTCTAGTAAGGTTTTAACTTAAAGGAAAAGCTTTTCTAATTTCTTTTAGAAGCTTTTGATTAGGTTGTCATTGTACTTATGTAAAATTATTTCTCGAAATCAATCTTCGTTTTCGAGAGAGAGAGAGAGTATATATATATATATATATATATATATATATTAGTTTTCAATTAGTTTAGCATATTGGAGAATTAATCTCATAAAACGAATGAAGAATTTAAGATTGCAGATTTCAAAGAAAAAGAAACATTATAAGCACAAAGTTATACTTCTGTCCCCTATAAAATGCCAGGTTAAGAGTTTGAAATATATTTATAGGAATAACAAACACGTAAAAACTAATTACATTTTCATAAAAAATTAAACCTTGTTAACTGCCATTATCTACCTTTAACCATTTCTAAATGCTGAATTTAAAATAAGTTAATTTTACTAGCTTTTTCTACCTCAATATCTCTTTAAATATTTCCTTTGATTAGGCTTTTCTCGTTTAATAGTAAAGACAAATCAAAATTATTAAGTATTTAAAGATAGTTTTTATAGACGTAGTACATGATTAATGTCTTGTAATAGTGATCAATCATGACAAAATTACTTCCATTTGTGGTTGCTTCTTATTTTTAATTGTAGAACCCATTTCTGAAAGAAGTTACGGAGGGTGTTCACACATTTTGAATTTTTCTATGAATTTAAATGATAAAATAAAACGTGTCTGGCATCAAACTGTAATAAGGTTTTGTATACTTAATGGGCAATGCTGTTTGTAATCAGATAAATGTTTGAAATTCTGATATTTAAAAAATTTTCTAGCATCTCTAAAAATATTTCGTTACCCCATAATAATAAAATAAAATCAGGAATGTCTTCCCATCATAAAAGAAATTTGATTTAGTATTGTAACATTTCGAAAGAAAATATTAGTTTAAAAACAGAAAATTATACCCAATGATTAGTTCTAGATATAATCTATAAAGTCACACTTTATTTTTACGTTTTTAATAATTTTTTTAACTTATTATAATTTTGGAATACTAATGGATCGTTCAAGAGTTCGCACGAACCAGTTTATCACAAGGTTCTATTTTTTAAACTTCCAGTTTGTTATTGGCCCTAAATTTATAGCTAGTCAGTTTAAATGTGACTACATCTCACACGTTCATTCAGTTTTGTTAAAATACATGACTCGAAAGCTTGCAGTAATATTTTCAGAGCCGAGGGGTGAAATATTCTTAGTGATTCTAAGCCAAAGAAATATCTTGAATTTCAGAGTGATAAATGTTCTAAATCTTAAAATTAAATCAGCCCTCATGTAGCAAACAGTGAACTGTAGCGCTCCAAACCCATCAATTAACCAGCCACTCTTCGGTTAATATGAGTTAAACTGTAATTAATACCAATTTTTAATCTCTGACTAGACTTTCTATTGTTATTTAAGAGGTAATTTTTCTGTTAGCTTGTTTATACGTAAAATTACACTATGTGGCTTAACAGGTTTGCATTAAATTGCACCACGAAATAATCAATTTTAAACAATGAGTTTTAGTCTTTTAAAACTTCTCGTTTTTTATCGACACTAAATTTATAGTTAAACAGTTTAGATGTGATTGTACTTTACACAGCTAACTTGTTTATAAGTAAAATTAAACAATTTGATTTAACATTTGCATTAATTGCATCTCAAAATAATCAATTTAAAGCAATGAATTTTAGTCTTTTGGAACTTTCCGTTTGTTAGTGACAATAAAATTATAGTTAGACTGTTTATATGTGGTCATATTTCCCACAGATAGTCAGTCTTGTTAAATAAATGAATAGAAATTAATTCAGTAATATTTCCAGAAAGGAGGGAGATATTTTTGTTATAGACACTAAATTTATAATTCAACAGTCTAAATATGGCCATACTTAACACAACTATTTAGTCTTGTTGAATAAATGGCTAGAAATCTTGCAGTAATATTTCTAGAAAGGAGAGGGATATTCTTGAACTTGAAAACAGCAAAAAAATATCTTGATATCTCGAGTGAAAAATGTTCCAAATCCTAGATTAATTTAACCCTTGTATAACAAAACATAAGATTGTAGCACTACAAACCAACCAAACTGAAGTTGATTTGAGTTAGTATCTTATTAATCTCTGAAATAGTGCTCTGAGTTGTCAATTAAAAAAATAATTTTTTGTTGACATGTTTCTGTGTAAAATTGCAGATTTCGGGTTTACACATTTGTATTAATTGCACCACAAAGAAACAACTTGAAACAATTAGTTCTATTCTTTTGAAACTTCCCGTTTGTTATCGATACTAAATTTCTAGTTAAAGAGTCTAAATGTGGTCATATTTCGTACAGTCAGTCAGTCTTCTTGTTAAATAAATGACTAGAAAGCTTGCAGTAATATTTCCAGAAAGGAGAGGGATATTCTTGAACTTCAAGACAGAGAAAAAAATATCTTGATTTCTTGAATAAAAAATGTTCTAATTGCTAGATTTATTTAATCCTCATATATCAAAACACAGGACTGTAGCACTACAAACCAACAAAACTGAAGTTGATTTTAGTTAGTATCTTATTAATCTCTGAAATAGTGTTCTGAATCGTCAATTAAAAAGTTATTTTTTGTTGACAGGTTTCTGTGTAAAATTGCACATCTCGGGTTTACATATTTGTATTAATTACACCACAAAGAAACAATTTGCTCTATTCTTTTGAAACTTCCCGTTTGTTATCGACACTAAATTTCTAGTTAAAGAGTCTAAATGTGGTCATATTTCGTACAGCCAGTCAGTCTCCTTGTTAAATAAATGACTAGAAAGCTTGCAGTAATATTTCCAGAGCGGAGGGGGGAGGGATATTCTTGGGAATTCGGAGCCAGCGAAAGAGAGATCTTGATATCCCGAGTGAAAAATGTTCAAAATCCTCTCTGGGAATACTTCTTGGTAAGTAACCTGAGTCCCGTCTGGGTAGGCAAGAGCTAATGAAAAATGACGAGCCCAGATCCCCCTCCCAGAGCTAAAAGAAACAGCGGCTAAATGTTCTGGAGGGCGTGAAACAGAATTTTGTTTCAAAAATCAACGAGCGGCAGCCCCGAAACTTCAAAAACATCCACTCCATAGCGTAAAGCCTCTTGGATCAATGTCTGAATTGTTTTGAGCCTGAACCGTGTACTGTTACAGAATTTGATGTTCTTCCTCCTCACTTTGGCTAACAAATGCCTGCGTGCTAGAAAAGATTTTATGATCGGAAGAGTGTTTTTGATGTTTGAAGAACAATGTTAGCTTCTAAGAGTGTTTTTTTTTTCTTTTCTGTATGCATTCAAATACTGAAAGCTGATGGGTTCGCGGAGAAACTAAACAGACAACCTACTGGTCTTCACTATCATATCTCCTTTGGATCTTCTGATCAAGATCTGATTTTCCTTTGTATGCTAAGTATTCGATAATTTAAGAATAGGCAAACTTTAGAGTTACTTATCATAAAAATTAATTAACCAAGTGTAATTACATGGAATTAATCAGATATCATACCTTTTGTATGTAAATTGCGGTTCCATTCGCATTTTCTTCATAAACATCTTTACAATATTCATAGCATGGAAAAATAGAAAACAAAACTTTCAAAGACTTCACTTTTACAGTACAAAATGGAAAATAACTTATTGATCTGTATAGAAATTTGTTTAAATTTGATTAAAATATGCTTTTTTGACTTACTGTTATGCATGCAAAAGGAAAGTAAAATGTAAATTAATAAAAGAAAATTACGACTAATAATTGTTTATATTTTGTGCACTAGGGTTGATTTTTTCTTAAATGAAATTTCCAACGTTATTGTAGACCCGAAATAATTAAACTTTTTCGCTAATTTCAATTTATCACGACACATAGAAATACATAATCAAAAAATAAGAAAGACACACAGGTTACTGTAGACTCGAAATAATTTAACTTTTTCTTTAATTTCATTTTACCATGGCACATTTAGAAATACATAATCAAAAAATAAGAAAGAGAGAGACATACACGTTACTGTAGACTCGAAATAGTGAAGTTTTTTTCTTTAATTTCAATTTATCATGACACAGAGAGAAATACATAATCAAAAAATAAGAAATAAGAGAGACATACACGTTACTGTAGACTCGAAATAATTAAACTTTTTCTTTAATTTCAAATTATCCTCGCACATATAGAAATGCATAATCAAGAAATAAGAGAGAGACACACACGTTACTGTAGACTCGAAATAATTAAACTTTTTCTTTAATTGCAACTTATCATGACATATACAGAAATACATAATCAGAAAATAAGAAAGAGAGAGGTACATATAAATTTCTAAAAAAAAACTTTCTAGATAGCTACGGACAAGAGTACACACCAGGAGGAAATGCTTTCTGTTAATGAATACAGTGGACTCATGTATTTTGAATAGATTAAAAAAATTGTATACATAAAACATTGTCAAAAGTCGATGAATTCAAAATTAAGTATATACTGCAATTTAATAAGTCTCTAAAATTGTGCTACTGTAAAAATATTATACACACTTTTATAATAATTTTTAATCTATTCAGAAACGTATAAAATCTGTTATATTATGTGCCACTTGGTTAAGTTCTCTAACATGATTTAAATTGACTTAGACTAAATAAAACATTCTCAAAAGTCAAAGAATTAAAAATTAAGTATATACTTGAATTCAATAAGTCTCTAAAATTGTGCCCCTTTGAAAAATATTATACACACTTTTATAATAATTTCTAATGTATTCAAAAGCTTATAAAATCTGTGATATTATGTTCTACCTGGTTAAGTTCTCTAACATGATTTAAATTGACTTAGACTAAATAAAACACTGTCAAAATTCAAAGAATTAAAAATTAAGTATATACTTGAATTCAATAAGTCTCTAAAATTGTGCCCCTTTAAAAAATATTATACACACTTTTATAATAATCTTTAATCTATTCAAAAACGTATAAAATCTGTGATATTATGTGCCTCCTGATTAAGTTCTCTAACATGATTTAAATTGACTTAGATTGAAGAGTGACTAAGAAATTGGTTGAGGTCTCTAAGCAACTTTTGGCTTAAATAAATATCTGGTTTAACACACATTTCGTCAGTTTTATCCTCAGCAGTAAATAAAAAAAAAAAAGAGTATGAAAAGAAAGAAACTTTAGTATATTTTTAAAATATTTAGAACTTCTTAAACTGCGAAACTCTGATGTTTTTGTAGTAATCAACCCCACCCGGCATAATAGTGTGACTTACAAGTGGTTATGCGTGAGTTAATGTAAAAAAAAGAAGTGATTGATAACATACAGATGACCCTTTCCTGGAAAATCTAAGCGATTTACTTACTGCCTCTATAAATTGAATTCTAGAGCAAAGTACCTTTGTTTTCCCATTGTTTGTGACTTAGATTAATATCCGCATCAACATTCGTGCAAATAACCCTTAAAAAACAATACAAGGTACAGATGGTTTTTTCATTTTAATTTCATGATTCATTGAAAATTTAGCACAGTTTACATAAAAATAAACAGGATGCAACGGAGCAGTGATCTTCTGTGATATTTCCTCCAAAGCTTACATAACCAAAAATAAAATGTTCTAGGATATGCTTTCTTTAAATACTCCATTGAAATTTTTTTTTAAATTGTATGCTCTAATTCCTTTATTATACTTTAAAACTTTTAATGAAAAAATGAATGAATGAATGAATGATGACTTAGATAATACTCGACTAATTAAAAATTGCAATGTTTACTTGTAAGTTGTAGGGTAATTTTTGATTCGTATATAATACTTCTTTTGTGTGAATCATAGATCACACTGTATGCAAGAAAACGAAAATGCGTATTTTCAAAAAGCAGGATCTTAATCTTACATTAAAAATGATAGGCGACTATTGTAAAATTACAAAGATGAGATCGATGATAATAGACTAAAAAAATATGATGCACTAAATTTAAAAAATTGTTCTTTGTTGATCGAGATCTTCTTTGAAGTATTTCTCAATGCAATTTTTAATTAGTCGAGTATTTAGATAATACTCGACTGATTAAAAATTGCAATGTTTACTTATAAGTTGTAGGGTAATTTTTTATTCGTATATAATACTTCTTTTGTGTGAATCATAGATCACACTGTGTGCAAGAAAACGAAAATGCGTATTTTCAAAAAGCAGGATCTTAATATTACATTAAAAAGGATAGGCGACTATTGTAAAATTATAAAGATGAGATCGATGATAATAGACTAAAAAATATCATACACTAAATTTAAAAAATTATTCTTTGTTGATCGAGATCTTCTTTAAAGTATTTCTTGCTGCATCGACGTCATATGTCTTGTGAGAAATGAAATGGTTTACTGAATAAATCAAATAGATTAATGTGTAACCTAATTAAAACAATACATATTACGTGAATTTTAGCTAATCTTTTCTTATCTATACCCAATGATTGTGATTTAATTGTGATATCAAAAGTCTTCCAAAGTTGTATATCGATTAATCGTCCAATTTTGCTGTGAAAATTTTCAGTTTCATAAAAATTTTCCTTTCAATTAAGTTTTCAGTTTTCTTCCAGTAAAAACCATCTCCCTCTCCTCTCTCTCTTTATATAAATATAATTTACTTTAAAAATGGTAGGTGACTATTGTAAAATTATAAAGATGAGATCGATGATAATAGACTAAAAAATATGATACACTCAATTAAAAAAATTATTCTTTGTTGATTGAGATCTTCTTTAAAGTATTCCTTGCTGCATCGACGTCATATGTCTTGTGAGAAATAAAATGGTTCACTGAACAAATCTAATAGAATAATGTATAGCCTAATTAAAACAATACATATTATGTGAAATCACAGTAAAATTTTGTTAGATATTTTAAAAAAAATGGGAATTTAAGGTTTAAAAAATGAAATAACAATTTAAAACTTACATATCACAACAAAATATTAGAAATATTGCCAAAAAGAAAATTAAACGCGTGGACGATTCCATATAACTAAATACTTTAAGTATTTTTTATGACATACTAAGTAGATATGACTCAGGAGATACTTGTGTGATAGTAAAGTAGAAGAATTAACTGAAGTTTTACTGGTTTGGGTTTACTTGTATTCTGTACATTTTTAAAATTACATTGTACATTGTTATAATTTAATGTGTTTTATAATTTGCGTTACGGAATGTCGAAAAATAAAAATGGAATTAAATAATTATGAAAGGTTTAATAAAAAGAGAGTTAAATAAATATAAAGCATGTCCTAGATAACTTATGCTTTAAATTTATATAATATATAAAAACGTTCCTTTTTTACAAGTAGCATTTTCCCGCATTAGTTTTATTTAAGGAAGTAGCGTTAGAAACAAAGTTAATTTTCTTCAAATTGTTGTTACAAAGTACTTAATATTATAATTTGAGTCGTTATCTCAGATTGAATCAAATGAAATACCGAACATTTTTTCTCATCTTCCAAATATATGACAGTATTTGTATCATTTTCAGACTTATTTTTCAATAAGTACTAACAATATTCATAATCACTTCACGGCAAACCTGAATACTTTTTTAGAAAGTTCTCAAAATTTCTTTTACTTAATAATTGCTCTAAGGCTTTTCGTTTCGAATATGTATTTGTTACCCCAAACATACAAAGGTTTTTATCTTATTAAATTATTTTAATTCCAGTAAGAATTTTAGCTAATCTTTTCTTATCTATACCCAATGCTTGTGATTTAATTGCGATTTAAAAAGTCTTCCAAAGTTGCATATCGATTAATCGTCCAGTTTTGATGTGAAAATTTTCAATACATCCAAGTTTCCCTTTCAATTAAGTTTTCAGTTTTCTTCCAGTAAAACCAATCTCTCTCTCTCTCTCTCTCTCTCTCTCTCTCTATATATATATATATATATATATATATATATATATATATATATATATATATATATATATATATGCATATATATATATATATAATATGTGTGTGTAATAAGACAGACTTCTCAATGGGTGGTTGCAGTCATGGCCATAAAAATGACACCATTTTAGCTAAAGACCTTTATTAAGATAAAGTTGGAGGACGGGTTCCCACTTCACCATAGGGACAGGACAAACAAAGGGGTCAGTTAGCAAGAAGTTATATGTACAAGACCCTTAACACCTGGGTCTACATCTGTGGGAAAATTTCTAGAAAAATCTGCCTCAGACAGAGTGCATCTCCTTTTTGTTTGGAAATTTTTTAAATTGACCACTAGGGCAATGTAGAGTTATTATTTGTCAGACCCCTTCTCTGAGAGCGTAAATTGTAGCCCCAGTGGTCAATTTAGGTTAGGGGTTAAGAAGGGGAATGCAAAAGGACGAGGGAATTTGTAGCCCTTGACTTCAGATTTGAAAACCCCTGAGAATTTTCCCTTTATATACATATATATATATATATATATATATATATATATATATATATATATATATATATATATATATATATATATATATATATATATATATATATATATATATATACATATATATATATATATATATATAACATATATATATATACATATATATATATATACATATATATATATATACATATATATATTATACATATATATATATATATATATATATACATATATATATATATATATATGTGTGTATGTATGTATATATATATATATATATGTGTGTATGTGTATGTGTATGTATGTAAGAAAAATTTTATATATATATATATATATATGTATGTATATATATATAGAAACTTTTCTGTAAAGATACTGCCTATTGTTTTCTTTGGTCCCATAAATATTTTTTACTAGTCTATTTCTCATTTACTAATTCTAAATTATCAAGATCTTAAATACCTAATATTGCTTATTAATTAGTAATTTTGTTAATTATATTTGTGTTTTAAATTATTAAAAAAAAATAAGATCTCTAAATACAACCCAAGATATTGCATAAACATTGGAGGCTCAAATGCCCAAACTGTCTATAGCAACGTTTCCTGGGACCCTACTGTATCGTTACAGACAGGTTTCTCTGTACTTAATAGATTCTATCGATTTCTATCTATACTCACTTTAAAAATTCAAAATAAAGAACTATCACTTACATTCTACAAAAATCGCTCTCCAAAATGACAATAAGATGTTTTAAGAGAAATCAGTCAATGCTAAGATGAGTTTGGATAAGTGTCAAGTAGAGTAATGTATGATGGGAAGTTGTAACTCAAACAGTTTCACAGGTGGATGACTCTTTGCTAAGAGTAGAAAGACGATGACAGAATTATACTCAGTAAACTGTTGACTTTTAGATCACCCGAAGATAATTGCCACCGTGTGACATGTTCTGGCAGCACACTTGACAGAACTTTATCTCAAGTAGGCAATGTTAAAAGTCGAAAATGCGTTGGATTATTCTTATATATATACAAAAAAATAGTTCACGTGTTTACCAAGATAAGAATTCGTGTTTTCAATTAAATATGCTAATAAGAGAGTTTTCTCTGGTATTCTCAATCGGATGATCTTTCAAAATTTATCTTTTTTCGTTGGAAGAGAGAGTTTGACCTCCGCAGAGAGATTCGTGTGAAGAATTTGTAATAAGAGATAACATATCAGTTTCAATTAAAAGAAATCTGATATATGAACGTGTTAATGTTAAATGAACATTATATCACTCTCTTGAATCTCGCTAGAGAATCAATTAAAAGATATCTGAAATTCTGAAAGTAAATTCCAAGTTAATCTAAGAAAAAATGAGGAATAAGTAAATAGGAAAAAACAACGGACATTATCTCAAAAATACCTTTAGGATTGAAACCTAATATTTACTTTATATTTACTTTATATTTACTTTATATTATTTTCTTACCTAATATTTTACAAAATTTTTATAAAGTAATATTTTAAAGTAGGTATTAAGAAAGTCATGATCCCAGAAGTTTTTCAATACATAATCTTTAAGTTAAAAATCTTATAGTTATAAATTGAACTATTAGTAGCACATTTTAAAAGTAAATTAATAGAGGAGGTTAGAAATAGTCTATGAAACTTCAATTTAATGCTTATATGATTGAGTAAGGCTATGTCACTACCTTATGTTTAATGAAATGTTTTCTAGATACAGATAAAATGACACGTAACTTATATTGATAAAGTGTATAATTCAAAATCTAGATTAGTTTTAAACATTTTTAAGTGTCTTTTCTAATATGTAAATAAAACAAACTTAAGTCTATGAAATATTTGCCAGTCTGTCACTATGATAAATTTCTAATCATACAAACCTATATTTAAGCGATAGTATTCTATAACATATTTACTGATTAGTCATTAATAGCTAAGAAGTCCTTTAGTTCTACTTCACTGTTAGTGTAGTGTTTTGTAGATGTCAGGATGTTAGGAATTGGTTACTAGCAGGTCCCGTTTTAATTAACCTTTGAGTAGTAAAAGATTGATATGTTTATAACAAACTTATCGTAAATTTCAATCTAGTAATCTGCAAGGAGCATAATTAGATTACTTTATCTAAATTTAAAATAATCTATTGGTTTTATAAACTTTTACTTTAAGACTTCATAAATATGTGTAAAATTAAAGCCATTTCTTTAGCTTCAGTGCGATAATACAGTATGTAATACATGTGTAATTAAAAGCCCTATGAACTGTACACATATTTCTTATTAGCAAGACAATAAAAAGTAGCTATTTACAAAACTACAGTTTTCTCCAAGTATTAGAAATAAATTTGTTTATTATGAACAGTACAAATGAGGTATTAAACAGAAATTTGCAGCATGGATGCAAAACCTTTGATATGTATATAATGAAATATAATGAATACTAAAATCTTTTTCATTATGCATATTCTACGTTTAGATTGTTTCCTGCATTAAAATCTATTTTGAATAAAATATTTATTACGAACTTGTGGAGTCTTGTATAGAAACTTTCTCATCAAATTAAAAAAATTATTACGTTTACCTCATTATATTAAGAATGTATCAAGAAAATAAATATTTCCAAAGATAATTAATAACAGATGATTAAATATTTTTGATAATAGAATTATTTTCTTAATCTAGTTAGAAGTATTTATTTACAATCAAAGGTCAAACACCTGTATGTGATACTCAACCACTGATAATCAGATGTTACCGACATAACAAACTAAATAACAAACCCTGCTTTTAAAATATTTTAAAACTCCAATAAAATCACACATATATTTCAAAGTTCTGTTTAATACCTAACTTGTACTGTCCAAAATAAACACATTTATCTCTAGTACTTGGAGAAAACTGTTTGTAGTTTTGTAAACAGCTACTTCTTATTGCCTTGCTTAATCTAGTTAGATTTTCTTGGTTTGGGAGCGCTACGGTCTGCTTTTTGCAACACGAGAGCTAATGAGACCGGGACCTACTGCTTAAAGCCGATTCCGAACGTCTACGAACATCCATGCCATAGTGTCATTCGAACCCACGAACTCAGGTTCCTAAGGCTATCACCCTAACCATTCGGCCATCGTTCGGCTTTAATCTAGTTAGAAGTATTTAATTAGAATCAAAAGTCAAACACCTGCATGTGATACTCAACCATTAATAATCAGATGTTACCAGCATAAAAAAACTAAATAATAAACCCCGCTTTAAATAATTTTAAACTCCAATACAATCCCATATATATTTCGTTCGAAACTACTTCATTGTTAAATCTTGCAGAATTAAAGTATGTCTGAGCTGCCAAACGGAATATTGTTACAGGCTGTATTATCATACCGAGATTTCGCTGAACATTATCATCAAGATTAATCCACATCTAATTTTAGTTTTAGCTCTTCGGGCTGCTTACGTAAGCAACCCGATGTTTAAGCACATTCCTCCACGCCACTTAGTCACCACTTAACCCGGCAAAGTTCTAACTCAAAATATTTTGATCCTCTCTCCCATTCTCGTCGTATATTACTAAAAATTCCCGTCATACCCCTTCCTCGATTTAACGGAGAAGTCCCCCGAATTCCCTCTCTCCCTGAGGTAATTGGCCACTAATTTGGGGGAAAACGGGGGTTTGGGGAGTCCAATGCGCTGTTCTCAAGGCACTTAATGAGTCCGGCTTAATTAATTAAGCTGTCACCGGCTGCGGGGGTGGAAAGAGGGGAGGTTTGGCTGCATTTACATATGAACGACAGCTGCTCTGGGAAGTGCGTTCATTGGCCGAGAAGTTAGATGTCTGAACGTATGAGTACAGAGCTATCAAATGAAAGGAGACACTATGAAAAGGTATTATGGTTAAAATTTTCAAAATATACACTGAAATATATATCATCTTAATGAAAGAAAAGGCTAGTAAAATAATTTTATACATTGATTCTTAGAAGGAAAGTAATATTTTTAATAAGAGCACTAAATGCTCGTAATATTTTATAAATTTTTTCAAATGCGGGACATTTGCCTTTATTACTAGCATTTCTCCATAAAACCCATAGAATTGTGTTGCCGCTTTTTATTATGGGAATATTACATAGGTTGGGTACCATCGCTTCCTAAGAGGGTACATCACAAATACATCCAAGCCTTACTCGGGGATCGAACCCAAACCCATTAGGTAGGAGTACAATACTCTAAACACTATACAGTTTGGCCGGCACATTTTGTGTTGTTTGGTTTGGTTTGGAGTGCTACCGTCTACTTTTTGTAACACGAGGGCTAGTGAGACCGGGACCTACAGCTTAAAGCCGGTTACGAACGGCTACAAAAATCCATGCAACTGTGGAATTCGAACCCACGAATTCCGGTACTGAAGACCAGCACCCTAACCAATTGGCCATCGTTCAACCGGCACATTTTCTAAATTGTCATACAACATGTTTTGTGTTCATATGGGTATTAAGACCATGTATATGGCCTAGGTTTAGACGCCTGGGCTTTGCCTTTCAGTTTCGATGTCTGTGATTTGAATCCCATCATTGGCATGGATGTTTGGATCTATTACACTCTAAGTGGTAAGTCCATATCTAACTAGGACTCTTATACCAAAAAATTGACCTTAGAAAACTAAACAATCTATGACCAATTTAATGGTACTTTCATGTACTAATACATCAACATACAATCCCTCTCTCAATCGACATTTTCACAGTTAAGAACTAAAATCCGAATTTTTAATATATTGAAGTATGACTTCAGATTTCTGCTTATGGATGGGTTATAACAAGTTACAAATGTAGTTAAAACTGTGAGGACATATACTAATAAAATTAAGCGCTATTTTATTTGGATTTTGATTCCGAAAATAAGTACGATGTGTTATTCGGTGTAAACATACAGTAGGATTGTGTGCTACATGTGTAAAGCTATTTTTCTTTACTTCAGTGGAAAGGAAATTCTAGTTTTATTAAACTAAAAATAATCCTCTCAAATCCAGCCGTAAATACCTTTATAGATAATACTATAACATGCTGTAGTTACACATACATATTTAAGGTCAGAAAATTACACATTTTAAATGTATTTAACGCTTTGAGTGCTCAACTTAATAAAATGTAATGCGATTTAGGTGGTCTGTAGATTTTTGTATTCCTTATTTGCACTATATATTTTGTGAAACGTAATAAGCCTAGAAATTAGATTGTTCTATATGATTAATTTATGCATTATATGCACAATAAGCATTTTCTTTTGGGGTAGGAGGTTTCCTAAAGGTTAAAATTTTCCTAGCATTCCTGAAAAGAATTTATGATAGTGGTTATTGGAAAAAAAACTCGCTAAATAAATATGGACTTCCATATAATATATTCCATAAAATATATGGAATATATGAAAGTTTTATATCATGTAAATTTCCGTAAAAATGTTCGTATAAGTAGAAATAAGTACGATGTTCTGTGTAATAATATAACGAGAAAATTTGATACCAATGTTTCAAAAATTTTATATGTTCCAGCGTAATAAAGAATCAAATTTTCTCATATGAAAGAGTATTATTTCAAAAGTACAAACTACTAAATGTATAGTTTACTATAGTAACAAATTTTCTTTATGATTCTGTAACTACGAATTGTAAAAATGCTTAAAACTATGGTAATAGAATTAAACACTATTTGGGTTGTCCGTTAAAAAAAAATTAAGTAGGGATATTATTCTGTGTAAAAATACAGGATGAACATTTGTCACCTGTGTATAACGATTTTTCTTTCGTTTCAGTGTCACAGTAAATTTAGTTTCCTGAAACGAAAAAGAGCTCTTTCAAAGGTAAAAGCGCAAACCTCTAATTTTCGGAAAATGTTTACAGATATATTGAGCTAGCGTCCCTTGAAATGAGTTTAGGTTAATTAATTAGGCTGCTGACAGTGGTTTGGCAAGCGTTTGCTTTTGAATGGCAGCTACTAGAGAAAATTCTGATTGGTTGAGAAGCTCAGATTGTCAAAGAGTGCATTAATGTCAAAGAAAGTTTGTCAAACGAAATAAAGTCAACAGCAATTAAAAGAATGTTTCTGTGTTTTGCAGCTTTTGAAAAGTTGTTGAAATCGCGAAACGTTCTTTGAAATTTTTCAAAAAGGAACTTAAAGCCTTTGCAATTTAATGTATGTATGACATTTATTCTGGAGAACATCGAAATTGTATTAAGATATTCAACTACATGAGTTTCTAAATAAAGCAATGGAATGTGTAAATATTAAGAATCCTGACATCTTGACAATTGAACAGTGGGGGAAAAAATTGAAAATTTTCGTTTGAGGTAATTAATTGAATATCTGATTGGTTTAAAAGTATATCTCTCAATAATTTTTAAAAATTTATAGTGCTAAAATAATGAATCGAATAGGGATTATAAAAATGAATTTCGTTGTTACTCTATCGTTCCAATTTTGGTGTCTCGGTTTTCATCCTGATAAACTGTTTCTGGAAGGGTATAAAAATATTGTTTTAAGTTTAGAAAAATAATTCAAATCCATTATGACAGTATAAAGTATGATAAATAGTTGTCATAAGGTAAAACTTGCCTTAAACTTGTTTAATTTAACATATTGAATGGACTAAGAGTTAATGAAACAGGTATACTATAAATATCTGTACTGGTAATTTTTACAAATAGACGAAATTGCTACAACATAATACAATTGTACAAAAAAGTAATATGTATATGTGCGTGTTTGTGTGTATAGGTATTATGATTATAAATATGAAAATACACTCGAGGAAAAGCATAGCACACGTGCACAGGCAAGCAATTTTACATATTGAATGAATAAACTAATTTTAAGAGTTAATGAAACAGGTATACTATAAATATCTGTTCTAGTAATTCTTACAAATAGACTAAATTGCTACTATGTAATATAATTGAACAAAAAGATATATGTATGTGTGCGTCTTCGTGTGCATATGTATAATGACTATAAATATGAAAATACACTCGAGGAAAAGCATAGCACACGTGCACAGGCAAGCAATTTTACATATTGAATGAATAAACTAATTTTAAGAGTTAATGAAACAGGTATACTATAAATATCTGTTCTAGTAATTCTTACAAATAGACTAAATTGCTACTATGTAATATAATTGAACAAAAAGATATATGTATGTGTGCGTCTTCGTGTGCATATGTATAATGACTATAAATATGAAAATACACTCGAGGAAAAGCGTAGCAAACGTGCACAGGCAAGCAGTTTTACATACTGAATGAATAAACTAATTTTTTAAAAGTTAATCAAATAGGTATACTATAAATATCTGTACTGGTAATTTTTACAAATAGGGAAAATTGCTACAATATAATACAATTGTACAATAAGATAATATGTATGTGTGAATCAGCATTTGGACTATAAATATAAAAATACACTCTTACACAAGTGTAGTCGAGTCTCCATGTAACTAATGCTCAAGACTACACTCACCCAACCATCCCCTGAAAATTCGTTAAATAGAATTTTTGTATAGATACTAAAATGTAAAATAAGTAGTTTATAGTAAATAATTACACGCGTATAGTAAATTGTTAAAGCCATTCCTAGTAATAAATTTTCAATAGTATAATTACATCTTCCGTAAAAATTAAAATGATTAAATGTATCTAGTTGGGAATTTATTATATGCTTTTTTCCCTCAAAATTTATTCAAATTTTAATTAACAATATTGATTGTTAGTAACTTCATATTAGTTCCCATATTACATTATCCTCGAAATATATTGACTTAAAGTTCCTCCATTTTCATTACCTATTTATTCGTATATATTTCTTTGTGATAAGAGCTGTATAATACGAATAAGTTTTTATCTTAATAATTTAATATTTTTCAACATTTCTTCAAAATTTTTTAGCAGTTAGTATTTTTTAGTAAATTTCATATCGGGTAACATTATTAGATAACTTTAAAAATATTTTTTCTTAAAATTATACTTTCATTTTTGTAGTATGATAAAACACATGCATTTAAGTATTAGTATTCTAACTAAGAGTTAAAATATTTATTTACCGTAGTAGCTTCTAAAATATAATTTTTTACAATCGAATTAATTAATTTTCCTTTTGAAAGACTGTGACCGGTCAATTTGGCAACTATCCAGCTACTTATATAGTAGACCATTCTCTAAAGAAAAATAATGTACCAAAAAAAATTTTCATCTAACAGCTATTACTTATAATTTTTTTAATTTATTCAAGTTTTAACTGGTAATTATAATTTTTTTTTATTAAAAGTTTATTCGAATTTTTATTGTCATTTAAGATTTTTTAGCAACTTTCATACCGACAAAATATATTGCATTACTTAGAGTAAAGTACATATATTTACTAGCAGTTAGAATCATGATGTATGCTTTTATAATAGTATTTTTTCGTAATTTTCATATTTGAAATATTTTACATTGAAATTAAAAATATTTTCAATTAAAATAACTCTTGAATTTTCATAACATGTTAATTACTCATATTTGTATATCCCGTATCTTGACAATAACAGTTGTAAAATATAATTTTTTATCGTAATAGATATTATTTTCATTAAAAGCTTATTCAAACTTCAATTGTCAATTAAGATTCTTCAGTAACTTTCAAACCAGCTAACATATTACGCTACCCTTGAAAATATTTTGACTTAAAATTACTCCTGGATTTTCATCTTTTGAGACCCGTATGAATTGTGTCCGCCGTCAATGTAATTGGGCTCCAAATTACTAAGGAAATGCGTGGGTGGGAGGGTGAACCATAATGAGCTGTTCTCGAGACACTTAATGAGCAGCGCCTAATAAATTAGACCATCGCAGGGGGATGGGAGAAGAGGGAAGTCTATACCGTATTTGCATTTGAATGACAGCTTCCCGGAGAGAGGGCTCTCAATAGCAATATAAGACATAGATGAAAGTATCGGGAGAAGCTTGTCAAAATGTATATGATAGCACTTTATAAAGGATGTTCTAAACAGGAGATTTATTCGTTGTCAAGCTACATATGAATCACAAAAGTCTCATCTTGTACATTAAAACTGAATGCGCTAGAAATTGAGCTTTATGCAGGAAAAATCCTGTTTATAACTGTAAACAAGCCTGTAAAGATATTTTATTCAGCCCTGAGAAATTCTTTATTTATTCAGTACGAAATCAAGAATTTATTAGTAACAATGTGAATCACAAAAGTCTCATCTTGTACATTAAAACTGAATGCGCTAGAAACTGAGCTTTATACAGGAAAAATCCTGTTTATAACTATAAACATGTCTGTAAAGATATTTTATTCAGCCCTGATAAATTCTTTATTTATTCAGTAAGAAATCAAGAATTTATTAGTAACAATTTGATTCACAAAAGTCTCATCTTGTACATTGAAACTGAATGCTGTAGAAAGTGAGCTCTATACAGAAAATATAAGGAAAAATCCTGTTTATAACTATAAACATGCTGTGAAGATATTTTATTCAGCCTTGAGAAATTATTTATTCATTACGAAATCAAAAATTTATTAGTAACAATGTGAATCACAAAAGTCTCATCTTGTACATTAAAACTGAATGCGCTAGAAACTGAGCTTTATACAGGAAAAATCCTGTTTATAACTATAAACACGTCTGTAAAGATATTTTATTCAACCCTAAGAAATTCTTTACTTATTCAGTATGAAATCAAGAATTTATTAGTAACAATTTGAATCACAAAAATTCTCATGTTGTACATTAAAACAGAATGAGCTAGAAACTGAGCTTTATACAAAACACGTAATACAGGAAAAATCCTTTTTATAAGACGTCTGTAAAGATATTTTATTAAGCCCTGAGAAATTCTTTACGAAAGCAAAAATTTATTAGTAAAAATGTGAATCACAAAAGTCTCTTGTACATTTAAACTGAATGAGCTAGAAACTGAGCTTTATACAGGAAAAATCGTTTTTATAACTATAAACACGCCTGTAAAGATATTTTATTAAGCCCTGAGAAATTCTTTATTTATTCAGTATGAAATCAAGAATTTATTAATAAAAATTTGAACCACAAAAGTCTCATCTTGTACATTTAAACTGAATGAGCTAGAAACTGAGCTTTATACAGGAAAAATCGTTTTTATAACTATAAACACGCCTGTAAAGGTATTTTATTCAGACCGGAGAAACTATTTGTTCTGTCCGAAATCAAGAATTTATTAGTAACAATGTTATAAATATTTACACTAGAAAGAGGGGTATTTTTTTCTTAATAAAAAAGATTGAACATCGTTATTTTGAAGGGTATCAGTGACATAAAAATATTAATGATTTTATTTTAATAGATAAATATATTAAATTTAGAAGTATGTCTTGCTTAAACATAGTAAATTATTACATACTTAGATATATTTTTAAGCAGTTATGTAAAAAAAAAAAAAAAAAAAAGGAACAGATAGAAATTTTCAAGTCGTTGGTAACAGGTAAAATCATCGTTTTCTGGAAGAGGGGAATAGATAAAAGTGCTAGTTTACATAAATGTTAGGATTTACTGTTATTGTATTATTATTTCAGTTCTATATACATTTTGAGAATTTTTTTATATGATCTTTAGCTAATTTTCAGTACTGCTTTTAAACTAACGGTGTTCTGTTTTTATTAGTAAGGGACACATTTTAATCCCTTCTTAGAGTCGCCTAACGACGGCCGAAAGAGCAGAGCGCTGCTCTTCGGAACCGGAGTTAGTATGCTTTCGAATGCTATTGCTGGCGCAAATATTCGTATCCGTTCGAAGTTAGTTTTAAGGAGTAGGTGCCAATTTCATTAGCCCTCATATTGAAAAAAAATGTAGACCGTAGTACTACAACCAACCAACCAAACTATTTTCAATCGATTGTAAATTTGTAATTGTGTGTGCATATTTCATTTATAATTAAAAAAATAATGAAATTTCAGCAATTTGCTGTGCATAATTAAATGTAATCATACATCATATAGCAGAAACCTACAAATTGATGGCTACCGACTTTCACGCATTAAGTATACATTTACAGTTAAATTATCTGTGTATAAAATCCTAAATATTATATTCACACTAAGTACATGAACATCGAAGGATTTAACTTTCTGGTCATTGAAGCATTTAACTGTATGTAACTTCAACTAGATTTTAAAAATAATTTTCTGTTCCCGTACAGTACTATTAAAAGCAGATTTTACTGTGTATTGTTCTAAAATATGAATAATTTTTTTTATCATAATAGCTATTAAGTCTTTAAAATAATTCAAATTTTTATTATCAATTATTTTTAGTAACTTTCATATGATGTAATATTTTAATACTTTTAATTAGTTCTTTGCATACAAAATTAAATAGTATATGTACACTAAGTACATAAACATCTGATGATGTAATGATAAAATTGTCTCTAGTATCATATATCTATAACAATAAATGTCTAGGTCCCAATATTATCATTATAGACAGGTTTAGGTTTACAGTACTACGGCCTACTGTTTTGCTCACAAGGGCTAATGAGCCCGGACCTACTGCTTAAATCGGATTCCGAATGGCTACGAACATCTATGCCAGCAGTGAGATTTGAACACCGGTACCGATCAATAATAGTATTCTACCATTCGGCTATCGTTCGACTATAAACAGGTTTTGATGCGTATTCACACCTTTCTTAGTAATAAGAGCACTAAAATGCAGATAAGATTTCATCAACTTAGCTACTATTTTTTTCATTATTCAAATTTAAACTGTCAGTTAATATTTATTTGTAACTTTCATCTCATATAATACATCCGTTTACCCTTCAAAATATTTCGATTTAAAATTACACCTGGATTTTCATTTTTTCTTATTGTTAGACCCGTATGATTTCATCCCCCGTCGATGTAATTACTCGTCAATTTACTAAGAAAATGGGTGGGGGTGAACCATAATGAGCTGTTCTAGAGACACTTAATGAACAGAGTCTAATAAATTAGGCCTTCGAAAGGCAGGGGAGCAGATGGAAGTCTAATCCGTATTTACATTTGAATGACAGCTGTATGTAGAGAGGGCTCTCGAAAGTAACAGAGAACATGAAGGAAAGTAAGGATTCTTATTTGTAAAAATATTGTTTATTGTTTCAGTTTTTGGTAGCTTTCATATCTGTTATCATATTACATAACCTTTAAAATAATTTTTAATTAAAATTTCCGTTAAATTCTCATACTACAGTAATTACATGTCTATTCATCAGGGCCTATCTAGGGCGTGGCAAAGGTGGCATCTGCCACGGGCACAACAGTCTCAGGGCGCCGCACCATGAAGAAAATGGGGTCCGAAAGAGAATGATTCTCTCCGAGTAGAAATAAGGAAAAGTTGTAAAATAGTTTTTTTTATAAAATCCAATGTGTTTGTAAGTCGAACGATGGCCGGTAGGTTAGAGTGCTGACCTTCGGTACCAGAGTTCGTGGGTTCGAATCCCACAGTGGTATGGATGTTCGTAGCCGTTCGGAATCGGCTTTAAGCTGTAGGTCCCGGTCTCATTAGCCCTCGTGTTGCAAAAAGTAGACCATAACACTCCAAACCGAACCATACCAAACCAATGTGTTTGTAAATGATTTTTTTAATGAATTTTCTAATTTTTTAAAAAACTTTTATAGAATAAACTTGTTATATATTCTTACAAAATGTTTACCAAATACTCCAAATATGCCTTAATACAAATCCGGATTTTCTTTTTTAAATTTTAATATTATTAAAACTAAATTTAAATTTAGAAATTCACCAATTTTCTATGAAAATTCAACGTTTAAATAAAAAATATTCCCACAAAAAGCTATTCGGTTAATTAGCAAAATAATACCCACAAAGAGTTAATAACTATTTTTAAGTATTAATAAGGTAAATATAGATGAAAAATAAACAAATATACTAGGAACATTTTAAGAATTAACAAAATATTTTGTGAGTTCATTTCAAGTATATGATATAGAAATAAAAACATCTTTATATATTTTCTTACTATATAGGGTGGCAGGGGGCGCAGACCGATTTTTTGCCTCGGGTAATAAAGGACCTAGTTACGGCCCTGCTATTCATATATCATGACCCTTAATAGCAACAGATCTATTTTTTTTATTGTAATAGCTATCTATTAACAGTTTAACTGTCAATTACGTTTTTGGTAACTTTCATATCAGTTAACATTTTACGTTATCATTAAAAATATTTTCTAATAAAATTATTCTTAGATTTTCAACTTTTGAGAACCCGTTTAAACTGTGTCCACTGTGAATGTAATTGGGCACTTATTTACTAAGGAAATGGGTGGGAATGAACCATAATGAGCTGTTCTCGAGACACTTAATGAGTAGCACCTAATAAATTAAACCATCAAAGGGAGGGGGAGATAGCAGAATAGAGTCTAAACCTTATTTCCATTTGAATAAAAGCTGCCTGTAGAGAAGACTCTTGGTAGCAATGTAGGACACAGAGAAAAGCATTGAGAGAAGGTTGTCAAAATGTATATTATATATAGCAGACATAAAAGGATGTTAGCAACAAGAAATTTATTGATTGTCAGGAAATATATCAGTCATTAAAATCTTGTCTTATATTAAGACAGAATTTGCTAGAAACTGAACTTTATGTAGAAAGCATACTACAGTGAAACCTGTGTCTAACCATATTTTTTAAGGTTCGACGAAATTTCTTGTTTACTTAATGTATTTTGTCTCTTTACACAGTGAATTTAGATGCGCCTGTCTAAAGGCAATTTAACCTGTTAAAAAAATTGTGTGCATATATATATATATATATATATATATATATATATATATCTGACACGGACGAGTGGTTAGGGCAAGGAAGACACATTTGATTTTATATATAAAAACTTCTTTATTGCAATCCTTCTGTCCATGGCTATGCTATTTAGATATCCTTTGTCCTCATATTTTGTCACAATAGGCTTGGAGGGATTTATCAGGCCGAGATCCCGCTCTGAACTGTCTTTTTGTGGCTTTGCTAGCTAAGCAAATTTCCTATGTCTACTTCGGCTTCAATTTCTTTACTCTGTATAGTTAAACTCGAGGATGTGTTTCTCCTATTACGTTATCGTTAAGAATTCTAACTATTTTTAATTCTAACTTGCTTAATTCATAACCCCATTTTTCAAACTGACATATATATCCATTTTATTTTCTTTGACATCATCAGAAATTAAAATTAATCTTAACTACCCACTATACTTATATACACTATAAAAATAGGAATAAAAGAGTTAACTTGTTCCATAGGAGATCATGGGAAAGAGATCGTGCCAATGGAGTAAGGTGCTGATATCAATACCGGAGCTCGTGGTCTTGAATCTCAGTGCTGGCATAGATGCTCGTAGTCGTTCTGGATTGGTTTTAAGCAGTAGGTCATGGTCTGATTAGCCTCGTGTAGCCAAAAAGTAGACCGCTGTGCTCCAAAACTAACCAACCACTTTCGCGTTATTGGCAAGACGCTCTAACCAATTCAACTACTGAACCACAGAAGATATAAGAAAAAAAAAGGGTCTTCCAATATTTCTTAGAGGTAGGGATATGTTAGGTCAAAATTCGAAAAAGAACTTCTAAAGTTTTGCTAAAGCTTGAAGAACCTCTATAAATAGCACGCCTGTAGGTTGAACCGTATACGCGCAATCGTGTTTACTACACTATTTGACACTAAGCATTTTATGTATTAGACGTGGCATTCAGGAACAGCACGAGAATTCACTTCAGCTTTTTCGAATATGTCAAGCATGAAAATTTACAATTTTTTTGCTCTCTGATTATTGTAATAGTGAACGAGAGATTTAAAGTGTTTTCTTTTCTTAGCAAACTCCCAAATAATCGAGTAAATAGAAAATTTTCCCAGGAAGAATAACGAAGTAGAAAACTAACAACCGCTTAAAAAAAATCCTGCTGTTTTATATAAACTGTGGCTCACATTAAAATAAAACGAAGGAACGAAGTTACTCAACCAAATAAAAACTTCTAATGAAAAAAAAATACTGACAAATAACTGTATTTTTGGCATTCTTCATGCAAACTTCTATAAAGGGTGAAATTATATAGTACCAGAACTCCGCAAAAGATTATGTGGTTAGTACATGCAGTCACTTGGAAACGACGTTAAATAAACTCAAGTTAATTAGTTCTGGAGAAGCGGAAAGAAACTACTGCTTTCTCAACCAGCATAATAACACTCGTTTTGTTCTTCGCAGTAAATCTAAATTACTTTTCTGTTGTTGTTTATTATTCAACTAAAACTCAAACTCTTATGTAAATGACAGTGAAATTTACTATTAATGAATTAAGACTGAATAGCTGATTGGAAAAAAGTTCTGTAAACAGGATGTGACTGCTTCACATCGCTAAAAGAATCTTACCATTAATTGCATTTTCTTTTCAGTCTAAACACTGGCTCAAAGGAAAACAAATACTAGTTCAAATGTAATAACTGATGCATAGAACTAATATTCCAGCTTGTATTTATTTGATAGAACAATTTAAATTGGTTATTTTCTTAGAATCTATCATACGTTCACTGGTTTTCATTGTATGTACCTCAAGTCTGTCATTATACTGCTATATTTAAACACTAAATTTACTACTGGTTATTCTTCGAAATGCCTTTCTTTTGTATATATATATATATATATATATATATATATATATATATATATATATATATATATATATATATATGTATGTATGTATGTATATGTATGTATGTGTGTATTTATATATGTATGTGTGTATATGTGTATGTATATATGTATATATATGTGTGTATGTATATGTATATATATGTGCATGTATATATATATATATATATATATATATATATATATATATATATATATATATATATGAGAGAGAGAGAGATAGGTATATATAGATATAGATGGATACAATTTGCAAATATTTTAATGTTAAATAGATTTATTGGTTTTATTCTATTATTTAAAAAAAATCCTCACATATTTCATTATATGCTCCGTGGTTATACAGTTTAGATGTATTACAAATACCATGCCCTCATAATGAGCAGTTCTAGCTCAGTCTGCAAAGGAGTCAATTTCATAACAAGAGGGTTGTGGGATCGAGGATCGAGCAGACCAAAGAATCACCGTATTCATTAATGGCGGCCGGAGTACGCAAAACCGATTCTTGGTCGTGGTGTCCTCTAAGTTTACGCTACTACTAACTAACTAACTACACCCTAAATTCTACTTCGTTTGGAACACTACGGTCTAATATTTTACTACACGAGAGGTAATGAGACGACCTATTGCGTAAAGTCGATTTCACACGGTTTCGAATATCTGTGCTAGCAGCGGTATTAGAACTCGCGGACTCCGGTACCAATGAAAAGCGGTGTACCATTCAGTCATTGTCAGGCTATGAATATCTCAACACATAAAATTATTAAATTTTCTACAGAAATTAGGAAATTTAAAATAATTAAAATAAAATATATATGTATACTAGAATCATACAAATTCTATTAATAAAATGAAATAATCTGAGAGCCGTTGGTTGATAGTTATACTTGAGAAAAGTACCATGTATAGAAAAACTGTAAAAAGCCCAAAATAAAAGACACAAATTTAATACTGTCACATAACATAAACATTTTAGTATAATATTTTGCCTAACAATATATTGTTATGAAACAGACATTAAATCAATTATGGATTTCCCAAAAATTAAATATCGGAACCTCATTAAATATGCAGGTTCAAGGTAACATTTATAGATCTGAATTTATCTTCATAAATGTATCTTATATTTTTTGCCTTTTGGGTACACTCTACATACAGATAGGTATAATTCTGTGTGTTTTAGGCTGAGTCGGAATATTAATGTACTTGCATATAGATAGGTCGCGACGTTTTATATTGAGTAACATTTCTTAAAAAGAGTAGAGACCTAAAATTATGTTTGGGCCCTGCATGTACGAATTTGACAGTTCGCATATTTATTACTTTTTCATCTATAAATTCGAAGAGGAAAAAAATCATTTAGAGAGAATATAAACTTCTACTTGTGTATGAGTTTTGAAGGAGAAAGAACAGCCAGAAAGATCTTTGGTCATTTCTTTTTAATACAGAAATGAAAAGTAAAATCTTAAGTCCGTCTTGATATTTGGTTTTTTAAACAGCAAGCTTAATAGGGATTTGACTACATGAAATATGCAATTACAACTGCATATGTATGGATGTATTACTATCTTGTTTCTATATCTGTTTTTTTTTCTTTTACTGTTCTTTGTCAAACAATTCCAGTCTAAACTACGTCTTGTGCCCATAGAAATGTCAGAAAGATATCCTCTTATGTCACATTAGTAGCAATATGTCCTTTCTTTTCTTTTTTTGGGGGGGATATGATTTTTTTTCTTTGATCTGTAACTCTTACCACATTTGGACCTTCAAATTTAACCCATGATTCGCAAGAAATTGTTAAGAACACGCTTTGAACACAGCTGAAGTTGCACAATAGAAAAAGGACTATTCTAATTATAGAAGGAAGAAAACACCTAAAAGTTAAAAGCAGTTTAAAGAAAAGAATGTAGCTCTTGCACTGTATTGGGTGTATGACTAATTGCTACTCTCCGGGTCTTTTTTTAATTTTTTTTACTTACATGAATAAATGAAGTCATTTGTTAATCACATAAGTATAGTTCTCTCTTAATTACATTCTATTTTTTTAATACGCAAGCAAGGTCTACAGTGTGCGTGGGTGATGCAAACATTTTTCCTTTATCACATGCAATTTATAGATACAGTCGAACTCGTTTATAACGAGCACAAAGGGACCGTAACATTTACTCGTTAAATCCGAGTGCTCGTAATAAACGGGTCCTTAAGGCAGGCATGCAACCAGAAGGGGGAGGACTTAGGAGGTCAAATGATTGAGTTTACTTAAAATTTAATTAATACTTACTTACTTTAATTGCATTAATTTAAATAAATACTTTTCTTAATTTAATGAGAATCCCCCCCCCAACCAGCGAAAAATTTCTCGTCAGCTGCAATATCTTCGGTGATCAGTACATCTGAGGTCATCAGCTCGTCGTCGATGGATACATAGTTTTGAAATTCTTCTTTGGTCATTTCCAAATTTGCAGTTTGTATGAAATTGTCAACCTCTTCTTCCTCAGTGAATTGACCATCTTGATAACTCTCCAGTCCAGCCTTATGGAGACACTTGATGAAGCATGTTGATGTGACATTTTCCCATGCATCGTTCATTAAACGTTTCGCTTCCAGTACGTTCTCGTTGGTATTTGATGCTGTTCCACTTCTATCTCTTTGGTTCATAACCATCAAAATCAGTTGCTTACGACTGGAATTGAATTTGGATTTGGTGGCAAAAATTCAATTGAACCGGATTTGTGAAGCCTCCCTATTGACATTGGAATGCTGGAGGAAATTTTCCTACAAAAGTATTAAACCGCAGAGAAGAAAAAAAAGATAAGACAAAAAACTAGAAAGATGAGAAAAAAGATTGCAAGACAACAGAAAACTATTGCTCGCTAAATCCAGGTTTTGCTAGTTAAAAGCGACTTCTGTTCCATAGACTTGTTCCATAGACCATTGATCCAACCAAATATTCTCGCTTCCCCCGGTAAATCCTAGTTCTCGTTAAATCCTAGCTCGTTATAAACGAGTTTGACTGTATCAGGTTTATAACTGAATCAAAAGAATCATAATTTAGATCTTTGAAATATAATTAAAATTTTAAAAAATACAGCATTTTTCTTTACATAATTAAAGCAATTTGATCAATTTCGATCTAGATTTTGTACTATAGATCAATGGACTTTGCCTCATTGCTCAATATTTAAGAAATTTCCCCTTTGTGAAACGTTTTTTGCCTTAAATAAAATACAAGTCGAAAATGTTTATACAAGATGCCAGCTCATTAAATAGAAAACATTTCAAACAGAAGTTTTAAATAAGAATTTAATTCAATGGAGAACTCTTGTGTACTGTTTATAAACAATTTTTTTAAAGCAATCTTGTTTTGGATCAATTGGATTCTAAGTTTATAAATGTTTATCATGCTGCTTTAAATCAGTTTAAAAAATTAGAAGTATTCTTAAGATTGTACTGATTTTTTTAAAATAAAAACAAATTTTCTTTAAGAAAAAAGGGAAAAAAATCAAGAAATATTAAATTGATGTCTATGCTAAAAAATTTGTAATTGTATCAAAACAATTACATCTAGATAACGCGTTTAATGAGGAGTTTGATCTAAAGGAAAAAGGAATAGCTTAGCAACAATATGAATTCTTTGTTCATCATATGTATCTAAGTTGAAGTATTGAACAATTTTTGTTTGTTTCATAAGAAAACTAGATGTGCAAAATCAGAAAGTTTACCTCATTTCCAGTTTTGTTTTATTTCGTGATATTCAAGCACGAAAAGAGGAAAGTAACTTAAAACAATTCCATTGTTTATGCAACCTTGGAGCGTTATGAGTGTCGAGATATAGTGTTAACATTCCAACTTCCAGGGAAATTGATTTTGGGGAATCAGTGACAATCTAACCTTACGGGAATTCAGTATCTGTTTTAGACAGAATTTCAAAATATACACTAGAAAAAATTCTGTTTATTTATAAGACACTAATTCATCACCCCTTAAAGTTACAATAATGAGGCTCCTTACAACTGATCTGGAATCTTGTATCTCTTATTTACCGGAATCACAAGGAATTCCTTCTTTTATTGTGATTTACTCAGGACCCGGGGCCAACATTCTATGAGGGGGGGGGATTTTCTTATGAATTCTATTTCTACAGCAATGGTTATGCATACGGTACATTTGTTTTTAGGAAACACAGTTTTTTCATTCTCTTTAAATGGTTCGCTAATTAGTACAAACAAATATAAAGAAAATGAAGAAAAAAAAGGTATAAAAATTTTTTCTATACTCTAATTTTTTTTTTTTTTTTTTTTTTTTTTACTCGAAAGATTTTCCCCTTTCGTTAACAAATAACATACTTTTTTAAATGTGAGACATATGTAATACGTGACTTTCAATCAAAAAACGAATATCTAATTCAAGTCTATTACTTATTAATGAGCGGTTAATGATTCTGAAGAGAATTATGTCTTAACAACGATTAGGATGGAAATGTTAAAATGTTGGATATAACTTGATCATTATTTTATTCATGTAACTAATTAGGATTTTGTTAAATAGATTTCCATTGAAAACCAACACGGATGACTGCGTTTTTATATTGCGATTTTCTTACATTAGTATTAGACGCAGCATTTTTCTTTTTGTTTTTAGCTCTATATATTCTTAATAATGTAGTCAATGCCATGGAGGTATAAACACATTAAATTTTTCTATTATATATACAATACAGTCATATTGTATTGTATTGTATTATAATACTTCATTTAATGTGAAGCCTGTGTTAAGATTTTATAAGATCTAAAACCGTTTCCAGGATAAGAGTACCAAAATTTGCCGTCAGTTGCAAAGAATTTTGCTTACCTACTACACTTTGATTTAAGAAGTTGGTTTGGCACTCTTTTCCTAATATCAACAAATAAGTTTTTAAGCAGGAATGTTTTTCTCCGATTCATTTATATCATAATACAAACAGTATTTCAAAACGTAATGGGATAATTTTATCATCTGATAAATTATGCTTACTAATTTAAGAATCATTTAACATATATTTTATTCATGGTAAAATGATATAATAAGATATGTATGATAATTTCTACTGATCATATCGGAAAAAAAGTTTTAGCTAGCATAAAGTAAAGAAAAGTAAACAAAAGAGATTGAAAATAAGTAAAGACTTATAGCAGGTGAAGAATCCTTTTTTAATTAATTTATTTTTTGGGCTTTGAAGTTCTATGTGTTAAAAATAAAGTATGATTCACTGCCTTCCAGCTGTGCAAATGTTTCGTTCTGCACCGGATTTGTTACTATTTAAAACTCATGCGACTCATTACTTTGTGCATGGTAAGATAATGTGAAAGTTCTGCACATTTTTACTATTTGCAGTAATGTGATGTGGACACGTGATTTCTTAGTACGCCTATTAAATTATACACATGGGTTCGTATAATTCTTAAAACTCATTAATTTTAGGTGCTCCTTAATAAGGGAGCCTTTAAAGACTTAAATTTTCCTGTTGTATTTAATTTAATTTTACTGTATTTGTTAATTTTGCTAAATTACTTTCTAAATTTCAAATTCGACCTAGCTTTTAGCTAGATCCATTCCTTCGCAGAGGTTTCTGAATGTATTAAACTCGCTTTAATGCTGAACTTCTTAAGTTCTCTAAGATTTTTAATTTTAATTAATTATATAATTAAAAAATCTTTATCACTATCTAAATCTTCTTGTAACCTAAATGTTTATTGTAATGTTAGTTTCTCACTGTTTTTACTGTGTTTTTCTCTTCACTGAATCTTATCTCCTATTTATTAATTTGTTTATAACTCTTTAACTAAAGCTAGTAATTTGATCCTCATTAACGTGTTGTAATATTCTGTTATTTCTCATCATCATGCACTACAGTATTTCTGACCTAGAAGGATTGGCCCAGGCAGGTCAGAATAGAGAGCTCCTCTGAGATGTCCTAAATTACTAGTTAAATCGCTGAATGACACATTTAGGGTACCACCTGATGGAATATTTAAGTGTGAGCTACTGGTGGTACGAGCCACCCGATGGGATATTTAAGTGTGATTCACTAGTGGGAAATACCACCCGATGGGATATCCAAGTGTGAACCATCGGTGGTATATGCCCCCTGATGGCATATCCAATGTGTGAGTCCTTAGTGTTACTCTCTAGTGTGAAGGTGTTAATGTAAAATTCACTCCACGGAGTCATTATTCTCTTCGTATATAATCTGGGACTTCCTGCATAAGCTGTTAGTCCCATATTACACAAAACGAAGATACGCACTGCTTCAAACGACTGCTTCGATCTTCAGTTGGATAAAAATCAGTTTGTGATAGAGACCTAATGTGACTAAACGAGTTAAATTTTCAGTGTGAAACAGTTACAGTTGTCAGTACATAATTTCGTTTTGTGTGATACAGTTGTAACGGTACTGTACGGACCAAGAAACAAATATTATTATAGATAGATACCGTTATTATACAGGGTATTTTGAGCATCCAATATTCAAATATTTTGCGCATCCAATATTCATGTATGCAGTGTACATGTGATATGTTAGATTGTTTTTAGGGATCTAGCTTTATGTAAATAACACAATTATTAATTAATAAGCAATAAAGGGTAGTTTTCAGGTTCTTCTGATAAGCGTCAAATTAAATTTAAAAGATATCTAGCACAATGAACAACATTTTTGTCATCACTGCTCATGTATGATATACTGAATTTGAAGAAGTCATAACTTAGATGTTGAATTACTATGTATAGCTGAAGTAGTGAAAGCATAGTTTGTATATTAAATATCTTAGGATCAATATAAGACATTTTCTTTAGTTATTTCACATTTTGACAATTTTAGTAGAAATTTTTGCTAACAACAATAAAAGAATAATAATAGATGAAAGGTTTAAAGCTAAATTTATTTCACAATAAATGTAGAAAAAACAGTTAATTTTGTCGTTTATCATACATTCTGCGTCGTTTTCGCAAATTAGTAAATGTATGATATACATTACTAATTTTTAAATATGTTAGATTGTTATTATAGAGAGGTGCATCTAAAAAGTAATACCTGTAGAGTGGGAAATTCATTAAGTAAATGATGAATTCTGCGAGACCAAAGTAAATATCATTGTAAACACTTTTTTATTTTTATTCAATTTATAAAAATTTTAATAATAATCTCCCATTCTCAGGTTTTATTTTTGGATTAGTTTATGTAGGCATTTAAAATTATAAAATAATAGTCAACACTTTTGGACCACGTGTGCCCTACTGATTATTCCTTTAAAACATTTTTATTGGCAGTATCCTTCTGTACAGATTTTACTGTAGTAATGGAAGATCTTTTATAGTTTAGTGTCTGAAAAACTTCCAATTTCGTTTGTATAGTGATATATTAAACGGGTGGCAAATTCTTAAAATAAATTCAGTGATAGTCCTGTAATTTCAATACCTTGTGAAGAGCCTTCCACAAAATTATTTCTAATGTTACCGTAAGATATGTGCCAAAAAAATATGGGAAAAATCTATTCTCAAGTTATAAAAACTTTTTACAATGGGTAAATAATTTTCACTTTTTTAAAATTTTGTACTAGAGCAAGTAAATTTACTCACCTTTTTCATTTGCCGGTAATTAGATAAATTAAAATCTAAATAACGGTTTACCAGTAATTTATTAGTAAATTTTTCCCACAAAAGTAACATAAAAAGCAGATAACAGGTATTAAATACATATAGTGATTTGTGATTTGTTTCCTTTTATTTCAAAGACAAATTAGTGAATGGTAATTAATGTGAAATGTACACAGCTTCATCGAGACAAAATATTCAACAATGAAATTGGTTTTTTTATTAATCAATTTATAAGAGTGCTAATGAAGGATTAAGAATACTATAACTATAATTGAAACGTAAACATACATAGAGAAAGATAGAAGTAATAGATAATTTAAATAGCTTACCTTTAAAAAATAAGGGGTTAAAATGATTAATTTATGAAATGTTTTATTACTTAATGAAGACCTAAATTTTGAAATAAATTATGAAGAATCTAACTACCAAAATGATTACTTGTTCCTTATTTGTTGATTCGATCCTTGTGCACATTATAAATATTGGGCTTAAAAAACTTGGTACATTTTTTTAATTTCGAAATTACTGGCATATTTTGTAACTTTTTTGTAAACTGGTTTTTCCGTATAAAAGGAAAATTTTATATTTAAATTCAAGTGGTAAAAATATTTAGCAAAAATAAAAAGGTGGAAAATTAATAATACAACCGTAACAAATGTTGACAGTTTTAAAATAACTTCAGTTCGATTAAATAATTAGAAAATGTTCGATCTTGCGAAAAATGTTAATAAACTATAAGCGTTGCGTGACCTTTTCTTCAAAGTGCTTCAGAAGTTTCATTTTGCAAAAGGAAAGTTTTACGTAGTGGAAAGAAAATTGATTGTGAACCTACTGTTTTAAATTTTTCCAATAATTTTTCTACGCAAAGAAATTAAAAGCTTGGTTTTTATTTCTGAATGTATTGTTAATATGGAGACGATGGTCAAGTTCTATTCTTAATTCTACAAAAGAAAAATATTCTCAGGTAGATAATGTAAAACTCAATGTTTTGGGAGCTTTCGTGCTACATTTTACCTTTTTTAAAAGAATATTTTGAAAATTTTCCTCTTTTAGGATACATTTTTTGTTTTTATGAGAGACAATCTTCTAAGCATAGCACGAAATTTGTGTATCAGAGAAAAAAAAAGTTAAATCTTTTGTAAATTTTATAATTTGTAATAAGATTCAACATTTAATAAGAAAATATGAAAAGCATATTTTTTAAAAGTATTAAAGTATAAAATTAAAAACTATATTTTTCATTAACCCATTAATGCTCTCATCATTTCTGCCGTATATATATACTGATAAACGATACAGCCTTACATTATTACTGATGAGCTTAAATTTTTAAACATTATAGAGGGATTTATGTATAAAAAATGTGTGATAAGAGATTTATTTTCTATTGCATGTAAGCATGGTAGTACGGAGTGAAATGCTTGAAAACTATAATTATTACTGAGCTATGCTGTGACTTCCCCAAAAAATCAAATTCCTGTGCAATGTTTGAAAATTACAATTATTAGTGAGTTATGAAGTAACTTTCCAAAAAACAAATTCTTGTACAATGTTTGAAAAATATAATTATTAGTGAGCTATGAAGTAACTCCCCCCCCCAAAAAAAAAAGACAAATCCCTGTGGAATGTTTGAAAACTATGAATATTAGTGAGCTATGAAGTGACTTTCCAAAACAAATTCCTGTGCAATAGTTGAAAAATATAATTATTAGTGAGCTATGAAGTGACTTCTCCAAAACAAATTTGTCTGCGATGTTTGAAAATTTTATAAAATGTCTATTCAGACAGTAAAATTATAAACAACAGCAGAAACTTTAAAGACTGCAAGATTGTTTATAGGGTATTACTGAAGAATAGGGTGCCCCTTGGCAAATTTGGTGTAATTATTGGCGATGTTTACTAAACCACAAAGGTATTCTATCCTAACATTCTATCCTTTGCTATTTGGGCTATTTTAATTGATGTAGATTGCATCATTGTAGAATTATATACATTTTCCTAATTAACCAAAACCACTGAGAAAGCGAGCATTTATATTTATGGGTAAATTAATCCCTCAACAGTTTACAAATTATTAAAAATTAGTCATAGTGAACCTTTATTGGTTCATTATATCTAATATTTTCAAGCATTATGCTCATATATTATATAAAATTGGGTTCCCCAAGGAGAGCTGGATACAAATATAATATAAATTAAAATATAGATATAGATTGTTTGAACACGGCGAGATCAGGAGAAAATGTAAGAATACCATGCTGAGAGCTTTATCGCCAAGTTGGTGGGGGCACCCTGTTCTTCAGTCAAGCCGTTTAAAGGATTAATATCAACAAACCTTCATTGAAAAAAAATTGCTCCAAGGAAACTTAAAAATTTAATAAACTATTTTTTAATTGTTCCTAAAAATGACGATAGGTATTAATGGATTAATTTGAGATAGTTTTAAACTTATTATATTTACCCTAATTTTTCATTCTTTTGAAAATTTATTATTTCTTGCCTTGAAAAGAGAGCAAAATATCTACGTAATTCTCACATTTCAGGTGATGTAGGGACATTTTATGATATGGTATGTTTAAAATATTACTTTAGCACACGTGAGCATCAAAACAATCCTTTGAAAAAACTCGTTTGAATGATCTTGTCTTCAAAATTACATAAAATTTAGAGAGTCATATCTTAGTCACATTTTTCTAAAGATTTTTAAGTTCTTTGCTATCATTGCTTTTCAGCTTTAGTATTTGAGCCCTATTTATGATATCCTTGGGCAATAAAGTTACTCATCACAGTGTTCCGTTGAAAATTATTCTTGGACATAATTTAACATTTAATACAAAACGTATCTTTAAAGTGAAATGTAGTTATATATTGGTTAAATATTTCTGCTGTTAAAAGCTTTACATGCCTATCAAAAGCTTTATTACTACCAACCATAAAGCAATAATCTTCAACTGACCGATTCCTTATGTAAACCCCAGTTATTATATCCATGGTTAAACTGATCACACTGTTCCGTTCAAAACTATCCTTGTACTAGATTTCACATTTAATGTAAAATATTGTTTAAGGTTAAACTTAATTATATTTTGATCAAATACTTCTGCTGTTAAAAGCTTTACATATCCATCAAAAACTTTATTACTACCAACCATAAAACAATAACTTTCAACTGTCCAAGATTCCTCATCTGTGCTGCAGTCTTTCTATCCATGGGCAATAAAGTTAAACTCATCACGCTGTTCTGTACAAAACTATCCTTGTGCATGATTTAACATTTAATACAATACGTGTGTTTAAAGTTAAATTTAATTATATTTTGATCAAATACTTCTGCAGTTAAAAGCTTCGCATATCCATCAAAAACTTCATTACTACCAACCATAAAATAATAATCATCAACTGTCCAAGATTCCTTATCTGTGCTGCAGTTTTTCTATCCATGGACAATAAAGTTAAACTCATCACATTGTTCCGTTCAAAACTATTCTTGTACAGGATTTAACAATTAATGTAAAATATATGTTAAAGTTAAATTTAATTATATTTTGATCAAATACTTCTGCAGTTAAAAGCTTCGCATATCCATCAAAAACTTCATTACTACCAACCATAAAATAATAATCATCAACTGTCCAAGATTCTTTATCTGTGCTGCAATTTTCTATCCATGGACAATAAAGTTAAACTCATCACATTGTTCCGTTCAAAACTATCATTTCCCTGATTTAATTTTTAATACAATACGTGTGTTTAAAGTTAAATTTAATTATATTTTGATCAAATACTTCTGTTGTTAAAAGCTTCACATATTCATCAAAAACTTTATTACTAGCAACTATAAAGCAATAACTTTCAACTGTCCAAGATTCCTTATCTGTGCCGCAGTTTTTCTATCCATGGATAATAAAGTTAACCCTTAATTTGACAAGATGTTTTTTCAAATATTTTTTAATTTCTGTTATTTTCCCATGTCTGTGTAGACATTAGGATCTCTGTAAAATAAACAAAAAATATATCATTTTCCATTTTTGAGATAATTAACGTCCACTGTGGCGAACACTGACAATTATGTTATATAGTAGTTATAAATATACATGTCCGGTGTAGCGGCCAGACTTTGCCAAATTAAAGGTTAAGCTTATCACACTGTTCCGTTCAAAATTATTTTTTTCCATGATTTAGCATTTAATATAGTACGTGTTTAAAGTTAAATTTAATTATATTTTGATCAAATACTTCTACCGTTAACAGCTTTACACATCCATCAAAAACTTCATTACTACCAACCATAAAACAATAGCTTTCAATTGTCCAAGATTCCTTATCTGTACAGCAGTTTTTTTATCTATGGGCAATAAAGTTAAACTCATCGCACTGTTCCGTTCAAAACTATCTTTGTACGGGATTTCACATTTAATGTAAAATGTATGTTTATGGTGAAACTTAATTATGTTTTGATTAAATACTTCTGTTGTTAAAAGCTTCACATATCCATCAAAAACTTTATTACTACCAACCATGAAACAATAACTTTCAACTCTCCAAGATTACTCAAGTGTGTCGCAGTTTTTCTACCCATGGGCAATAAAGTTAAACTCATTTATTCATTGTTCCGTTCAAAACTATCCTTGTGCATGATTTAACATTTAATACATTACCTGTGAAGTTAAATTTAATTATATTTTGATCAAATACTTCTGCCTTTAACAGCTTCACATATTCATCAAAAACTTCATTACTACCAACCATATAGCGATAATCCACAACTGTCCAAAGCCACCTTCTCAAAACTCCATCTAAAGATCTTCCTGTCCTCTAACAGTAAGCTTTGAATTCTTTCCACTCCATTTCATCTTCTTCTGTTTTTCATGTCCTGCACGCGGAGAGTAGAAATTTGAATGGCACTCAATCAGTAAAGAATCGTCATCATCAACTTCTGTGATCAGTGTACCCACGGATGGGGATGATAAATAGACTCCAACCCATTAGTGGCTTCTTTCTTGCTAGGTTAAATTGATTAATGGACGGAATCGCTTAAAGACCTTCTAATTGTTGTGACTGTTGGCGGTTAAAATTAAAAGCGTGCAGCTTTTGATTTAAGAGCAAATTTTTTTCAATGAGCCTGTGGTGCGGTCGTGGCGAGGAACACGAAATAATTAGTCGCTTGTCATCATCAGCAAAAACGAAGGCAGGCGTGATTGATGAATTGGTATCAGTCACGGGCTCTCCTCCGGCACGAGACATACAAAGATGAATGGATTGAAAGAAATCTTTCACTCGTAACAGGCTTGTGATCTATCACTTTGCATTTATTGGATTTTTTTTTCAATGTTCGTAAACTGTTATGTGATGATATGAACAATAAAGAAGTACGTGATTGGTATATGAAACACTATATTTCATTGTTTGGTATACCTTTACACCAAGAGCTAGGGTAAATTTCAAACCTCAGATGGAGTGTCCTGATACATCAGAGAAAATTGTCAGCTTTTAGTTGAATGGGTTTGTCTTAAAGAAAACAGAAAAGTCTCAAATGCTTCTCTTTATGTAATTGATTTGGTGCTCACATGTTTAAGTGGCACTACATACAATTTAGACGTTCAGTACATTTATCAATATTGTTGAGTTTTCAGGTGCAGCAAATCTAAATGAGAGGCTGTACCAGATTCATTGTACTGTGTTTACAAATTACAATAAAAATATTACATTCGAACAATGATTATTTTAAATAAGTACGACCCTCTTAATGATTTTATCTTAAAATTAAGGACATTTTTCTAAAGAAAACATTTACTCTTTTACCAACATATTTGCAATTCGGAATACTTAAGCATACCCTCTCCTTATGTTTGAAAAGCAAATATTCCCGACTTGTCTTCTATCAAATTAAGTAATATTAACTTTATTGCCATTACCTTGTTCTAAAATTCAAGATACATAATTATTTATAAGACATTTGAATCAATGCTATTTGGACTGTTTGGGTATTTTATCCTTGTTTCAATATTCCTTGTCACTGTTTGTCATTAATGGTAAAGTATTAGAAGATTTTTTAATATAAAACATTTTTTAGTCTTTTAATTCTATACACGTATGGGGTTAAAATACAAAAATTTTTAAAAATATTGTAGTAGATTGAAGGACATTTTTATTAGTAAAATGTAACTTTTCAATAGTTTTCGTATAGGAACTTCAGTCTTATTTTTTCCATTAATAACGAATTTTTCCATACAAACCTTACTCTTTTAATATAAATTTATATTCTGCCATTGACTTATATAAATTCTCCTTAAGAATAACAAGCCGAACGAGGGCCGATTGGTTAGGGTGCTGACCTTCGGTACCGGAGTTCGTGGGTTCGAATCCCATTGTGGCATGGATGTTTGTAGCCGTTCGGAATCGGCTTTAAGCAGTAGGTCCCGGTCTCATTAGCCCTCGTGTTGCAGAAAGTAGACTGTAGCACTCCAAACCAAACCTTAAGAATAGCACAGGGGTGATTCTGATCCGAAATTTTCTGATATTTCCAAAAAAAAAAAATTATATGGGTTTGTTCCATAAAACTATAAAGAATAGATTTTTTTTCCAGAAAATTCGAAAAGAATTTTTGGAAAAAAAGAAGTGCATCTTTTTCACCTAATATATCTATTGTCTTAGAAAATAGATATATGATAAGAATTAAATCAAACAAGAAAATATACATTTGTTTTTGTTTCATCTGACTAATGTATTTAAATTTTCGAAAATTTAGAATAATATATATTTTAAATCAAATAAGTAGGGAAACGATTTTTCTTTTAAAATAAAGTGTTGAAATTTAAATTTATGTATCAAAATTAAAAAATTTAATTTTTGTTTTCTAGAAAATCTACACACATGTTGATGTATGATATTTGTATTAATATATACAGAATACTCTTATATTTGCAACTCTATAATAAGGTGATATATATTAGAACATATTGATATATCGGTATTTGGTAAACTATTTATAACAATATATATATAGATAACAATATTAAAATTCAGATTTCATCCAGCTCTAGTTCCAACGTCTGGAAATTAACTTAAGGTTAATTAAATAATAAAAAATATAATTAATGATTAATAACAAGATTAATAAAAATTATACTGAGTATAAGTTTTATTTTACATTAGTAAAACTCACTTTTACAGAAAATTTTGTATGTTGTTCAGAATTTTTTTAAAATTTTTATTTATTTATTTATTTATTTATTTATTTTGTTTACTTAGAATCATCCATGGAATAAGTCTTTTCTAAACCTCAACTGTTTCCAACAAAAAATTATATGTTTGAAAATTTCAAAAATCTTATATTGGGCTTACAAATAAACTTTTAAAACTTTTAAAAAATAAAACAGGTTGTGTATATATTTTAGCATTAATTCGGTGTAGCAACAAGAATCTGTTAAATAATAGCTATAATAACTCTTGTTAAAATAAATATTTGATTCAGTGATACCTCGTATGCAATCTTATTATGGTAATAATTTAGCTGTTTCCTTCTGGTGAAAATTATCCTGCATTTTTAATTCTTTTTCGGGATAAATAATGCCTGTATTAAAAACTAATATCAGATAATCCAAAACATATGTCTTTTAATTTTTATTAAGCAAATATAAGATATAATTAGTGCAATTTATTTGATTTAAACATGTTTAGAATAGTCTAAAGATAAAAAAGATTAAGTAAACAGCTAAAATTTTTCACACATTGTTGACTGGGGAAGCTAGTGAAGAAAATTTTTTGTAATTGATGGAAAGAAAACATGGTAAAATGACCATTTAATATTTTATACTGAAAAAAATCGATAAACGATCACGTGGTGCTTTTTGTTGCATCAAAGAAATGAAAGCGAATAATAACTTAAAATGCTTTTATCCTGTTCTATATAATGTGAAGATAAAATATATTTTTTTATGTTTTTAAGAACCAACTAAAAATTGATAAATTAGTCTATATTTTTTAAGCTACCTATTTAAACCTAGAATCAACTAAAACGTGATAAATTAATCTGTTTTTCTAGCCTGCCTATTTATCACATTTTAGTTGATGCTAGTTTATAGCATCAACTAAAATGTGATAAATTAATCTGTATTTTTTTATTCTGCTTATTTAAGCTGAGAATCAACTAAAACTTGATAAATTAATCTATTTTTTAGCCTACTTATTTAAACATAGAATCAACTAAAAAGTGATAAACTAATCTGTGTTTTTCTAGCCTACCTGTTTAAACCTAACATTACTTAAAACTTAATAAATTAATCTGTATTTTTCTATCCTACTTATTTAAACCCAGAATCAACTAAAACTTGATAAATTAATCTATTTTTCTAGCCTATCTATTTAAACCTAGAATCAATTAAAACGTGGTAAATTAATCTATTTTTCTAGCCTGCCTATTTAAACCTGGCATCAACTAAAACGTGATAAATTAATCTATATTTTTCTCTTCTGCCTATTTAAACCTATAATAAACTAAAACATGATAAATTAATCTGTATTTTTCTATCCTACTTATTTAAACACAGAATCAACTAAAACTTGAGAAATTAATCTGTATTTTTCTTGCTTATCTATTTAAACTTAGGATCAATTAAAATGTGATAAATTAATCTGTATTTTTCTCTAACTATTTTCACCTAGAATCAACTAAAACTTAATAAATTAATCTGTATTTTTCTTCTTTTCACAGCTCCCAAACCGGAATATGGCTACAACGCTGGATCCAACACATCTCCAGGCAATGGAGCTTACACAGGCGGTCCCACAGCATCCAACACCAATGTTGCAAATGGTGGAAGCAATGGCTCCGGCCGCACAAATTTCACAACCAAACAACTTACAGAACTGGAAAAGGAGTTCCACTACAACAAATATCTCACGAGGGCCAGGCGAATAGAGATCGCAACCGCACTACAGCTCAACGAAACTCAAGTTAAAATATGGTTCCAGAACAGGAGGATGAAGCAGAAGAAGCGAATGAAAGAAGGACTTCTGGTCACTGACGTGGGTTCTGCCAAAGAAAATAGTCCAACTGCATGCAGCACCCCGACAATGCTCCACAGTCCAACTGCTAGCGGCAGTGCAGCCACAAGTCCTTTGTCCTCCAAGGATGCCAATCAGTGATAGCTAATATTCACACCAAAAATGATTTGTTATTATAAGCAAATGTGTACAGAGAAAAACTAGTGAGATTTTTATGATATTGAAACTTATGACACTATTGTACTATACTGAGCATTTACCATGGGTAAATCAACTTGCCGTTTGCCTGGGAAAGAGCCTTTTAATACTGTGCAATTAATTCTTGGGCATTAAACGATGTAACGCACTTGGACTATAATGTTGTGTACATGTAAGCAGAGCTCTGACATGCTGTGACATTTCACAGGGCAAGATTTTTATTCATTTGCAGCATACAGCTGCTCAGTGTGATACTTGCCATAAACTGCG